>OX424437.1:9639151-10239151 GCA_949152465.1 Cantharis flavilabris
TACGAATAAAATACTGATTTTGTTCAATGTAAGTTTACATTTTCAGTTAAGCTATTAATAAATTTTTTGTGAACTGATGTTACAAACTCGCCGCTTTGATGCTATCACAGTGACTGAAGACAACCACAATTAATTTTGTAGTCTGAATTTATTTTTGAGTTCATATTATGAAGTAACCTTCTCACGACGTGGATTCTAATAAATTTATATTGTTTCAGGTTTCACTTCAGCGGCCACTATTGCTTGTCTTAATTGCTACCTTCCCGAATTTAAATTGCAAGTCGTGGAGTCCTATTCAATTGGTCTACGAAGAAAATACTGATTTTGTTCAATGTAAGTTTACATTTTCAGTTAAGCTATTAATAAAATTTTTGTGAAATGATGTTACACACTCGCCGCTTTGATGCTATCACAGTGACTGAAGACAACCACAATTAATTTTGTAGTCTGAATTTATTTTTGAGTTCATATTATGAAGTAACCTTCTCACGACGTGGATTCTAATAAATTTATATTGTTTCAGGTTTCACTTCAGCGGCCACTATTGCTTGTCTTAATTGCTACCTTCCCGAATTTAATTTGCAAGTCGTGGAGTCCTGTTCAATTGGTCTACGAAGAAAATACTGATTTTGTTCAATGTAAGTTTACATTTTCAGTTAAGCTATTAATAAATTTTTTGTGAAATGATGTTACAAACTCGCCGCTTTGATGCTATCACAGTGACTGAAGACAACCACAATTAATTTTGTAGTCTGAATTTATTTTTGAGTTCATATTATGAAGTAACCTTCTCACGACGTGGATTCTAATAAATTTATATTGTTTCAGGTTTCACTTCAGCGGCCACTATTTCTTGTCTTAATTGCTACCTTCCCGAATTTAAATTGCAAGTCGTGGAGTCCTGTTCAATTGGTCTACGAAGAAAATTCTGATTTTGTTCAATGTAAGTTTACATTTTCAGTTAAGCTATTAATAAAATTTTTGTGAAATGATGTTACAAACTCGCCGCTTTGATACTATCACAGTGACTGAAGACAACCACAATTAATTTTGTAGTCTGAATTTATTTTTGAGTTCATATTATGAAGTAACCTTCTCACGACGTGGATTCTAATAAATTTATATTGTTTCAGGTTTCACTTCAGCTGCCACTATTGCTTGTCTTAATTGCTACCTTCCCGAATTTAAATTGCAAGTCGTGGAGTCCTGTTCAATTGGTCTACGAAGAAAATACTGATTTTGTTCAATGTAAGTTTACATTTTCAGTTAAGCTATTAATAAATTTTTTGTGAACTGATGTTACAAACTCGCCGCTTTGATGCTATCACAGTGACTGAAGACAACCACAATTAATTTTGTAGTCTGAATTTATTTTTGAGTTCATATTATGAAGTAACCTTCTCACGACGTGGATTCTAATAAATTTATATTGTTTCAGGTTTCACTTCAGCGGCCACTATTGCTTGTCTTAATTGCTACCTTCCCGAATTTAAATTGAAAGTCGTGGAGTCCTGTTCAATTGGTCTACGAAGAAAATTCTGATTTTGTTCAATGTAAGTTTACATTTTCAGTTAAGCTATTAATAAAATTTTTGTGAAATGATGTTACAAACTCGCCGCTTTGATACTATCACAGTGACTGAAGACAACCACAATTAATTTTGTAGTCTGAATTTATTTTTGAGGTCATCTTATGAAGTAACCTTCTCACGACGTGGATTCTAATAAATTTATATTGTTTCAGGTTTCACTTCAGCTGCCACTATTGCTTGTCTTAATTGCTACCTTCCCGAATTTAAATTGCAAGTCGTGGAGTCCTGTTCAATTGGTCTACGAAGAAAATACTGATTTTGTTCAATGTAAGTTTACATTTTCAGTTAAGCTATTAATAAATTTTTTGTGAACTGATGTTACAAACTCGCCGCTTTGATGCTATCACAGTGACTGAAGACAACCACAATTAATTTTGTAGTCTGAATTTATTTTTGAGTTCATATTATGAAGTAACCTTCTCACGACGTGGATTCTAATAAATTTATATTGTTTCAGGTTTCACTTCAGCGGCCACTATTGCTTGTCTTAATTGCTACCTTCCCGAATTTAAATTGCAAGTCGTGGAGTCCTATTCAATTGGTCTACGAAGAAAATACTGATTTTGTTCAATGTAAGTTTACATTTTCAGTTAAGCTATTAATAAATTTTTTGTGAACTGATGTTACAAACTCGCCGCTTTGATGCTATCACAGTGACTGAAGACAACCACAATTAATTTTGTAGTCTGAATTTATTTTTGAGTTCATATTATGAAGTAACCTTCTCACGACGTGGATTCTAATAAATTTATATTGTTTCAGGTTTCACTTCAGCGGCCACTATTGCTTGTCTTAATTGCTACCTTCCCGAATTTAAATTGCAAGTCGTGGAGTCCTGTTCAATTGGTCTACGAAGAAAATTCTGATTTTGTTCAATGTAAGTTTACATTTTCAGTTAAGCTATTAATAAAATTTTTGTGAAATGATGTTACAAACTCGCCGCTTTGATGCTATCACAGTGACTGAAGACAACCACAATTAATTTTGTAGTCTGAATTTATTTTTGAGTTCATATTATGAAGTAACCTTCTCACGACGTGGATTCTAATAAATTTATATTGTTTCAGGTTTCACTTCAGCGGCCACTATTGCTTGTCTTAATTGCTACCTTCCCGAATTTAAATTGCAAGTCGTGGAGTCCTATTCAATTGGTCTACGAATAAAATACTGATTTTGTTCAATGTAAGTTTACATTTTCAGTTAAGCTATTAATAAATTTTTTGTGAACTGATGTTACAAACTCGCCGCTTTGATGCTATCACAGTGACTGAAGACAACCACAATTAATTTTGTAGTCTGAATTTATTTTTGAGTTCATATTATGAAGTAACCTTCTCACGACGTGGATTCTAATAAATTTATATTGTTTCAGGTTTCACTTCAGCGGCCACTATTGCTTGTCTTAATTGCTACCTTCCCGAATTTAAATTGCAAGTCGTGGAGTCCTATTCAATTGG
Source organism: Cantharis flavilabris (assembly GCA_949152465.1). Lineage (NCBI taxonomy): Eukaryota > Metazoa > Arthropoda > Insecta > Coleoptera > Cantharidae > Cantharis > Cantharis flavilabris. The sequence goes on from OX424437.1 coordinate 9,642,200, forward strand.
TCTACGAAGAAAATACTGATTTTGTTCAATGTAAGTTTACATTTTCAGTTAAGCTATTAATAAAATTTTTGTGAAATGATGTTACACACTCGCCGCTTTGATGCTATCACAGTGACTGAAGACAACCACAATTAATTTTGTAGTCTGAATTTATTTTTGAGTTCATATTATGAAGTAACCTTCTCACGACGTGGATTCTAATAAATTTATATTGTTTCAGGTTTCACTTCAGCGGCCACTATTGCTTGTCTTAATTGCTACCTTCCCGAATTTAATTTGCAAGTCGTGGAGTCCTGTTCAATTGGTCTACGAAGAAAATACTGATTTTGTTCAATGTAAGTTTACATTTTCAGTTAAGCTATTAATAAATTTTTTGTGAAATGATGTTACAAACTCGCCGCTTTGATGCTATCACAGTGACTGAAGACAACCACAATTAATTTTGTAGTCTGAATTTATTTTTGAGTTCATATTATGAAGTAACCTTCTCACGACGTGGATTCTGATAAATTTATATTGTTTCAGGTTTCACTTCAGCGGCCACTATTTCTTGTCTTAATTGCTACCTTCCCGAATTTAAATTGCAAGTCGTGGAGTCCTGTTCAATTGGTCTACGAAGAAAATTCTGATTTTGTTCAATGTAAGTTTACATTTTCAGTTAAGCTATTAATAAAATTTTTGTGAAATGATGTTACACACTCGCCGCTTTGATGCTATCACAGTGACTGAAGACAACCACAATTAATTTTGTAGTCTGAATTTATTTTTGAGTTCATATTATGAAGTAACCTTCTCACGACGTGGATTCTAATAAATTTATATTGTTTCAGGTTTCACTTCAGCGGCCATCATTTCTTGACTTAATTGCTACCTTCCCAAATTTAAATTGCAAGTCGTGGAGTCCTGGTCAATTGGTTTACGAAGAAAATACTGAATTTGTTCAATGTAAGTTTACATTTTCAGTAACGCTATACTTATTTTTTTGTGAAATGATGTTACAAACTCGCCGCTTTGATGCTATCACAGTGACTGAAGACAACCACAATTAATTTTGTAGTCTGAATTTATTTTTGAGTTCATATTATGAAGTAACCTTCTCACGACGTGGATTCTAATAAATTTATATTGTTTCAGGTTTCACTTCAGCGGCCACTATTGCTTGTCTTAATTGCTACCTTCCCGAATTTAAATTGAAAGTCGTGGAGTCCTGTTCAATTGGTCTACGAAGAAAATTCTGATTTTGTTCAATGTAAGTTTACATTTTCAGTTAAGCTATTAATAAAATATTTGTGAAATGATGTTACAAACTCGCCGCTTTGATGCTATCACAGTGACTGAAGACAACCACAATTAATTTTGTAGTCTGAATTTATTTTTGAGTTCATATTATGAAGTAACCTTCTCACGACGTGGATTCTAATAAATTTATATTGTTTCAGGTTTCACTTCAGCGGCCACTATTGCTTGTCTTAATTGCTACCTTCCCGAATTTAATTTGCAAGTCGTGGAGTCCTGTTCAATTGGTCTACGAAGAAAATACTGATTTTGTTCAATGTAAGTTTACATTTTCAGTTAAGCTATTAATAAATTTTTTGTGAAATGATGTTACAAACTCGCCGCTTTGATGCTATCACAGTGACTGAAGACAACCACAATTAATTTTGTAGTCTGAATTTATTTTTGAGTTCATATTATGAAGTAACCTTCTCACGACGTGGATTCTAATAAATTTATATTGTTTCAGGTTTCACTTCAGCGGCCACTATTGCTTGTCTTAATTGCTACCTTCCCGAATTTAAATTGCAAGTCGTGGAGTCCTATTCAATTGGTCTACGAAGAAAATACTGATTTTGTTCAATGTAAGTTTACATTTTCAGTTAAGCTATTAATAAATTTTTTGTGAACTGATGTTACAAACTCGCCGCTTTGATGCTATCACAGTGACTGAAGACAACCACAATTAATTTTGTAGTCTGAATTTATTTTTGAGTTCATATTATGAAGTAACCTTCTCACGACGTGGATTCTAATAAATTTATATTGTTTCAGGTTTCACTTCAGCGGCCATCATTTCTTGTCTTAATTGCTACCTTCCCAAATTTAAATTGCAAGTCGTGGAGTCCTGGTCAATTGGTCTACGAAGAAAATACTGAATTTGTTCAATGTAAGTTTACATTTTCAGTAACGCTATACTTATTTTTTTGTGAAATGATGTTACAAACTCGCCGCTTTGATGCTATCACAGTGACTGAAGACAACCACAATTAATTTTGTAGTCTGAATTTATTTTTGAGTTCATATTATGAAGTAACCTTCTCACAACGTGGATTCTGATAAATTTATATTGTTTCAGGTTTCACTTCAGCTGCCACTATTGCTTGTCTTAATTGCTACCTTCCCGAATTTAAATTGCAAGTCGTGGAGTCCTGTTCAATTGGTCTACGAAGAAAATTCTGATTTTGTTCAATGTAATTTGCATTTTCAGTTAAGCTATTAATAAATTTTTTGTGAAATGATGTTACAAACTCGCCGCTTTGATGCTATCACAGTGACTGAAGACAACCACAATTAATTTTGTAGTCTGAATTTATTTTTGAGTTCATATTATGAAGTAACCTTCTCACGACGTGGATTCTAATAAATTTATATTGTTTCAGGTTTCACTTCAGCGGCCACTATTGCTTGTCTTAATTGCTACCTTCCCGAATTTAAATTGCAAGTCGTGGAGTCCTATTCAATTGGTCTACGAAGAAAATACTGATTTTGTTCAATGTAAGTTTACATTTTCAGTTAAGCTATTAATAAATTTTTTGTGAACTGATGTTACAAACTCGCCGCTTTGATGCTATCACAGTGACTGAAGACAACCACAATTAATTTTGTAGTCTGAATTTATTTTTGAGTTCATATTATGAAGTAACCTTCTCACGACGTGGATTCTGATAAATTTATATTGTTTCAGGTTTCACTTCAGCGGCCACTATTGCTTGTCTTAATTGCTACCTTCCCGAATTTAATTTGCAAGTCGTGGAGTCCTGTTCAATTGGTCTACGAAGAAAATACTGATTTTGTTCAATGTAAGTTTACATTTTCAGTTAAGCTATTAATAAATTTTTTGTGAAATGATGTTACAAACTCGCCGCTTTGATGCTATCACAGTGACTGAAGACAACCACAATTAATTTTGTAGTCTGAATTTATTTTTGAGTTCATATTATGAAGTAACCTTCTCACGACGTGGATTCTAATAAATTTATATTGTTTCAGGTTTCACTTCAGCGGCCACTATTGCTTGTCTTAATTGCTACCTTCCCGAATTTAAATTTCAAGTCGTGGAGTCCTGTTCAATTGGTCTACGAAGAAAATTCTGATTTTGTTCAATGTAAGTTTACATTTTCAGTTAAGCTATTAATAAATTTTTTGTGAACTGATGTTACAAACTCGCCGCTTTGATGCTATCACAGTGACTGAAGACAACCACAATTAATTTTGTAGTCTGAATTTATTTTTGAGTTCATATTATGAAGTAACCTTCTCACGACGTGGATTCTGATAAATTTATATTGTTTCAGGTTTCACTTCAGCGGCCACTATTTCTTGTCTTAATTGCTACCTTCCCGAATTTAAATTGCAAGTCGTGGAGTCCTATTCAATTGGTCTACGAAGAAAATACTGATTTTGTTCAATGTAAGTTTACATTTTCAGTTAAGCTATTAATAAATTTTTTGTGAACTGATGTTACAAACTCGCCGCTTTGATGCTATCACAGTGACTGAAGACAACCACAATTAATTTTGTAGTCTGAATTTATTTTTGAGTTCATATTATGAAGTAACCTTCTCACGACGTGGATTCTGATAAATTTATATTGTTTCAGGTTTCACTTCAGCGGCCACTATTGCTTGTCTTAATTGCTACCTTCCCGAATTTAATTTGCAAGTCGTGGAGTCCTGTTCAATTGGTCTACGAAGAAAATACTGATTTTGTTCAATGTAAGTTTACATTTTCAGTTAAGCTATTAATAAATTTTTTGTGAAATGATGTTACAAACTCGCCGCTTTGATGCTATCACAGTGACTGAAGACAACCACAATTAATTTTGTAGTCTGAATTTATTTTTGAGTTCATATTATGAAGTAACCTTCTCACGACGTGGATTCTAATAAATTTATATTGTTTCAGGTTTCACTTCAGCGGCCACTATTGCTTGTCTTAATTGCTACCTTCCCGAATTTAAATTTCAAGTCGTGGAGTCCTGTTCAATTGGTCTACGAAGAAAATTCTGATTTTGTTCAATGTAAGTTTACATTTTCAGTTAAGCTATTAATAAATTTTTTGTGAACTGATGTTACAAACTCGCCGCTTTGATGCTATCACAGTGACTGAAGACAACCACAATTAATTTTGTAGTCTGAATTTATTTTTGAGTTCATATTATGAAGTAACCTTCTCACGACGTGGATTCTGATAAATTTATATTGTTTCAGGTTTCACTTCAGCGGCCACTATTTCTTGTCTTAATTGCTACCTTCCCGAATTTAAATTGCAAGTCGTGGAGTCCTATTCAATTGGTCTACGAAGAAAATACTGATTTTGTTCAATGTAAGTTTACATTTTCAGTTAAGCTATTAATAAATTTTTTGTGAACTGATGTTACAAACTCGCCGCTTTGATGCTATCACAGTGACTGAAGACAACCACAATTAATTTTGTAGTCCGAATTTATTTTTGAGTTCATATTATGAAGTAACCTTCTCACGACGTGGATTCTAATAAATTTATATTGTTTCAGGTTTCACTTCAGCGGCCACTATTGCTTGTCTTAATTGCTACCTTCCCGAATTTAAATTGCAAGTCGTGGAGTCCTCTTCAATTGGTCTACGAAGAAAATACTGATTTTGTTCAATGTAAGTTTACATTTTTAGTTAAGCTATTAATAAATTTTTTGTGAACTGATGTTACAAACTCGCCGCTTTGATGCTATCACAGTGACTGAAGACAACCACAATTAATTTTGTAGTCTGAATTTATTTTTGAGTTCATATTATGAAGTATCCTTCTCACGACGTGGATTCTGATAAATTTATATTGTTTCAGGTTTCACTTCAGCGGCCACTATTTCTTGTCTTAATTGCTACCTTCCTGAATTTAAATTGCAAGTCGTGGAGTCCTGTTCAATTGGTCTACGAAGAAAATTCTGATTTTGTTCAATGTAAGTTTACATTTTCAGTTAAGCTATTAATAAAATTTTTGTGAAATGATGTTACAAACTCGCCGCTTTGATGCTATCACAGTGACTGAAGACAACCACAATTAATTTTGTAGTCTGAATTTATTTTTGAGTTCATATTATGAAGTATCCTTCTCACGACGTGGATTCTGATAAATTTATATTGTTTCAGGTTTCACTTCAGCGGCAACTATTTCTTGTCTTAATTGCTACCTTCCCGAATTTAAATTGCAAGTCTTGGAGTCCTATTCAATTGGTCTACGAAGAAAATTCTGATTTTGTTCAATGTAAGTTTACATTTTCAGTTAAGCTATTAATAAAATTTTTGTGAAATGATGTTACAAACTCGCCGCTTTGATGCTATCACAGTGACTGAAGACAACCACAATTAATTTTGTAGTCTGAATTTATTTTTGAGTTCATATTATGAAGTAACCTTCTCACGACGTGGATTCTAATAAATTTATATTGTTTCAGGTTTCACTTCAGCGGCCACTATTGCTTGTCTTAATTGCTACCTTCCCGAATTTAAATTGCAAGTCGTGGAGTCCTATTCAATTGGTCTTCGAAGAAAATACTGATTTTGTTCAATGTAAGTTTACATTTTCAGTTAAGCTATTAATAAATTTTTTGTGAACTGATGTTACAAACTCCGCTTTGATGCTATCACAGTGACTGAAGACAACCACAATTAATTTTGTAGTCTGAATTTATTTTTGAGTTCATATTATGAAGTAACCTTCTCACGACGTGGATTCTGATAAATTTATATTGTTTCAGGTTTCACTTCAGCGGCCACTATTTCTTGTCTTAATTGCTACCTTCCCGAATTTAAATTGCAAGTCTTGGAGTCCTGTTCAATTGGTCTACGAAGAAAATTCTGATTTTGTTCAATGTAAGTTTACATTTTCAGTTAAGCTATTAATAAAATTTTTGTGAAATGATGTTACAAACTCGCCGCTTTGATGCTATCACAGTGACTGAAGACAACCACAATTAATTTTGTAGTCTGAATTTATTTTTGAGTTCATATTATGAAGTAACCTTCTCACGACGTGGATTCTAATAAATTTATATTGTTTCAGGTTTCACTTCAGCAAATTTTTTTTTCACAAATTTTTTGCGGCCACTATTGCTTGTCTTAATTGCTACCTTCCCGAATTTAAATTGCAAGTCGTGGAGTCCTATTCCATTGGTCTACGAAGAAAATACTGATTTTGTTCAATGTAAGTTTACATTTTCAGTTAAGCTATTAATAAATTTTTTGTGAACTGATCGTGGAGTCCTATTCAATTGGTCTACGAAGAAAAAACTGATTTTGTTCAATGTAAGTTTACATTTTCAATTAAGCTATTAATAAATTTTTTGTGAACTGATGTTACAAACTCGCCGCTTTGATGCTATCACAGTGACTGAAGACAACCACAATTAATTTTGTAGTCTGAATTTATTTTTGAGTTCATATTATGAAGTATCCTTCTCACGACGTGGATTCTGATAAATTTATATTGTTTCAGGTTTCACTTCAGCGGCCACTATTTCTTGTCTTAATTGCTACCTTCCCGAATTTAAATTGCAAGTCGTGGAGTCCTGTTCAATTGGTCTACGAAGAAATTTCTGATTTTGTTCAATGTAAGTTTACATTTTCAGTTAAGCTATTAATAAAATTTTTGTGAAATGATGTTACAAACTCGCCGCTTTGATGCTATCACAGTGACTGAAAACAACCACAATTAATTTTGTAGTCTGAATTTATTTTTGAGTTCATATTATGAAGTAACCTTCTCACGACGTGGATTCTAATAAATTTATATTGTTTCAGGTTTCACTTCAGCGGCCACTATTGCTTCTCTTAATTGCTACCTTCCCGAATTTAAATTGCAAGTCGTGGAGTCCTATTCAATTGGTCTACGAAGAAAATACTGATTTTGTTCAATGTAAGTTTACATTTTCAGTTAAGCTATTAATAAATTTTTTGTGAACTGATGTTACAAACTCGCCGCTTTGATGCTATCACAGTGACTGAAGACAACCACAATTAATTTTGTAGTCTGAATTTATTTTTGAGTTCATATTATGAAGTAACCTTCTCACGACGTGGATTCTGATAAATTTATATTGTTTCAGGTTTCACTTCAGCGGCCACTATTTCTTGTCTTAATTGCTACCTTCCCGAATTTAAATTGCAAGTCGTGGAGTCCTGTTCAATTGGTCTACGAAGAAAATTCTGATTTTGTTCAATGTAAGTTTACATTTTCAGTTAAGCTATTAATATAATTTTTGTGTAATGATGTTACAAACTCGCCGCTTTGATGCTATCACAGTGACTGAAGACAACCACAATTAATTTTGTAGTCTGAATTTATTTTTGAGTTCATATTATGAAGTAACCTTCTCACGACGTGGATTCTGATAAATTTATATTGTTTCAGGTTTCACTTCAGCGGCCACTATTGCTTGTCTTAATTGCTACCTTCCCGAATTTAAATTGCAAGTCGTGGAGTCCTATTCAATTGGTCTACGAAGAAAATACTGATTTTGTTCAATGTAAGTTTACATTTTCAGTTAAGCTATTAATAAATTTTTTGTGAACTGATGTTACAAACTCGCCGCTTTGATGCAATCACAGTGACTGAAGACAACCACAATTAATTTTGTAGTCTGAATTTATTTTTGAGTTCATATTATGAAGTATCCTTCTCACGACGTGGATTCTAATAAATTTATATTGTTTCACGTTTCACTTCAGCGGCCACTATTTCTTGTCTTAATTGCTACCTTCCCGAATTTAAATTGCAAGTCGTGGAGTCCTGTTCAATTGGTCTACGAAGAAAATTCTGATTTTGTTCAATGTAAGTTTACATTTTCAGTTAAGCTATTAATAAAATTTTTGTGAAATGATGTTACAAACTCGCCGCTTTGATGCTATCACAGTGACTGAAGACAACCACAATTAATTTTGTAGTCTGAATTTATTTTTGAGTTCATATTATGAAGTATCCTTCTCACGACGTGGATTCTGATAAATTTATATTGTTTCAGGTTTCACTTCAGCGGCCACTATTTCTTGTCTTAATTGCTACCTTCCCGAATTTAAATTGCAAGTCGTGGAGTCCTGTTCAATTGGTCTACGAAAAAAATTCTGATTTTGTTCAATGTAAGTTTACATTTTCAGTTAAGCTATTAATAAAATTTTTGTGAAATGATGTTACAAACTCGCCGCTTTGATGCTATCACAGTGACTGAAGACAACCACAATTAATTTTGTAGTCTGAATTTATTTTTGAGTTCATATTATGAAGTAACCTTCTCACGACGTGGATTCTAATAAATTTATATTGTTTCAGGTTTCACTTCAGCGGCCACTATTGCTTGTCTTAATTGCTACCTTCCCGAATTTAAATTGCAAGTCGTGGAGTCCTATTCAATTGGTCTACGAAGAAAATACTGATTTTGTTCAATGTAAGTTTACATTTTCAGTTAAGCTATTAATAAATTTTTTGTGAACTGATGTTACAAACTCGCCGCTTTGATGCTATCACAGTGACTGAAGACAACCACAATTAATTTTGTAGTCTGAATTTATTTTTGAGTTCATATTATGAAGTAACCTTCTCACTACGTGGATTCTGATAAATTTATATTGTTTCAGGTTTCACTTCAGCGGCCACTATATCTTGTCTTAATTGCTACCTTCCCGAATTTATATTGCAAGTCGTGGAGTCCTATTCAATTGGTCTACGAAGAAAATAATGATTTTGTTCAATGTAAGTTTACATTTTCAGTTAAGCTATTAATAAATTTTTTGTGAACTGATGTTACAAACTCGCCGCTTTGATGCTATCACAGTGACTGAAGACAACCACAATTAATTTTGTAGTCTGAATTTATTTTTGAGTTCATATTATGAAGTAACCTTCTCACGACGTGGATTCTGATAAAATTATATTGTTTCAGGTTTCACTTCAGCGGCCACAATTGCTTGTCTTAATTGCTACTTTCCCGAATTTAAATTGCAAGTCGTGGAGTCCTATTCAATTGGTCTACGAAGAAAAAACTGATTTTGTTCAATGTAAGTTTCCTTTTTCAATTAAGCTATTAATAAATTTTTTGTGAACTGATGTTACAAACTCGCCGCTTTGATGCTATCACAGTGACTGAAGACAACCACAATTAATTTTCTAGTCTGAATTTATTTTTGAGTTCATATTATGAAGTAACCTTCTCACGACGTGGATTCTGATAAATTTATATTGTTTCAGGTTTCACTTCAGCGGCCACTATTTCTTGTCTTAATTGCTACCTTCCCGAATTTAAATTGCAAGTCGTGGAGTCCTGTTCAATTGGTCTACGAAGAAAATTCTGATTTTGTTCAATGTAAGTTTACATTTTCAGTTAAGCTATTAATAAAATTTTTGTGAAATGATGTTACAAACTCGCCGCTTTGATGCTATCACAGTGACTGAAGACAACCACAATTAATTTTGTAGTCTGAATTTATTTTTGAGTTCATATTATGAAGTATCCTTCTCACGACGTGGATTCTAATAAATTTATATTGTTTCAGGTTTCACTTCAGCGGCCACTATTTCTTGTCTTAATTGCTACCTTCCCGAATTTAAATTGCAAGTCGTGGAGTCCTGTTCAATTGGTCTACGAAGAAAATTCTGATTTTGTTCAATGTAAGTTTACATTTTCAGTTAAGCTATTAATAAAATTTTTGTGAAATGATGTTACAAACTCGCCGCTTTGATGCTATCACAGTGACTGAAGACAACCACAATTAATTTTGTAGTCTGAATTTATTTTTGAGTTCATATTATGAAGTATCCTTCTCACGACGTGGATTCTGATAAATTTATATTGTTTCAGGTTTCACTTCAGCGGCCACTATTTCTTGTCTTAATTGCTACCTTCCCGAATTTAAATTGCAAGTCGTGGAGTCCTGGTCAATTGGTTTACGAAGAAAATACTGAATTTGTTCAATGTAAGTTTACATTTTCAGTAACGCTATACTTATTTTTTTGTGAAATGATGTTACAAACTCGCCGCTTTGATGCTATCACAGTGACTGAAGACAACCACAATTAATTTTGTAGTCTGAATTTATTTTTGAGTTCATATTATGAAGTAACCTTCTCACGACGTGGATTCTAATAAATTTATATTGTTTCAGGTTTCACTTCAGCGGCCACTATTGCTTGTCTTAATTGCTACCTTCCCGAATTTAAATTGAAAGTCGTGGAGTCCTGTTCAATTGGTCTACGAAGAAAATTCTGATTTTGTTCAATGTAAGTTTACATTTTCAGTTAAGCTATTAATAAAATATTTGTGAAATGATGTTACAAACTCGCCGCTTTGATGCTATCACAGTGACTGAAGACAACCACAATTAATTTTGTAGTCTGAATTTATTTTTGAGTTCATATTATGAAGTAACCTTCTCACGACGTGGATTCTAATAAATTTATATTGTTTCAGGTTTCACTTCAGCGGCCACTATTGCTTGTCTTAATTGCTACCTTCCCGAATTTAATTTGCAAGTCGTGGAGTCCTGTTCAATTGGTCTACGAAGAAAATACTGATTTTGTTCAATGTAAGTTTACATTTTCAGTTAAGCTATTAATAAATTTTTTGTGAAATGATGTTACAAACTCGCCGCTTTGATGCTATCACAGTGACTGAAGACAACCACAATTAATTTTGTAGTCTGAATTTATTTTTGAGTTCATATTATGAAGTAACCTTCTCACGACGTGGATTCTAATAAATTTATATTGTTTCAGGTTTCACTTCAGCGGCCACTATTGCTTGTCTTAATTGCTACCTTCCCGAATTTAAATTGCAAGTCGTGGAGTCCTATTCAATTGGTCTACGAAGAAAATACTGATTTTGTTCAATGTAAGTTTACATTTTCAGTTAAGCTATTAATAAATTTTTTGTGAACTGATGTTACAAACTCGCCGCTTTGATGCTATCACAGTGACTGAAGACAACCACAATTAATTTTGTAGTCTGAATTTATTTTTGAGTTCATATTATGAAGTAACCTTCTCACGACGTGGATTCTAATAAATTTATATTGTTTCAGGTTTCACTTCAGCGGCCATCATTTCTTGTCTTAATTGCTACCTTCCCAAATTTAAATTGCAAGTCGTGGAGTCCTGGTCAATTGGTCTACGAAGAAAATACTGAATTTGTTCAATGTAAGTTTACATTTTCAGTAACGCTATACTTATTTTTTTGTGAAATGATGTTACAAACTCGCCGCTTTGATGCTATCACAGTGACTGAAGACAACCACAATTAATTTTGTAGTCTGAATTTATTTTTGAGTTCATATTATGAAGTAACCTTCTCACAACGTGGATTCTGATAAATTTATATTGTTTCAGGTTTCACTTCAGCTGCCACTATTGCTTGTCTTAATTGCTACCTTCCCGAATTTAAATTGCAAGTCGTGGAGTCCTGTTCAATTGGTCTACGAAGAAAATTCTGATTTTGTTCAATGTAATTTGCATTTTCAGTTAAGCTATTAATAAATTTTTTGTGAAATGATGTTACAAACTCGCCGCTTTGATGCTATCACAGTGACTGAAGACAACCACAATTAATTTTGTAGTCTGAATTTATTTTTGAGTTCATATTATGAAGTAACCTTCTCACGACGTGGATTCTAATAAATTTATATTGTTTCAGGTTTCACTTCAGCGGCCACTATTGCTTGTCTTAATTGCTACCTTCCCGAATTTAAATTGCAAGTCGTGGAGTCCTATTCAATTGGTCTACGAAGAAAATACTGATTTTGTTCAATGTAAGTTTACATTTTCAGTTAAGCTATTAATAAATTTTTTGTGAACTGATGTTACAAACTCGCCGCTTTGATGCTATCACAGTGACTGAAGACAACCACAATTAATTTTGTGGTCTGAATTTATTTTTGAGTTCATATTATGAAGTAACCTTCTCACGACGTGGATTCTGATAAATTTATATTGTTTCAGGTTTCACTTCAGCGGCCACTATTGCTTGTCTTAATTGCTACCTTCCCGAATTTAATTTGCAAGTCGTGGAGTCCTGTTCAATTGGTCTACGAAGAAAATACTGATTTTGTTCAATGTAAGTTTACATTTTCAGTTAAGCTATTAATAAATTTTTTGTGAAATGATGTTACAAACTCGCCGCTTTGATGCTATCACAGTGACTGAAGACAACCACAATTAATTTTGTAGTCTGAATTTATTTTTGAGTTCATATTATGAAGTAACCTTCTCACGACGTGGATTCTAATAAATTTATATTGTTTCAGGTTTCACTTCAGCGGCCACTATTGCTTGTCTTAATTGCTACCTTCCCGAATTTAAATTTCAAGTCGTGGAGTCCTGTTCAATTGGTCTACGAAGAAAATTCTGATTTTGTTCAATGTAAGTTTACATTTTCAGTTAAGCTATTAATAAATTTTTTGTGAACTGATGTTACAAACTCGCCGCTTTGATGCTATCACAGTGACTGAAGACAACCACAATTAATTTTGTAGTCTGAATTTATTTTTGAGTTCATATTATGAAGTAACCTTCTCACGACGTGGATTCTGATAAATTTATATTGTTTCAGGTTTCACTTCAGCGGCCACTATTTCTTGTCTTAATTGCTACCTTCCCGAATTTAAATTGCAAGTCGTGGAGTCCTATTCAATTGGTCTACGAAGAAAATACTGATTTTGTTCAATGTAAGTTTACATTTTCAGTTAAGCTATTAATAAATTTTTTGTGAACTGATGTTACAAACTCGCCGCTTTGATGCTATCACAGTGACTGAAGACAACCACAATTAATTTTGTAGTCCGAATTTATTTTTGAGTTCATATTATGAAGTAACCTTCTCACGACGTGGATTCTAATAAATTTATATTGTTTCAGGTTTCACTTCAGCGGCCACTATTGCTTGTCTTAATTGCTACCTTCCCGAATTTAAATTGCAAGTCGTGGAGTCCTCTTCAATTGGTCTACGAAGAAAATACTGATTTTGTTCAATGTAAGTTTACATTTTTAGTTAAGCTATTAATAAATTTTTTGTGAACTGATGTTACAAACTCGCCGCTTTGATGCTATCACAGTGACTGAAGACAACCACAATTAATTTTGTAGTCTGAATTTATTTTTGAGTTCATATTATGAAGTATCCTTCTCACGACGTGGATTCTGATAAATTTATATTGTTTCAGGTTTCACTTCAGCGGCCACTATTTCTTGTCTTAATTGCTACCTTCCTGAATTTAAATTGCAAGTCGTGGAGTCCTGTTCAATTGGTCTACGAAGAAAATTCTGATTTTGTTCAATGTAAGTTTACATTTTCAGTTAAGCTATTAATAAAATTTTTGTGAAATGATGTTACAAACTCGCCGCTTTGATGCTATCACAGTGACTGAAGACAACCACAATTAATTTTGTAGTCTGAATTTATTTTTGAGTTCATATTATGAAGTATCCTTCTCACGACGTGGATTCTGATAAATTTATATTGTTTCAGGTTTCACTTCAGCGGCAACTATTTCTTGTCTTAATTGCTACCTTCCCGAATTTAAATTGCAAGTCTTGGAGTCCTATTCAATTGGTCTACGAAGAAAATTCTGATTTTGTTCAATGTAAGTTTACATTTTCAGTTAAGCTATTAATAAAATTTTTGTGAAATGATGTTACAAACTCGCCGCTTTGATGCTATCACAGTGACTGAAGACAACCACAATTAATTTTGTAGTCTGAATTTATTTTTGAGTTCATATTATGAAGTAACCTTCTCACGACGTGGATTCTAATAAATTTATATTGTTTCAGGTTTCACTTCAGCGGCCACTATTGCTTGTCTTAATTGCTACCTTCCCGAATTTAAATTGCAAGTCGTGGAGTCCTATTCAATTGGTCTTCGAAGAAAATACTGATTTTGTTCAATGTAAGTTTACATTTTCAGTTAAGCTATTAATAAATTTTTTGTGAACTGATGTTACAAACTCCGCTTTGATGCTATCACAGTGACTGAAGACAACCACAATTAATTTTGTAGTCTGAATTTATTTTTGAGTTCATATTATGAAGTAACCTTCTCACGACGTGGATTCTGATAAATTTATATTGTTTCAGGTTTCACTTCAGCGGCCACTATTTCTTGTCTTAATTGCTACCTTCCCGAATTTAAATTGCAAGTCTTGGAGTCCTGTTCAATTGGTCTACGAAGAAAATTCTGATTTTGTTCAATGTAAGTTTACATTTTCAGTTAAGCTATTAATAAAATTTTTGTGAAATGATGTTACAAACTCGCCGCTTTGATGCTATCACAGTGACTGAAGACAACCACAATTAATTTTGTAGTCTGAATTTATTTTTGAGTTCATATTATGAAGTAACCTTCTCACGACGTGGATTCTAATAAATTTATATTGTTTCAGGTTTCACTTCAGCAAATTTTTTTTTCACAAATTTTTTGCGGCCACTATTGCTTGTCTTAATTGCTACCTTCCCGAATTTAAATTGCAAGTCGTGGAGTCCTATTCCATTGGTCTACGAAGAAAATACTGATTTTGTTCAATGTAAGTTTACATTTTCAGTTAAGCTATTAATAAATTTTTTGTGAACTGATCGTGGAGTCCTATTCAATTGGTCTACGAAGAAAAAACTGATTTTGTTCAATGTAAGTTTACATTTTCAATTAAGCTATTAATAAATTTTTTGTGAACTGATGTTACAAACTCGCCGCTTTGATGCTATCACAGTGACTGAAGACAACCACAATTAATTTTGTAGTCTGAATTTATTTTTGAGTTCATATTATGAAGTATCCTTCTCACGACGTGGATTCTGATAAATTTATATTGTTTCAGGTTTCACTTCAGCGGCCACTATTTCTTGTCTTAATTGCTACCTTCCCGAATTTAAATTGCAAGTCGTGGAGTCCTGTTCAATTGGTCTACGAAGAAATTTCTGATTTTGTTCAATGTAAGTTTACATTTTCAGTTAAGCTATTAATAAAATTTTTGTGAAATGATGTTACAAACTCGCCGCTTTGATGCTATCACAGTGACTGAAAACAACCACAATTAATTTTGTAGTCTGAATTTATTTTTGAGTTCATATTATGAAGTAACCTTCTCACGACGTGGATTCTAATAAATTTATATTGTTTCAGGTTTCACTTCAGCGGCCACTATTGCTTCTCTTAATTGCTACCTTCCCGAATTTAAATTGCAAGTCGTGGAGTCCTATTCAATTGGTCTACGAAGAAAATACTGATTTTGTTCAATGTAAGTTTACATTTTCAGTTAAGCTATTAATAAATTTTTTGTGAACTGATGTTACAAACTCGCCGCTTTGATGCTATCACAGTGACTGAAGACAACCACAATTAATTTTGTAGTCTGAATTTATTTTTGAGTTCATATTATGAAGTAACCTTCTCACGACGTGGATTCTGATAAATTTATATTGTTTCAGGTTTCACTTCAGCGGCCACTATTTCTTGTCTTAATTGCTACCTTCCCGAATTTAAATTGCAAGTCGTGGAGTCCTGTTCAATTGGTCTACGAAGAAAATTCTGATTTTGTTCAATGTAAGTTTACATTTTCAGTTAAGCTATTAATATAATTTTTGTGTAATGATGTTACAAACTCGCCGCTTTGATGCTATCACAGTGACTGAAGACAACCACAATTAATTTTGTAGTCTGAATTTATTTTTGAGTTCATATTATGAAGTAACCTTCTCACGACGTGGATTCTGATAAATTTATATTGTTTCAGGTTTCACTTCAGCGGCCACTATTGCTTGTCTTAATTGCTACCTTCCCGAATTTAAATTGCAAGTCGTGGAGTCCTATTCAATTGGTCTACGAAGAAAATACTGATTTTGTTCAATGTAAGTTTACATTTTCAGTTAAGCTATTAATAAATTTTTTGTGAACTGATGTTACAAACTCGCCGCTTTGATGCAATCACAGTGACTGAAGACAACCACAATTAATTTTGTAGTCTGAATTTATTTTTGAGTTCATATTATGAAGTATCCTTCTCACGACGTGGATTCTAATAAATTTATATTGTTTCACGTTTCACTTCAGCGGCCACTATTTCTTGTCTTAATTGCTACCTTCCCGAATTTAAATTGCAAGTCGTGGAGTCCTGTTCAATTGGTCTACGAAGAAAATTCTGATTTTGTTCAATGTAAGTTTACATTTTCAGTTAAGCTATTAATAAAATTTTTGTGAAATGATGTTACAAACTCGCCGCTTTGATGCTATCACAGTGACTGAAGACAACCACAATTAATTTTGTAGTCTGAATTTATTTTTGAGTTCATATTATGAAGTATCCTTCTCACGACGTGGATTCTGATAAATTTATATTGTTTCAGGTTTCACTTCAGCGGCCACTATTTCTTGTCTTAATTGCTACCTTCCCGAATTTAAATTGCAAGTCGTGGAGTCCTGTTCAATTGGTCTACGAAAAAAATTCTGATTTTGTTCAATGTAAGTTTACATTTTCAGTTAAGCTATTAATAAAATTTTTGTGAAATGATGTTACAAACTCGCCGCTTTGATGCTATCACAGTGACTGAAGACAACCACAATTAATTTTGTAGTCTGAATTTATTTTTGAGTTCATATTATGAAGTAACCTTCTCACGACGTGGATTCTAATAAATTTATATTGTTTCAGGTTTCACTTCAGCGGCCACTATTGCTTGTCTTAATTGCTACCTTCCCGAATTTAAATTGCAAGTCGTGGAGTCCTATTCAATTGGTCTACGAAGAAAATACTGATTTTGTTCAATGTAAGTTTACATTTTCAGTTAAGCTATTAATAAATTTTTTGTGAACTGATGTTACAAACTCGCCGCTTTGATGCTATCACAGTGACTGAAGACAACCACAATTAATTTTGTAGTCTGAATTTATTTTTGAGTTCATATTATGAAGTAACCTTCTCACTACGTGGATTCTGATAAATTTATATTGTTTCAGGTTTCACTTCTGCGGCCACTATATCTTGTCTTAATTGCTACCTTCCCGAATTTATATTGCAAGTCGTGGAGTCCTATTCAATTGGTCTACGAAGAAAATAATGATTTTGTTCAATGTAAGTTTACATTTTCAGTTAAGCTATTAATAAATTTTTTGTGAACTGATGTTACAAACTCGCCGCTTTGATGCTATCACAGTGACTGAAGACAACCACAATTAATTTTGTAGTCTGAATTTATTTTTGAGTTCATATTATGAAGTAACCTTCTCACGACGTGGATTCTGATAAAATTATATTGTTTCAGGTTTCACTTCAGCGGCCACAATTGCTTGTCTTAATTGCTACTTTCCCGAATTTAAATTGCAAGTCGTGGAGTCCTATTCAATTGGTCTACGAAGAAAAAACTGATTTTGTTCAATGTAAGTTTCCTTTTTCAATTAAGCTATTAATAAATTTTTTGTGAACTGATGTTACAAACTCGCCGCTTTGATGCTATCACAGTGACTGAAGACAACCACAATTAATTTTCTAGTCTGAATTTATTTTTGAGTTCATATTATGAAGTAACCTTCTCACGACGTGGATTCTGATAAATTTATATTGTTTCAGGTTTCACTTCAGCGGCCACTATTTCTTGTCTTAATTGCTACCTTCCCGAATTTAAATTGCAAGTCGTGGAGTCCTGTTCAATTGGTCTACGAAGAAAATTCTGATTTTGTTCAATGTAAGTTTACATTTTCAGTTAAGCTATTAATAAAATTTTTGTGAAATGATGTTACAAACTCGCCGCTTTGATGCTATCACAGTGACTGAAGACAACCACAATTAATTTTGTAGTCTGAATTTATTTTTGAGTTCATATTATGAAGTATCCTTCTCACGACGTGGATTCTAATAAATTTATATTGTTTCAGGTTTCACTTCAGCGGCCACTATTTCTTGTCTTAATTGCTACCTTCCCGAATTTAAATTGCAAGTCGTGGAGTCCTGTTCAATTGGTCTACGAAGAAAATTCTGATTTTGTTCAATGTAAGTTTACATTTTCAGTTAAGCTATTAATAAAATTTTTGTGAAATGATGTTACAAACTCGCCGCTTTGATGCTATCACAGTGACTGAAGACAACCACAATTAATTTTGTAGTCTGAATTTATTTTTGAGTTCATATTATGAAGTATCCTTCTCACGACGTGGATTCTGATAAATTTATATTGTTTCAGGTTTCACTTCAGCGGCCACTATTTCTTGTCTTAATTGCTACCTTCCCGAATTTAAATTGCAAGTCGTGGAGTCCTGTTCAATTGGTCTACGAAGAAAATTCTGATTTTGTTCAATGTAAGTTTACATTTTCAGTTAAGCTATTAATAAAATTTTTGTGAAATGATGTTACAAACTCGCCGCTTTGATGCTATCACAGTGACTGAAGACAACCACAATTAATTTTGTAGTCTGAATTTATTTTTGAGTTCATATTATGAAGTAACCTTCTCACGACGTGGATTCTAATAAATTTATATTGTTTCAGGTTTCACTTCAGCGGCCACTATTGCTTGTCTTAATTGCTACCTTCCCGAATTTAAATTGCAAGTCGTGGAGTCCTATTCAATTGGTCTACGAAGAAAATACTGATTTTGTTCAATGTAAGTTTACATTTTCAGTTAAGCTATTAATAAATTTTTTGTGAACTGATGTTACAAACTCGCCGCTTTGATGCAATCACAGTGACTGAAGACAACCACAATTAATTTTGTAGTCTGAATTTATTTTTGAGTTCATATTATGAAGTAACCTTCTCACGACGTGGATTCTGATAAAATTATATTGTTTCAGGTTTCACTTCAGCGGCCACTATTGCTTGTCTTAATTGCTACTTTCCCGAATTTAAATTGCAAGTCGTGGAGTCCTATTCAATTGGTCTACGAAGAAAAAACTGATTTTGTTCAATGTAAGTTTACATTTTCAATTAAGCTATTAATAAATTTTTTGTGAACTGATGTTACAAACTCGCCGCTTTGATGCTATCACAGTGACTGAAGACAACCACAATTAATTTTGTAGTCTGAATTTATTTTTGAGTTCATATTATGAAGTATCCTTCTCACGACGTGGATTCTGTTAATATTATATTGTTTCAGGTTTCACTTCAGCGGCCACTATTTCTTGTCTTAATTGCTACCTTCCCGAATTTAAATTGCAAGTCGTGGAGTCCTGTTCAATTGGTCTACGAAGAAAATTCTGATTTTGTTCAATGTAAGTTTACATTTTCAGTTAAGCTATTAATAAAATTTTTGTGAAATGATGTTACAAACTCGCCGCTTTGATGCTATCACAGTGACTGAAGACAACCACAATTAATTTTGTAGTCTGAATTTATTTTTGAGTTCATATTATGAAGTAACCTTCTCACGACGTGGATTCTAATAAATTTATATTGTTTCAGGTTTCACTTCAGTGGCCACTATTGCTTGTCTTAATTGCTACCTTCCCGAATTTAAATTGGAAGTCGTGGAGTCCTATTCAATTGGTCTACGAAGAAAATAATGATTTTGTTCAATGTAAGTTTACATTTTCAGTTAAGCTATTAATAAATTTTTGTGAACTGATGTTACAAACTCGCCGCTTTGATGCTATCACAGTGACTGAAGACAACCACAATTAATTTTGTAGTCTGAATTTATTTTTGAGTTCATATTATGAAGTAACCTTCTCACGACGTGGATTCTAATAAATTTATATTGTTTCAGGTTTCACTTCAGCGGCCACTATTTCTTGTCTTAATTGCTACCTTCCCGAATTTAAATTGCAAGTCGTGGGGTCCTGTTCAATTGGTCTACGAAGAAAATTCTGATTTTGTTCAATGTAAGTTTACATTTTCAGTTAAGCTATTAATAAAATTTTTGTGAAATGATGTTACAAACTCGCCGCTTTGATGCTATCACAGTGACTGAAGACAACCACAATTAATTTTGTAGTCTGAATTTATTTTTGAGTTCATATTATGAAGTAACCTTCTCACGACGTGGATTCTGATAAATTTATATTGTTTCAGGTTTCACTTCAGCGGCCACTATTTCTTGTCTTAATTGCTACCTTCCCGAATTTAAATTGCAAGTCGTGGAGTCCTGTTCAATTGGTCTACGAAGAAAATTCTGATTTTGTTCAATGTAAGTTTACATTTTCAGTTAAGCTATTAATAAAATTTTTGTGTAATGATGTTACAAACTCGCCGCTTTGATGCTATCACAGTGACTGAAGACAACCACAATTAATTTTGTAGTCTGAATTTATTTTTGAGTTCATATTATGAAGTAACCTTCTCACGACGTGGATTCTAATAAATTTATATTGTTTCAGGTTTCACTTCAGCGGCCACTATTGCTTGTCTTAATTGCTACCTTCCCGAATTTAAATTGCAAGTCGTGGAGTCCTATTCAATTGGTCTTCGAAGAAAATACTGATTTTGTTCAATGTAAGTTTACATTTTCAGTTAAGCTATTAATAAATTTTTTGTGAACTGATGTTACAAACTCCGCTTTGATGCTATCACAGTGACTGAAGACAACCACAATTAATTTTGTAGTCTGAATTTATTTTTGAGTTCATATTATGAAGTAACCTTCTCACGACGTGGATTCTGATAAAATTATATTGTTTCAGGTTTCACTTCAGCGGCCACTATTGCTTGTCTTAATTGCTACTTTCCCGAATTTAAATTGCAAGTCGTGGAGTCCTATTCAATTACGGTCAATTACGGTCTACGAAGAAAAAACTGATTTTGTTCAATGTAAGTTTACATTTTCAATTAAGCTATTAATAAATTTTTTGTGAACTGATGTTACAAACTCGCCGCTTTGATGCTATCACAGTGACTGAAGACAACCACAATTAATTTTGTAGTCTGAATTTATTTTTGAGTTCATATTATGAAGTAACCTTCTCACGACGTGGATTCTGATAAATTTATATTGTTTCAGGTTTCACTTCAGCGGCTACTATTGCTTGTCTTAATTGCTTCCTTCCCGAATTTAAATTGCAAGTCTTGGAGTCCTATTCAATTGGTCTACGAAGAAAATTCTGATTTTGTTCAATGTAAGTTTACATTTTCAGTTAAGCTATTAATAAAATTTTTGTGAAATGATGTTACAAACTCGCCGCTTTGATGCTATCACAGTGACTGAAGACAACCACAATTAATTTTGTAGTCTGAATTTATTTTTGAGTTCATATTATGAAGTATCCTTCTCACGACGTGGATTCTGATAAATTTATATTGTTTCAGGTTTCACTTCAGCGGCCACTATTTCTTGTCTTAATTGCTACATTCCCGAATTGAAATTGCAAGTCTTGGAGTCCTGTTCAATTGGTCTACGAAGAAAATTCTGATTTTGTTCAATGTAAGTTTACATTTTCAGTTAAGCTATTAATAAAATTTTTGTGAAATGATGTTACAAACTCGCCGCTTTGATGCTATCACAGTGACTGAAGACAACCACAATTAATTTTGTAGTCTGAATTTATTTTTGAGTTCATATTATGAAGTAACCTTCTCACGACGTGGATTCTGATAAAATTATATTGTTTCAGGTTTCACTTCAGCGGCTACTATTGCTTGTCTTAATTGCTACTTTCCCGAATTTAAATTGCAAGTCGTGGAGTCCTATTCAATTGGTCTACGAAGAAAAAACTGATTTTGTTCAATGTAAGTTTACATTTTCAATTAAGCTATTAATAAATTTTTTGTGAACTGATGTTACAAACTCGCCGCTTTGATGCTATCACAGTGACTGAAGACAACCACAATTAATTTTGTAGTC
This sequence comes from Cantharis flavilabris, assembly GCA_949152465.1. Classification (NCBI taxonomy): domain Eukaryota; kingdom Metazoa; phylum Arthropoda; class Insecta; order Coleoptera; family Cantharidae; genus Cantharis; species Cantharis flavilabris. The sequence goes on from OX424437.1 coordinate 9,664,253, forward strand.
TGAATTTAATTTTGAGTTCATATTATGAAGTATCCTTCTCACGACGTGGATTCTGTTAATATTATATTGTTTCAGGTTTCACTTCAGCGGCCACTATTTCTTGTCTTAATTGCTACCTTCCCGAATTTAAATTGCAAGTCGTGGAGTCCTGTTCAATTGGTCTACGAAGAAAATTCTGATTTTGTTCAATGTAAGTTTACATTTTCAGTTAAGCTATTAATAAAATTTTTGTGAAATGATGTTACAAACTCGCCGCTTTGATGCTATCACAGTGACTGAAGACAACCACAATTAATTTTGTAGTCTGAATTTATTTTTGAGTTCATATTATGAAGTAACCTTCTCACGACGTGGATTCTAATAAATTTATATTGTTTCAGGTTTCACTTCAGCGGCCACTATTGCTTGTCTTAATTGCTACCTTCCCGAATTTAAATTGGAAGTCGTGGAGTCCTATTCAATTGGTCTACGAAGAAAATAATGATTTTGTTCAATGTAAGTTTACATTTTCAGTTAAGCTATTAATAAATTTTTTGTGAACTGATGTTACAAACTCGCCGCTTTGATGCTATCACAGTGACTGAAGACAACCACAATTAATTTTGTAGTCTGAATTTATTTTTGAGTTCATATTATGAAGTAACCTTCTCACGACGTGGATTCTGATAAATTTATATTGTTTCAGGTTTCACTTCAGCGGCTACTATTGCTTGTCTTAATTGCTACCTTCCCGAATTTAAATTGCAAGTCATGGAGTCCTATTCAATTGGTCTACGAAGAAAATACTGATTTTGTTCAATGTAAGTTTACATTTTCAGTTAAGCTATTAATAAATTTTTTGTGAACTGATGTTACAAACTCGCCGCTTTGATGCTATCACAGTGACTGAAGACAACCACAATTAATTTTGTAGTCTGAATTTATTTTTGAGTTCATATTATGAAGTAACCTTCTCACGACGTGGATTCTAATAAATTTATATTGTTTCAGGTTTCACTTCAGCGGCCACTATTTCTTGTCTTAATTGCTACCTTCCCGAATTTAAATTGCAAGTCGTGGGGTCCTGTTCAATTGGTCTACGAAGAAAATTCTGATTTTGTTCAATGTAAGTTTACATTTTCAGTTAAGCTATTAATAAAATTTTTGTGTAATGATGTTACAAACTCGCCGCTTTGATGCTATCACAGTGACTGAAGACAACCACAATTAATTTTGTAGTCTGAATTTATTTTTGAGTTCATATTATGAAGTAACCTTCTCACGACGTGGATTCTAATAAATTTATATTGTTTCAGGTTTCACTTCAGCGGCCACTATTGCTTGTGTTAATTGCTACCTTCCCGAATTTAAATTGCAAGTCGTGGAGTCCTGTTCAATTGGTCTACGAAGAAAATTCTGATTTTGTTCAATGTAAGTTTACATTTTCAGTTAAGCTATTAATAAAATTTTTGTGAAATGATGTTACAAACTCGCCGCTTTGATGCTATCACAGTGACTGAAGACAACCACAATTAATTTTGTAGTCTGAATTTATTTTTGAGTTCATATTATGAAGTAACCTTCTCACGACATGGATTCTAATAAATTTATATTGTTTCAGGTTTCACTTCAGCGGCCACTATTGCTTGTCTTAATTGCTACCTTCCCGAATTTAAATTGCAAGTCGTGGAGTCCTATTCAATTGGTCTACGAAGAAAATACTGATTTTGTTCAATGTAAGTTTACATTTTCAGTTAAGCTATTAATAAATTTTTTGTGAACTGATGTTACAAACTCGCCGCTTTGATGCTATCACAGTGACTGAAGACAACCACAATTAATTTTGTAGTCTGAATTTATTTTTGAGTTCATATTATGAAGTAACCTTCTCACTACGTGGATTCTGATAAATTTATATTGTTTCAGGTTTCACTTCAGCGGCCACTATATCTTGTCTTAATTGCTACCTTCCCGAATTTAAATTGCAAGTCGTGGAGTCCTATTCAATTGGTCTACGAAGAAAATAATGATTTTGTTCAATGTAAGTTTACATTTTCAGTTAAGCTATTAATAAATTTTTTGTGAACTGATGTTACAAACTCGCCGCTTTGATGCTATCACAGTGACTGAAGACAACCACAATTAATTTTGTAGTCTGAATTTATTTTTGAGTTCATATTATGAAGTAACCTTCTCACGACGTGGATTCTGATAAATTTATATTGTTTCACGTTTCACTTCAGCGGCCACTATTTCTTGTCTTAATTGCTACCTTCCCGAATTTAAATTGCAAGTCGTGGAGTCCTGTTCAATTGGTCTACGAAGAAAATTCTGATTTTGTTCAATGTAAGTTTACATTTTCAGTTAAGCTATTAATAAAATTTTTGTGAAATGATGTTACAAACTCGCCGCTTTGATGCTATCACAGTGACTGAAGACAACCACAATTAATTTTGTAGTCTGAATTTATTTTTGAGTTCATATTATGAAGTATCCTTCTCACGACGTGGATTCTGATAAATTTATATTGTTTCAGGTTTCACTTCAGCGGCCACTATTTCTTGTCTTAATTGCTACCTTCCCGAATTTAAATTGCAAGTCGTGGAGTCCTGTTCAATTGGTCTACGAAAAAAATTCTGATTTTGTTCAATGTAAGTTTACATTTTCAGTTAAGCTATTAATAAAATTTTTGTGAAATGATGTTACAAACTCGCCGCTTTGATGCTATCACAGTGACTGAAGACAACCACAATTAATTTTGTAGTCTGAATTTATTTTTGAGTTCATATTATGAAGTAACCTTCTCACTACGTGGATTCTGATAAATTTATATTGTTTCAGGTTTCACTTCAGCGGCCACTATATCTTGTCTTAATTGCTACCTTCCCGAATTTATATTGCAAGTCGTGGAGTCCTATTCAATTGGTCTACGAAGAAAATAATGATTTTGTTCAATGTAAGTTTACATTTTCAGTTAAGCTATTAATAAATTTTTTGTGAACTGATGTTACAAACTCGCCGCTTTGATGCTATCACAGTGACTGAAGACAACCACAATTAATTTTGTAGTCTGAATTTATTTTTGAGTTCATATTATGAAGTAACCTTCTCACGACGTGGATTCTGATAAAATTATATTGTTTCAGGTTTCACTTCAGCGGCCACTATTGCTTGTCTTAATTGCTACTTTCCCGAATTTAAATTGCAAGTCGTGGAGTCCTATTCAATTGGTCTACGAAGAAAAAACTGATTTTGTTCAATGTAAGTTTCCTTTTTCAATTAAGCTATTAATAAATTTTTTGTGAACTGATGTTACAAACTCGCCGCTTTGATGCTATCACAGTGACTGAAGACAACCACAATTAATTTTGTAGTCTGAATTTATTTTTGAGTTCATATTATGAAGTAACCTTCTCACGACGTGGATTCTGATAAATTTATATTGTTTCAGGTTTCACTTCAGCGGCCACTATTTCTTGTCTTAATTGCTACCTTCCCGAATTTAAATTGCAAGTCGTGGAGTCCTGTTCAATTGGTCTACGAAGAAAATTCTGATTTTGTTCAATGTAAGTTTACATTTTCAGTTAAGCTATTAATAAAATTTTTGTGAAATGATGTTACAAACTCGCCGCTTTGATGCTATCACAGTGACTGAAGACAACCACAATTAATTTTGTAGTCTGAATTTATTTTTGAGTTCATATTATGAAGTATCCTTCTCACGACGTGGATTCTAATAAATTTATATTGTTTCAGGTTTCACTTCAGCGGCCACTATTTCTTGTCTTAATTGCTACCTTCCCGAATTTAAATTGCAAGTCGTGGAGTCCTGTTCAATTGGTCTACGAAGAAAATTCTGATTTTGTTCAATGTAAGTTTACATTTTCAGTTAAGCTATTAATAAAATTTTTGTGAAATGATGTTACAAACTCGCCGCTTTGATGCTATCACAGTTTCTGAAGACAACCACAATTAATTTTGTAGTCTGAATTTATTTTTGAGTTCATATTATGAAGTATCCTTCTCACGACGTGGATTCTGATAAATTTATATTGTTTCAGGTTTCACTTCAGCGGCCACTATTTCTTGTCTTAATTGCTACCTTCCCGAATTTAAATTGCAAGTCGTGGAGTCCTATTCAATTGGTCTACGAAGAAAATACTGATTTTGTTCAATGTAAGTTTACATTTTCAGTTAAGCTATTAATAAATTTTTTGTGAACTGATGTTACAAACTCGCCGCTTTGATGCTATCACAGTGACTGAAGACAACCACAATTAATTTTGTAGTCTGAATTTATTTTTGAGTTCATATTATGAAGTATCCTTCTCACGACGTGGATTCTAATAAATTTATATTGTTTCAGGTTTCACTTCAGCGGCCACTATTTCTTGTCTTAATTGCTACCTTCCCGAATTTAAATTGCAAGTCGTGGAGTCCTGTTCAATTGGTCTACGAAGAAAATTCTGATTTTGTTCAATGTAAGTTTACATTTTCAGTTAAGCTATTAATAAAATTTTTGTGAAATGATGTTACAAACTCGCCGCTTTGATGCTATCACAGTGACTGAAGACAACCACAATTAATTTTGTAGTCTGAATTTATTTTTGAGTTCATATTATGAAGTATCCTTCTCACGACGTGGATTCTGATAAATTTATATTGTTTCAGGTTTCACTTCAGCGGCCACTATTTCTTGTCTTAATTGCTACCTTCCCGAATTTAAATTGCAAGTCGTGGAGTCCTGTTCAATTGGTCTACGAAGAAAATTCTGATTTTGTTCAATGTAAGTTTACATTTTCAGTTAAGCTATTAATAAAATTTTTGTGAAATGATGTTACAAACTCGCCGCTTTGATGCTATCACAGTGACTGAAGACAACCACAATTAATTTTGTAGTCTAAATTTATTTTTGAGTTCATATTATGAAGTAACCTTCTCACGACGTGGATTCTAATAAATTTATATTGTTTCAGGTTTCACTTCAGCGGCCACTATTGCTTGTCTTAATTGCTACCTTCCCGAATTTAAATTGCAAGTCGTGGAGTCCTATTCAATTGGTCTACGAAGAAAATACTGATTTTGTTCAATGTAAGTTTACATTTTCAGTTAAGCTATTAATAAATTTTTTGTGAACTGATGTTACAAACTCGCCGCTTTGATGCTATCACAGTGACTGAAGACAACCACAATTAATTTTGTAGTCTGAATTTATTTTTGAGTTCATATTATGAAGTAAACTTCTCACGACGTGGATTCTAATAAATTTATATTGTTTCAGGTTTCACTTCAGCGGCCACTATTGCTTGTCTTAATTGCTACCTTCCCGAATTTAAATTGCAAGTCGTGGAGTCCTATTCAATTGGTCTACGAAGAAAATACTGATTTTGTTCAATGTAAGTTTACATTTTCAGTTAAGCTATTAATAAATTTTTTGTGAACTGATGTTACAAACTCGCCGCTTTGATGCAATCACAGTGACTGAAGACAACCACAATTAATTTTGTAGTCTGAATTTATTTTTGAGTTCATATTATGAAGTATCCTTCTCACGACGTGGATTCTAATAAATTTATATTGTTTCACGTTTCACTTCAGCGGCCACTATTTCTTGTCTTAATTGCTACCTTCCCGAATTTAAATTGCAAGTCGTGGAGTCCTGTTCAATTGGTCTACGAAGAAAATTCTGATTTTGTTCAATGTAAGTTTACATTTTCAGTTAAGCTATTAATAAAATTTTTGTGAAATGATGTTACAAACTCGCCGCTTTGATGCTATCACAGTGACTGAAGACAACCACAATTAATTTTGTAGTCTGAATTTATTTTTGAGTTCATATTATGAAGTATCCTTCTCACGACGTGGATTCTGATAAATTTATATTGTTTCAGGTTTCACTTCAGCGGCCACTATTTCTTGTCTTAATTGCTACCTTCCCGAATTTAAATTGCAAGTCGTGGAGTCCTGTTCAATTGGTCTACGAAAAAAATTCTGATTTTGTTCAATGTAAGTTTACATTTTCAGTTAAGCTATTAATAAAATTTTTGTGAAATGATGTTACAAACTCGCCGCTTTGATGCTATCACAGTGACTGAAGACAACCACAATTAATTTTGTAGTCTGAATTTATTTTTGAGTTCATATTATGAAGTAACCTTCTCACGACGTGGATTCTAATAAATTTATATTGTTTCAGGTTTCACTTCAGCGGCCACTATTTCTTGTCTTAATTGCTACATTCCCGAATTGAAATTGCAAGTCTTGGAGTCCTGTTCAATTGGTCTACGAAGAAAATTCTGATTTTGTTCAATGTAAGTTTACATTTTCAGTTAAGCTATTAATAAAATTTTTGTGAAATGATGTTACAAACTCGCCGCTTTGATGCTATCACAGTGACTGAAGACAACCACAATTAATTTTGTAGTCTGAATTTATTTTTGAGTTCATATTATGAAGTAACCTTCTCACGACGTGGATTCTGATAAAATTATATTGTTTCAGGTTTCACTTCAGCGGCTACTATTGCTTGTCTTAATTGCTACTTTCCCGAATTTAAATTGCAAGTCGTGGAGTCCTATTCAATTGGTCTACGAAGAAAAAACTGATTTTGTTCAATGTAAGTTTACATTTTCAATTAAGCTATTAATAAATTTTTTGTGAACTGATGTTACAAACTCGCCGCTTTGATGCTATCACAGTGACTGAAGACAACCACAATTAATTTTGTAGTCTGAATTTAATTTTGAGTTCATATTATGAAGTATCCTTCTCACGACGTGGATTCTGTTAATATTATATTGTTTCAGGTTTCACTTCAGCGGCCACTATTTCTTGTCTTAATTGCTACCTTCCCGAATTTAAATTGCAAGTCGTGGAGTCCTGTTCAATTGGTCTACGAAGAAAATTCTGATTTTGTTCAATGTAAGTTTACATTTTCAGTTAAGCTATTAATAAAATTTTTGTGAAATGATGTTACAAACTCGCCGCTTTGATGCTATCACAGTGACTGAAGACAACCACAATTAATTTTGTAGTCTGAATTTATTTTTGAGTTCATATTATGAAGTAACCTTCTCACGACGTGGATTCTAATAAATTTATATTGTTTCAGGTTTCACTTCAGCGGCCACTATTGCTTGTCTTAATTGCTACCTTCCCGAATTTAAATTGGAAGTCGTGGAGTCCTATTCAATTGGTCTACGAAGAAAATAATGATTTTGTTCAATGTAAGTTTACATTTTCAGTTAAGCTATTAATAAATTTTTTGTGAACTGATGTTACAAACTCGCCGCTTTGATGCTATCACAGTGACTGAAGACAACCACAATTAATTTTGTAGTCTGAATTTATTTTTGAGTTCATATTATGAAGTAACCTTCTCACGACGTGGATTCTGATAAATTTATATTGTTTCAGGTTTCACTTCAGCGGCTACTATTGCTTGTCTTAATTGCTACCTTCCCGAATTTAAATTGCAAGTCATGGAGTCCTATTCAATTGGTCTACGAAGAAAATACTGATTTTGTTCAATGTAAGTTTACATTTTCAGTTAAGCTATTAATAAATTTTTTGTGAACTGATGTTACAAACTCGCCGCTTTGATGCTATCACAGTGACTGAAGACAACCACAATTAATTTTGTAGTCTGAATTTATTTTTGAGTTCATATTATGAAGTAACCTTCTCACGACGTGGATTCTAATAAATTTATATTGTTTCAGGTTTCACTTCAGCGGCCACTATTTCTTGTCTTAATTGCTACCTTCCCGAATTTAAATTGCAAGTCGTGGGGTCCTGTTCAATTGGTCTACGAAGAAAATTCTGATTTTGTTCAATGTAAGTTTACATTTTCAGTTAAGCTATTAATAAAATTTTTGTGAAATGATGTTACAAACTCGCCGCTTTGATGCTATCACAGTGACTGAAGACAACCACAATTAATTTTGTAGTCTGAATTTATTTTTGAGTTCATATTATGAAGTAACCTTCTCACGACGTGGATTCTGATAAATTTATATTGTTTCAGGTTTCACTTCAGCGGCCACTATTTCTTGTCTTAATTGCTACCTTCCCGAATTTAAATTGCAAGTCGTGGAGTCCTGTTCAATTGGTCTACGAAGAAAATTCTGATTTTGTTCAATGTAAGTTTACATTTTCAGTTAAGCTATTAATAAAATTTTTGTGTAATGATGTTACAAACTCGCCGCTTTGATGCTATCACAGTGACTGAAGACAACCACAATTAATTTTGTAGTCTGAATTTATTTTTGAGTTCATATTATGAAGTAACCTTCTCACGACGTGGATTCTAATAAATTTATATTGTTTCAGGTTTCACTTCAGCGGCCACTATTGCTTGTGTTAATTGCTACCTTCCCGAATTTAAATTGAAAGTCGTGGAGAGCTGTTCAATTGGTCTACGAAGAAAATTCTGATTTTGTTCAATGTAAGTTTACATTTTCAGTTAAGCTATTAATAAAATTTTTGTGAATTGATGTTACAAACTCGCCGCTTTGATGCTATCACAGTGACTGAAGACAACCACAATTAATTTTGTAGTCTGAATTTATTTTTGAGTTCATATTATGAAGTAACCTTCTCACGACATGGATTCTAATAAATTTATATTGTTTCAGGTTTCACTTCAGCGGCCACTATTGCTTGTCTTAATTGCTACCTTCCCGAATTTAAATTGCAAGTCGTGGAGTCCTATTCAATTGGTCTACGAAGAAAATACTGATTTTGTTCAATGTAAGTTTACATTTTCAGTTAAGCTATTAATAAATTTTTTGTGAACTGATGTTACAAACTCGCCGCTTTGATGCTATCACAGTGACTGAAGACAACCACAATTAATTTTGTAGTCTGAATTTATTTTTGAGTTCATATTATGAAGTAACCTTCTCACTACGTGGATTCTGATAAATTTATATTGTTTCAGGTTTCACTTCAGCGGCCACTATATCTTGTCTTAATTGCTACCTTCCCGAATTTAAATTGCAAGTCGTGGAGTCCTATTCAATTGGTCTACGAAGAAAATAATGATTTTGTTCAATGTAAGTTTACATTTTCAGTTAAGCTATTAATAAATTTTTTGTGAACTGATGTTACAAACTCGCCGCTTTGATGCTATCACAGTGACTGAAGACAACCACAATTAATTTTGTAGTCTGAATTTATTTTTGAGTTCATATTATGAAGTAACCTTCTCACGACGTGGATTCTGATAAATTTATATTGTTTCACGTTTCACTTCAGCGGCCACTATTTCTTGTCTTAATTGCTACCTTCCCGAATTTAAATTGCAAGTCGTGGAGTCCTGTTCAATTGGTCTACGAAGAAAATTCTGATTTTGTTCAATGTAAGTTTACATTTTCAGTTAAGCTATTAATAAAATTTTTGTGAAATGATGTTACAAACTCGCCGCTTTGATGCTATCACAGTGACTGAAGACAACCACAATTAATTTTGTAGTCTGAATTTATTTTTGAGTTCATATTATGAAGTATCCTTCTCACGACGTGGATTCTGATAAATTTATATTGTTTCAGGTTTCACTTCAGCGGCCACTATTTCTTGTCTTAATTGCTACCTTCCCGAATTTAAATTGCAAGTCGTGGAGTCCTGTTCAATTGGTCTACGAAAAAAATTCTGATTTTGTTCAATGTAAGTTTACATTTTCAGTTAAGCTATTAATAAAATTTTTGTGAAATGATGTTACAAACTCGCCGCTTTGATGCTATCACAGTGACTGAAGACAACCACAATTAATTTTGTAGTCTGAATTTATTTTTGAGTTCATATTATGAAGTAACCTTCTCACGACGTGGATTCTGATAAAATTATATTGTTTCAGGTTTCACTTCAGCGGCCACTATTGCTTGTCTTAATTGCTACTTTCCCGAATTTAAATTGCAAGTCGTGGAGTCCTATTCAATTGGTCTACGAAGAAAAAACTGATTTTGTTCAATGTAAGTTTCCTTTTTCAATTAAGCTATTAATAAATTTTTTGTGAACTGATGTTACAAACTCGCCGCTTTGATGCTATCACAGTGACTGAAGACAACCACAATTAATTTTGTAGTCTGAATTTATTTTTGAGTTCATATTATGAAGTAACCTTCTCACGACGTGGATTCTGATAAATTTATATTGTTTCAGGTTTCACTTCAGCGGCCACTATTTCTTGTCTTAATTGCTACCTTCCCGAATTTAAATTGCAAGTCGTGGAGTCCTGTTCAATTGGTCTACGAAGAAAATTCTGATTTTGTTCAATGTAAGTTTACATTTTCAGTTAAGCTATTAATAAAATTTTTGTGAAATGATGTTACAAACTCGCCGCTTTGATGCTATCACAGTGACTGAAGACAACCACAATTAATTTTGTAGTCTGAATTTATTTTTGAGTTCATATTATGAAGTATCCTTCTCACGACGTGGATTCTAATAAATTTATATTGTTTCAGGTTTCACTTCAGCGGCCACTATTTCTTGTCTTAATTGCTACCTTCCCGAATTTAAATTGCAAGTCGTGGAGTCCTGTTCAATTGGTCTACGAAGAAAATTCTGATTTTGTTCAATGTAAGTTTACATTTTCAGTTAAGCTATTAATAAAATTTTTGTGAAATGATGTTACAAACTCGCCGCTTTGATGCTATCACAGTTTCTGAAGACAACCACAATTAATTTTGTAGTCTGAATTTATTTTTGAGTTCATATTATGAAGTATCCTTCTCACGACGTGGATTCTGATAAATTTATATTGTTTCAGGTTTCACTTCAGCGGCCACTATTTCTTGTCTTAATTGCTACCTTCCCGAATTTAAATTGCAAGTCGTGGAGTCCTATTCAATTGGTCTACGAAGAAAATACTGATTTTGTTCAATGTAAGTTTACATTTTCAGTTAAGCTATTAATAAATTTTTTGTGAACTGATGTTACAAACTCGCCGCTTTGATGCTATCACAGTGACTGAAGACAACCACAATTAATTTTGTAGTCTGAATTTATTTTTGAGTTCATATTATGAAGTATCCTTCTCACGACGTGGATTCTAATAAATTTATATTGTTTCAGGTTTCACTTCAGCGGCCACTATTTCTTGTCTTAATTGCTACCTTCCCGAATTTAAATTGCAAGTCGTGGAGTCCTGTTCAATTGGTCTACGAAGAAAATTCTGATTTTGTTCAATGTAAGTTTACATTTTCAGTTAAGCTATTAATAAAATTTTTGTGAAATGATGTTACAAACTCGCCGCTTTGATGCTATCACAGTGACTGAAGACAACCACAATTAATTTTGTAGTCTGAATTTATTTTTGAGTTCATATTATGAAGTATCCTTCTCACGACGTGGATTCTGATAAATTTATATTGTTTCAGGTTTCACTTCAGCGGCCACTATTTCTTGTCTTAATTGCTACCTTCCCGAATTTAAATTGCAAGTCGTGGAGTCCTGTTCAATTGGTCTACGAAGAAAATTCTGATTTTGTTCAATGTAAGTTTACATTTTCAGTTAAGCTATTAATAAATTTTTTGTGAACTGATGTTACAAACTCGCCGCTTTGATGCAATCACAGTGACTGAAGACAACCACAATTAATTTTGTAGTCTGAATTTATTTTTGAGTTCATATTATGAAGTATCCTTCTCACGACGTGGATTCTAATAAATTTATATTGTTTCACGTTTCACTTCAGCGGCCACTATTTCTTGTCTTAATTGCTACCTTCCCGAATTTAAATTGCAAGTCGTGGAGTCCTGTTCAATTGGTCTACGAAGAAAATTCTGATTTTGTTCAATGTAAGTTTACATTTTCAGTTAAGCTATTAATAAAATTTTTGTGAAATGATGTTACAAACTCGCCGCTTTGATGCTATCACAGTGACTGAAGACAACCACAATTAATTTTGTAGTCTGAATTTATTTTTGAGTTCATATTATGAAGTATCCTTCTCACGACGTGGATTCTGATAAATTTATATTGTTTCAGGTTTCACTTCAGCGGCCACTATTTCTTGTCTTAATTGCTACCTTCCCGAATTTAAATTGCAAGTCGTGGAGTCCTGTTCAATTGGTCTACGAAAAAAATTCTGATTTTGTTCAATGTAAGTTTACATTTTCAGTTAAGCTATTAATAAAATTTTTGTGAAATGATGTTACAAACTCGCCGCTTTGATGCTATCACAGTGACTGAAGACAACCACAATTAATTTTGTAGTCTGAATTTATTTTTGAGTTCATATTATGAAGTAACCTTCTCACGACGTGGATTCTAATAAATTTATATTGTTTCAGGTTTCACTTCAGCGGCCACTATTGCTTGTCTTAATTGCTACCTTCCCGAATTTAAATTGCAAGTCGTGGAGTCCTATTCAATTGGTCTACGAAGAAAATACTGATTTTGTTCAATGTAAGTTTACATTTTCAGTTAAGCTATTAATAAATTTTTTGTGAACTGATGTTACAAACTCGCCGCTTTGATGCTATCACAGTGACTGAAGACAACCACAATTAATTTTGTAGTCTGAATTTATTTTTGAGTTCATATTATGAAGTAACCTTCTCACGACGTGGATTCTGATAAAATTATATTGTTTCAGGTTTCACTTCAGCGGCCACTATTGCTTGTCTTAATTGCTACTTTCCCGAATTTAAATTGCAAGTCGTGGAGTCCTATTCAATTGGTCTACGAAGAAAAAACTGATTTTGTTCAATGTAAGTTTCCTTTTTCAATTAAGCTATTAATAAATTTTTTGTGAACTGATGTTACAAACTCGCCGCTTTGATGCTATCACAGTGACTGAAGACAACCACAATTAATTTTGTAGTCTGAATTTATTTTTGAGTTCATATTATGAAGTAACCTTCTCACGACGTGGATTCTGATAAATTTATATTGTTTCAGGTTTCACTTCAGCGGCCACTATTTCTTGTCTTAATTGCTACCTTCCCGAATTTAAATTGCAAGTCGTGGAGTCCTGTTCAATTGGTCTACGAAGAAAATTCTGATTTTGTTCAATGTAAGTTTACATTTTCAGTTAAGCTATTAATAAAATTTTTGTGAAATGATGTTACAAACTCGCCGCTTTGATGCTATCACAGTGACTGAAGACAACCACAATTAATTTTGTAGTCTGAATTTATTTTTGAGTTCATATTATGAAGTATCCTTCTCACGACGTGGATTCTGATAAATTTATATTGTTTCAGGTTTCACTTCAGCGGCCACTATTTCTTGTCTTAATTGCTACCTTCCCGAATTTAAATTGCAAGTCGTGGAGTCCTGTTCAATTGGTCTACGAAGAAAATTCTGATTTTGTTCAATGTAAGTTTACATTTTCAGTTAAGCTATTAATAAAATTTTTGTGAAATGATGTTACAAACTCGCCGCTTTGATGCTATCACAGTGACTGAAGACAACCACAATTAATTTTGTAGTCTAAATTTATTTTTGAGTTCATATTATGAAGTAACCTTCTCACGACGTGGATTCTAATAAATTTATATTGTTTCAGGTTTCACTTCAGCGGCCACTATTGCTTGTCTTAATTGCTACCTTCCCGAATTTAAATTGCAAGTCGTGGAGTCCTATTCAATTGGTCTACGAAGAAAATACTGATTTTGTTCAATGTAAGTTTACATTTTCAGTTAAGCTATTAATAAATTTTTTGTGAACTGATGTTACAAACTCGCCGCTTTGATGCTATCACAGTGACTGAAGACAACCACAATTAATTTTGTAGTCTGAATTTATTTTTGAGTTCATATTATGAAGTAAACTTCTCACGACGTGGATTCTAATAAATTTATATTGTTTCAGGTTTCACTTCAGCGGCCACTATTGCTTGTCTTAATTGCTACCTTCCCGAATTTAAATTGCAAGTCGTGGAGTCCTATTCAATTGGTCTACGAAGAAAATACTGATTTTGTTCAATGTAAGTTTACATTTTCAGTTAAGCTATTAATAAATTTTTTGTGAACTGATGTTACAAACTCGCCGCTTTGATGCAATCACAGTGACTGAAGACAACCACAATTAATTTTGTAGTCTGAATTTATTTTTGAGTTCATATTATGAAGTATCCTTCTCACGACGTGGATTCTAATAAATTTATATTGTTTCACGTTTCACTTCAGCGGCCACTATTTCTTGTCTTAATTGCTACCTTCCCGAATTTAAATTGCAAGTCGTGGAGTCCTGTTCAATTGGTCTACGAAGAAAATTCTGATTTTGTTCAATGTAAGTTTACATTTTCAGTTAAGCTATTAATAAAATTTTTGTGAAATGATGTTACAAACTCGCCGCTTTGATGCTATCACAGTGACTGAAGACAACCACAATTAATTTTGTAGTCTGAATTTATTTTTGAGTTCATATTATGAAGTATCCTTCTCACGACGTGGATTCTGATAAATTTATATTGTTTCAGGTTTCACTTCAGCGGCCACTATTTCTTGTCTTAATTGCTACCTTCCCGAATTTAAATTGCAAGTCGTGGAGTCCTGTTCAATTGGTCTACGAAAAAAATTCTGATTTTGTTCAATGTAAGTTTACATTTTCAGTTAAGCTATTAATAAAATTTTTGTGAAATGATGTTACAAACTCGCCGCTTTGATGCTATCACAGTGACTGAAGACAACCACAATTAATTTTGTAGTCTGAATTTATTTTTGAGTTCATATTATGAAGTAACCTTCTCACGACGTGGATTCTAATAAATTTATATTGTTTCAGGTTTCACTTCAGCGGCCACTATTGCTTGTCTTAATTGCTACCTTCCCGAATTTAAATTGCAAGTCGTGGAGTCCTATTCAATTGGTCTACGAAGAAAATACTGATTTTGTTCAATGTAAGTTTACATTTTCAGTTAAGCTATTAATAAATTTTTTGTGAACTGATGTTACAAACTCGCCGCTTTGATGCTATCACAGTGACTGAAGACAACCACAATTAATTTTGTAGTCTGAATTTATTTTTGAGTTCATATTATGAAGTAACCTTCTCACTACGTGGATTCTGATAAATTTATATTGTTTCAGGTTTCACTTCAGCGGCCACTATATCTTGTCTTAATTGCTACCTTCCCGAATTTATATTGCAAGTCGTGGAGTCCTATTCAATTGGTCTACGAAGAAAATAATGATTTTGTTCAATGTAAGTTTACATTTTCAGTTAAGCTATTAATAAATTTTTTGTGAACTGATGTTACAAACTCGCCGCTTTGATGCTATCACAGTGACTGAAGACAACCACAATTAATTTTGTAGTCTGAATTTATTTTTGAGTTCATATTATGAAGTAACCTTCTCACGACGTGGATTCTGATAAAATTATATTGTTTCAGGTTTCACTTCAGCGGCCACTATTGCTTGTCTTAATTGCTACTTTCCCGAATTTAAATTGCAAGTCGTGGAGTCCTATTCAATTGGTCTACGAAGAAAAAACTGATTTTGTTCAATGTAAGTTTCCTTTTTCAATTAAGCTATTAATAAATTTTTTGTGAACTGATGTTACAAACTCGCCGCTTTGATGCTATCACAGTGACTGAAGACAACCACAATTAATTTTGTAGTCTGAATTTATTTTTGAGTTCATATTATGAAGTAACCTTCTCACGACGTGGATTCTGATAAATTTATATTGTTTCAGGTTTCACTTCAGCGGCCACTATTTCTTGTCTTAATTGCTACCTTCCCGAATTTAAATTGCAAGTCGTGGAGTCCTGTTCAATTGGTCTACGAAGAAAATTCTGATTTTGTTCAATGTAAGTTTACATTTTCAGTTAAGCTATTAATAAAATTTTTGTGAAATGATGTTACAAACTCGCCGCTTTGATGCTATCACAGTGACTGAAGACAACCACAATTAATTTTGTAGTCTGAATTTATTTTTGAGTTCATATTATGAAGTATCCTTCTCACGACGTGGATTCTAATAAATTTATATTGTTTCAGGTTTCACTTCAGCGGCCACTATTTCTTGTCTTAATTGCTACCTTCCCGAATTTAAATTGCAAGTCGTGGAGTCCTGTTCAATTGGTCTACGAAGAAAATTCTGATTTTGTTCAATGTAAGTTTACATTTTCAGTTAAGCTATTAATAAAATTTTTGTGAAATGATGTTACAAACTCGCCGCTTTGATGCTATCACAGTTTCTGAAGACAACCACAATTAATTTTGTAGTCTGAATTTATTTTTGAGTTCATATTATGAAGTATCCTTCTCACGACGTGGATTCTGATAAATTTATATTGTTTCAGGTTTCACTTCAGCGGCCACTATTTCTTGTCTTAATTGCTACCTTCCCGAATTTAAATTGCAAGTCGTGGAGTCCTATTCAATTGGTCTACGAAGAAAATACTGATTTTGTTCAATGTAAGTTTACATTTTCAGTTAAGCTATTAATAAATTTTTTGTGAACTGATGTTACAAACTCGCCGCTTTGATGCTATCACAGTGACTGAAGACAACCACAATTAATTTTGTAGTCTGAATTTATTTTTGAGTTCATATTATGAAGTAACCTTCTCACTACGTGGATTCTGATAAATTTATATTGTTTCAGGTTTCACTTCAGCGGCCACTATATCTTGTCTTAATTGCTACCTTCCCGAATTTAAATTGCAAGTCGTGGAGTCCTATTCAATTGGTCTACGAAGAAAATAATGATTTTGTTCAATGTAAGTTTACATTTTCAGTTAAGCTATTAATAAATTTTTTGTGAACTGATGTTACAAACTCGCCGCTTTGATGCTATCACAGTGACTGAAGACAACCACAATTAATTTTGTAGTCTGAATTTATTTTTGAGTTCATATTATGAAGTAACCTTCTCACGACGTGGATTCTGATAAATTTATATTGTTTCAGGTTTCACTTCAGCGGCTACTATTGCTTGTCTTAATTGCTTCCTTCCCGAATTTAAATTGCAAGTCATGGAGTCCTATTCAATTGGTCTACGAAGAAAATACTGATTTTGTTCAATGTAAGTTTACATTTTCAGTTAAGCTATTAATAAATTTTTTGTGAACTGATGTTACAAACTCGCCGCTTTGATGCTATCACAGTGACTGAAGACAACCACAATTAATTTTGTAGTCTGAATTTATTTTTGAGTTCATATTATGAAGTAACTTTCTCACGACGTGGATTCTGATAAATTTATATTGTTTCAGGTTTCACTTCAGCGGCCACTATTTCTTGTCTTAATTGCTACTTTCCCGAATTTAAATTGCAAGTCGTGGAGTCCTATTCAATTGGTCTACGAAGAAAATACTGATTTTGTTCAATGTAAGTTTACATTTTCAGTTAAGCTATTAATAAATTTTTTGTGAACTGATGTTACAAACTCGCCGCTTTGATGCTATCACAGTGACTGAAGACAACCACAATTAATTTTGTAGTCTGAATTTATTTTTGAGTTCATATTATGAAGTAACTTTCTCACGACGTGGATTCTGATAAATTTATATTGTTTCAGGTTTCACTTCAGCGGCTACTATTGCTTGTCTTAATTGCTTCCTTCCCGAATTTAAATTGCAAGTCATGGAGTCCTATTCAATTGGTCTACGAAGAAAATACTGATTTTGTTCAATGTAAGTTTACATTTTCAGTTAAGCTATTAATAAATTTTTTGTGAACTGATGTTACAAACTCGCCGCTTTGATGCAATCACAGTGACTGAAGACAACCACAATTAATTTTGTAGTCTGAATTTATTTTTGAGTTCATATTATGAAGTAACCTTCTCACGACGTGGATTCTGATAAAATTATATTGTTTCAGGTTTCACTTCAGCGGCCACTATTGCTTGTCTTAATTGCTACTTTCCCGAATTTAAATTGCAAGTCGTGGAGTCCTATTCAATTGGTCTACGAAGAAAAAACTGATTTTGTTCAATGTAAGTTTACATTTTCAATTAAGCTATTAATAAATTTTTTGTGAACTGATGTTACAAACTCGCCGCTTTGATGCTATCACAGTGACTGAAGACAACCACAATTAATTTTGTAGTCTGAATTTAATTTTGAGTTCATATTATGAAGTATCCTTCTCACGACGTGGATTCTGTTAATATTATATTGTTTCAGGTTTCACTTCAGCGGCCACTATTTCTTGTCTTAATTGCTACCTTCCCGAATTTAAATTGCAAGTCGTGGAGTCCTGTTCAATTGGTCTACGAAGAAAATTCTGATTTTGTTCAATGTAAGTTTACATTTTCAGTTAAGCTATTAATAAAATTTTTGTGAAATGATGTTACAAACTCGCCGCTTTGATGCTATCACAGTGACTGAAGACAACCACAATTAATTTTGTAGTCTGAATTTATTTTTGAGTTCATATTATGAAGTAACCTTCTCACGACGTGGATTCTAATAAATTTATATTGTTTCAGGTTTCACTTCAGCGGCCACTATTGCTTGTCTTAATTGCTACCTTCCCGAATTTAAATTGAAAGTCGTGGAGTCCTATTCAATTGGTCTACGAAGAAAATAATGATTTTGTTCAATGTAAGTTTACATTTTCAGTTAAGCTATTAATAAATTTTTTGTGAACTGATGTTACAAACTCGCCGCTTTGATGCTATCACAGTGACTGAAGACAACCACAATTAATTTTGTAGTCTGAATTTATTTTTGAGTTCATATTATGAAGTAACCTTCTCACGACGTGGATTCTGATAAATTTATATTGTTTCAGGTTTCACTTCAGCGGCTACTATTGCTTGTCTTAATTGCTACCTTCCCGAATTTAAATTGCAAGTCGTGGAGTCCTGTTCAATTGGTCTACGAAGAAAATTCTGATTTTGTTCAATGTAAGTTTACATTTTCAGTTAAGCTATTAATAAAATTTTTGTGAAATGATGTTACAAACTCGCCGCTTTGATGCTATCACAGTGACTGAAGACAACCACAATTAATTTTGTAGTCTGAATTTATTTTTGAGTTCATATTATGAAGTAACCTTCTCACGACATGGATTCTAATAAATTTATATTGTTTCAGGTTTCACTTCAGCGGCCACTATTGCTTGTCTTAATTGCTACCTTCCCGAATTTAAATTGCAAGTCGTGGAGTCCTATTCAATTGGTCTACGAAGAAAATACTGATTTTGTTCAATGTAAGTTTACATTTTCAGTTAAGCTATTAATAAATTTTTTGTGAACTGATGTTACAAACTCGCCGCTTTGATGCTATCACAGTGACTGAAGACAACCACAATTAATTTTGTAGTCTGAATTTATTTTTGAGTTCATATTATGAAGTAACCTTCTCACTACGTGGATTCTGATAAATTTATATTGTTTCAGGTTTCACTTCAGCGGCCACTATATCTTGTCTTAATTGCTACCTTCCCGAATTTAAATTGCAAGTCGTGGAGTCCTATTCAATTGGTCTACGAAGAAAATAATGATTTTGTTCAATGTAAGTTTACATTTTCAGTTAAGCTATTAATAAATTTTTTGTGAACTGATGTTACAAACTCGCCGCTTTGATGCTATCACAGTGACTGAAGACAACCACAATTAATTTTGTAGTCTGAATTTATTTTTGAGTTCATATTATGAAGTAACCTTCTCACGACGTGGATTCTGATAAATTTATATTGTTTCAGGTTTCACTTCAGCGGCTACTATTGCTTGTCTTAATTGCTTCCTTCCCGAATTTAAATTGCAAGTCATGGAGTCCTATTCAATTGGTCTACGAAGAAAATACTGATTTTGTTCAATGTAAGTTTACATTTTCAGTTAAGCTATTAATAAATTTTTTGTGAACTGATGTTACAAACTCGCCGCTTTGATGCTATCACAGTGACTGAAGACAACCACAATTAATTTTGTAGTCTGAATTTATTTTTGAGTTCATATTATGAAGTAACTTTCTCACGACGTGGATTCTGATAAATTTATATTGTTTCAGGTTTCACTTCAGCGGCCACTATTTCTTGTCTTAATTGCTACTTTCCCGAATTTAAATTGCAAGTCGTGGAGTCCTGTTCAATTGGTCTACGAAGAAAATTCTGATTTTGTTCAATGTAAGTTTACATTTTCAGTTAAGCTATTAATAAAATTTTTGTGAAATGATGTTACAAACTCGCCGCTTTGATGCTATCACAGTGACTGAAGACAACCACAATTAATTTTGTAGTCTGAATTTATTTTTGAGTTCATATTATGAAGTAACCTTCTCACGACGTGGATTCTAATAAATTTATATTGTTTCAGGTTTCACTTCAGCGGCCACTATTGCTTGTCTTAATTGCTACCTTCCCGAATTTAAATTGCAAGTCGTGGAGTCCTATTCAATTGGTCTACGAAGAAAATACTGATTTTGTTCAATGTAAGTTTACATTTTCAGTTAAGCTATTAATAAATTTTTTGTGAACTGATGTTACAAACTCGCCGCTTTGATGCAATCACAGTGACTGAAGACAACCACAATTAATTTTGTAGTCTGAATTTATTTTTGAGTTCATATTATGAAGTAACCTTCTCACGACGTGGATTCTAATAAATTTATATTGTTTCAGGTTTCACTTCAGCGGCCACTATTGCTTGTCTTAATTGCTACCTTCCCGAATTTAAATTGGAAGTCGTGGAGTCCTATTCAATTGGTCTACGAAGAAAATAATGATTTTGTTCAATGTAAGTTTACATTTTCAGTTAAGCTATTAATAAATTTTTTGTGAACTGATGTTACAAACTCGCCGCTTTGATGCTATCACAGTGACTGAAGACAACCACAATTAATTTTGTAGTCTGAATTAATTTTTGAGTTCATATTATGAAGTAACCTTCTCACGACGTGGATTCTGATAAATTTATATTGTTTCAGGTTTCACTTCAGCGGCTACTATTGCTTGTCTTAATTGCTACCTTCCCGAATTTAAATTGCAAGTCATGGTGTCCTATTCAATTGGTCTACGAAGAAAATACTGATTTTGTTCAATGTAAGTTTACATTTTCAGTTAAGCTATTAATAAATTTTTTGTGAACTGATGTTACAAACTCGCCGCTTTGATGCTATCACAGTGACTGAAGACAACCACAATTAATTTTGTAGTCTGAATTTATTTTTGAGTTCATATTATGAAGTAACCTTCTCACGACGTGGATTCTGATAAATTTATTTTGTTTCAGGTTTCACTTCAGCGGCCACTATTTCTTGGCTTAATTGCTACCTTCCCGAATTTAAATTGCAAGTCGTGGAGTCCTGTTCAATTGGTCTACGAAGAAAATTCTGATTTTGTTCAATGTAAGTTTACATTTTCAGTTAAGCTATTAATAAAATTTTTGTGAAATGATGTTACAAACTCGCCGCTTTGATGCTATCACAGTGACTGAAGACAACCACAATTAATTTTGTAGTCTGAATTTATTTTTGAGTTCATATTATGAAGTAACCTTCTCACGACGTGGATTCTAATAAATTTATATTGTTTCAGGTTTCACTTCAGCGGCCACTATTGCTTGTCTTAATTGCTACCTTCCCGAATTTAAATTGCAAGTCGTGGAGTCCTATTCAATTGGTCTACGAAGAAAATAATGATTTTGTTCAATGTAAGTTTACATTTTCAGTTAAGCTATTAATAAATTTTTTGTGAACTGATGTTACAAACTCGCCGCTTTGATGCTATCACAGTGACTGAAGACAACCACAATTAATTTTGTAGTCTGAATTTATTTTTGAGTTCATATTATGAAGTAACCTTCTCACGACGTGGATTCTGATAAATTTATATTGTTTCAGGTTTCACTTCAGCGGCCACTATTTCTTGTCTTAATTGCTACCTTCCCGAATTTAAATTGCAAGTCGTGGAGTCCTATTCAATTGGTCTACGAAGAAAATACTGATTTTGTTCAATGTAAGTTTACATTTTCAGTTAAGCTATTAATAAATTTTTTGTGAACTGATGTTACAAACTCGCCGCTTTGATGCAATCACAGTGACTGAAGACAACCACAATTAATTTTGTAGTCTGAATTTATTTTTGAGTCCTATTATGAAGTAACCTTCTCACGACGTGGATTCTGATAAAATTATATTGTTTCAGGTTTCACTTCAGCGGCCACTATTGCTTGTCTTAATTGCTACTTTCCCGAATTTAAATTGCAAGTCGTGGAGTCCTATTCAATTGGTCTACGAAGAAAAAACTGATTTTGTTCAATGTAAGTTTACATTTTCAATTAAGCTATTAATAAATTTTTTGTGAACTGATGTTACAAACTCGCCGCTTTGATGCTATCACAGTGACTGAAGACAACCACAATTAATTTTGTAGTCTGAATTTATTTTTGAGTTCATATTATGAAGTAACCTTCTCACGACGTGGATTCTGATAAATTTAAATTGTTTCAGGTTTCACTTCAGCGGCCACTATTTCTTGTCTTAATTGCTACCTTCCCGAATTTAAATTGCAAGTCGTGGAGTCCTGTTCAATTGGTCTACGAAGAAAATTCTGATTTTGTTCAATGTAAGTTTACATTTTCAGTTAAGCTATTAATAAAATTTTTGTGAAATGATGTTACAAACTCGCCGCTTTGATGCTATCACAGTGACTGAAGACAACCACAATTAATTTTGTAGTCTGAATTTATTTTTGAGTTCATATTATGAAGTAACCTTCTCACGACGTGGATTCTAATAAATTTATATTGTTTCAGGTTTCACTTCAGCGGCCACTATTGCTTGTCTTAATTGCTACCTTCCCGAATTTAAATTGCAAGTCGTGGAGTCCTATTCAATTGGTCTACGAAGAAAATAATGATTTTGTTCAATGTAAGTTTACATTTTCAGTTAAGCTATTAATAAATTTTTTGTGAACTGATGTTACAAACTCGCCGCTTTGATGCTATCACAGTGACTGAAGACAACCACAATTAATTTTGTAGTCTGAATTTATTTTTGAGTTCATATTATGAAGTAACCTTCTCACGACGTGGATTCTGATAAATTTATATTGTTTCAGGTTTCACTTCAGCGGCCACTATTGCTTGTCTTAATTGCTACTTTCCCGAATTTAAATTGCAAGTCGTGGAGTCCTATTCAATTGGTCTACGAAGAAAAAACTGATTTTGTTCAATGTAAGTTTACATTTTCAATTAAGCTATTAATAAATTTTTTGTGAACTGATGTTACAAACTCGCCGCTAATTTTCACAGTGACTGAAGACAACCACAATTAATTTTGTAGTCTGAATTTATTTTTGAGTTCATATTATGAAGTAACCTTCTCACGACGTGGATTCTGATAAAATTATATTGTTTCAGGTTTCACTTCAGCGGCCACTATTGCTTGTCTTAATTGCTACTTTCCCGAATTTAAATTGCAAGTCGTGGAGTCCTATTCAATTGGTCTACGAAGAAAAAACTGATTTTGTTCAATGTAAGTTTACATTTTCAATTAAGCTATTAATAAATTTTTTGTGAACTGATGTTACAAACTCGCCGCTTTGATGCTATCACAGTGACTGAAGACAACCACAATTAATTTTGTAGTCTGAATTTATTTTTGAGTTCATATTATGAAGTAACCTTCTCACGACGTGGATTCTGATAAATTTATATTGTTTCAGGTTTCACTTCAGCGGCCACTATTGCTTGTCTTAATTGCTACCTTCCCGAATTTAAATTGCAAGTCGTGGAGTCCTATTCAATTGGTCTACGAAGAAAAAACTGATTTTGTTCAATGTAAGTTTACATTTTCAATTAAGCTATTAATAAATTTTTTGTGAACTGATGTTACAAACTCGCCGCTTTGATGCTATCACAGTGACTGAAGACAACCACAATTAATTTTGTAGTCTGAATTTATTTTTGAGTCCTATTATGAAGTAACCTTCTCACGACGTGGATTCTGATAAAATTATATTGTTTCAGGTTTCACTTCAGCGGCCACTATTGCTTGTCTTAATTGCTACTTTCCCGAATTTATATTGCAAGTCGTGGAGTCCTATTCAATTGGTCTACGAAGAAAAAACTGATTTTGTTCAATGTAAGTTTACATTTTCAATTAAGCTATTAATAAATTTTTTGTGAACTGATGTTACAAACTCGCCGCTTTGATGCTATCACAGTGACTGAAGACAACCACAATTAATTTTGTAGTCTGAATTTATTTTTGAGTTCATATTATGAAGTAACCTTCTCACGACGTGGATTCTGATAAATTTATATTGTTTCAGGTTTCACTTCAGCGGCCACTATTTCTTGTCTTAATTGCTACCTTCCCGAATTTAAATTGCAAGTCGTGGAGTCCTGTTCAATTGGTCTACGAAGAAAATTCTGATTTTGTTCAATGTAAGTTTACATTTACAGTTAAGCTATTAATAAATTTTTTGTGAACTGATGTTACAAACTCGCCGCTTTGATGCAATCACAGTGACTGAAGACAACCACAATTAATTTTGTAGTCTGAATTTATTTTTGAGTTCATATTATGAAGTAACCTTCTCACGACGTGGATTCTGATAAAATTATATTGTTTCAGGTTTCACTTCAGCGGCCACTATTGCTTGTCTTAATTGCTACTTTCCCGAATTTAAATTGCAAGTCGTGGAGTCCTATTCAATTGGTCTACGAAGAAAAAACTGATTTTGTTCAATGTAAGTTTACATTTTCAATTAAGCTATTAATAAATTTTTTGTGAACTGATGTTACAAACTCGCCGCTTTGATGCTATCACAGTGACTGAAGACAACCACAATTAATTTTGTAGTCTGAATTTATTTTTGAGTTCATATTATGAAGTATCCTTCTCACGACGTGGATTCTGATAAATTTATATTGTTTCAGGTTTCACTTCAGCGGCCACTATTTCTTGTCTTAATTGCTACCTTCCCGAATTTAAATTGCAAGTCGTGGAGTCCTGTTCAATTGGTCTACGAAGAAAATTCTGATTTTGTTCAATGTAAGTTTACATTTTCAGTTAAGCTATTAATAAAATTTTTGTGAAATGATGTTACAAACTCGCCGCTTTGATGCTATCACAGTGACTGAAGACAACCACAATTAATTTTGTAGTCTGAATTTATTTTTGAGTTCATATTATGAAGTAACCTTCTCACTACGTGGATTCTGATAAATTTATATTGTTTCAGGTTTCACTTCAGCGGCCACTATATCTTGTCTTAATTGCTACCTTCCCGAATTTAAATTGCAAGTCGTGGAGTCCTATTCAATTGGTCTACGAAGAAAATAATGATTTTGTTCAATGTAATTTTACATTTTCAGTTAAGCTATTAATAAATTTTTTGTGAACTGATGTTACAAACTCGCCGCTTTGATGCTATCACAGTGACTGAAGACAACCACAATTAATTTTGTAGTCTGAATTTATTTTTGAGTTCATATTATGAAGTAACCTTCTCACGACGTGGATTCTGATAAATTTATATTGTTTCAGGTTTCACTTCAGCGGCTACTATTGCTTGTCTTAATTGCTACCTTCCCGAATTTAAATTGCAAGTCATGGAGTCCTATTCAATTGGTCTACGAAGAAAATACTGATTTTGTTCAATGTAAGTTTACATTTTCAGTTAAGCTATTAATAAATTTTTTGTGAACTGATGTTACAAACTCGCCGCTTTGATGCTATCACAGTGACTGAAGACAACCACAATTAATTTTGTAGTCTGAATTTATTTTTGAGTTCATATTTTGAAGTATCCTTCTCACGACGTGGATTCTGATAATATTATATTGTTTCAGGTTTCACTTCAGCGGCCACTATTTCTTGTCTTAATTGCTACCTTCCCGAATTTAAATTGCAAGTCGTGGAGTCCTATTCAATTGGTCTACGAAGAAAAAACTGATTTTGTTCAATGTAAGTTTACATTTTCAATTAAGCTATTAATAAATTTTTTGTGAACTGATGTTACAAACTCGCCGCTTTGATGCTATCACAGTGACTGAAGACAACCACAATTAATTTTGTAGTCTGAATTTATTTTTGAGTTCATATTATGAAGTAACCTTCTCACGACGTGGATTCTGATAAATTTATATTGTTTCAGGTTTCACTTCAGCGGCCACTATTGCTTGTCTTAATTGCTACCTTCCCGAATTTAAATTGCAAGTCGTGGAGTCCTATTCAATTGGTCTACGAAGAAAAAACTGATTTTGTTCAATGTAAGTTTACATTTTCAATTAAGCTATTAATAAATTTTTTGTGAACTGATGTTACAAACTCGCCGCTTTGATGCTATCACAGTGACTGAAGACAACCACAATTAATTTTGTAGTCTGAATTTATTTTTGAGTCCTATTATGAAGTAACCTTCTCACGACGTGGATTCTGATAAAATTATATTGTTTCAGGTTTCACTTCAGCGGCCACTATTGCTTGTCTTAATTGCTACTTTCCCGAATTTAAATTGCAAGTCGTGGAGTCCTATTCAATTGGTCTACGAAGAAAAAACTGATTTTGTTCAATGTAAGTTTACATTTTCAATTAAGCTATTAATAAATTTTTTGTGAACTGATGTTACAAACTCGCCGCTTTGATGCTATCACAGTGACTGAAGACAACCACAATTAATTTTGTAGTCTAAATTTATTTTTGAGTTCATATTATGAAGTAACCTTCTCACGACGTGGATTCTGATAAATTTATATTGTTTCAGGTTTCACTTCAGCGGCCACTATTTCTTGTCTTAATTGCTACCTTCCCGAATTTAAATTGCAAGTCGTGGAGTCCTGTTCAATTGGTCTACGAAAAAAATTCTGATTTTGTTCAATGTAAGTTTACATTTTCAGTTAAGCTATTAATAAAATTTTTGTGAAATGATGTTACAAACTCGCCGCTTTGATGCTATCACAGTGACTGAAGACAACCACAATTAATTTTGTAGTCTGAATTTATTTTTGAGTTCATATTATGAAGTATCCTTCTCACGACGTGGATTCTGATAAATTTATATTGTTTCAGGTTTCACTTCAGCGGCCACTATTTCTTGTCTTAATTGCTACCTTCCCGAATTTAAATTGCAAGTCGTGGAGTCCTGTTCAATTGGTCTACGAAGAAAATTCTGATTTTGTTCAATGTAAGTTTACATTTTCAGTTAAGCTATTAATAAAATTTTTGTGAAATGATGAAACAAACTCGCCGCTTTGATGCTATCACAGTGACTGAAGACAACCACAATTAATTTTGTAGTCTGAATTTATTTTTGAGTTCATATTATGAAGTAACCTTCTCACTACGTGGATTCTGATAAATTTATATTGTTTCAGGTTTCACTTCAGCGGCCACTATATCTTGTCTTAATTGCTACCTTCCCGAATTTAAATTGCAAGTCGTGGAGTCCTATTCAATTGGTCTACGAAGAAAATAATGATTTTGTTCAATGTAAGTTTACATTTTCAGTTAAGCTATTAATAAATTTTTTGTGAACTGATGTTACAAACTCGCCGCTTTGATGCTATCACAGTGACTGAAGACAACCACAATTAATTTTGTAGTCTGAATTTATTTTTGAGTTCATATTATGAAGGTTCCTAACCTTCTCACGACGTGGATTCTGATAAATTTATATTGTTTCAGGTTTCACTTCAGCGGCTACTATTGCTTGTCTTAATTGCTACCTTCCCGAATTTAAATTGCAAGTCATGGAGTCCTATTCAATTGGTCTACGAAGAAAATACTGATTTTGTTCAATGTAAGTTTACATTTTCAGGAAAAGAACTCAAAATAAAAAATTTTAAGTAAATTTGTGGTTTTTAGTATGTATTTATGGTTAAATTCAAAAAATATAAGAATAATACAATACGTAGAAAATCAAAATTCAAAAAATTTAAAAAGGAGACAATTAACACATAACAGGTCTGGATTAAGAAAATTTGAAAAAATGAAAATTTCGTAATACGAAGTACAATATAACGTTATTTCATGGTTATTGCCATTCTTCAGTTGCACGCATCGATTACGATTACATTGTAAAATAAGAAGAAAAAATTTTTCAAACTAAACAAAATTATCGACTAAATTGTACAAAATTGACTTACCATAACCTCCAAAGATTATCAAAACTGAACTTGTTACACGAGGTATGAATAATTTAAAAATGATTTGAACTAAGAAATTCGTTTACCTAGCACTGCTAGTTTGAAATCCGAAGGCACTGCCCTCTTAATATGATTTCTAAAAACTTTGAAAAAATTCAAAATTCAAAAATTTTTACCACGTTTTTTAACCGTGAGGCGTAAAACTAGAAAAAGAACTCAAAATAAAAAATTTTAAGTAAATTTGTGGTTTTTAGTATGTATTTATGGTTAAATTCAAAAAATATAAGAATAATACAATACGTAGAAAATCAAAATTCAAAAAATTTAAAAAGGAGACAATTAACACATAACAGGTCTGGATTAAGAAAATTTGAAAAAATGAAAATTTCGTAATACGAAGTACAATATAACGTTATTTCATGGTTATTGCCATTCTTCAGTTGCACGCATCGATTACGATTACATTGTAAAATAAGAAGAAAAAATTTTTCAAACTAAACAAAATTATCGACTAAATTGTACAAAATTGACTTACCATAACCTCCAAAGATTATCAAAACTGAACTTGTTACACGAGGTATGAATAATTTAAAAATGATTTGAACTAAGAAATTCGTTTACCTAGCACTGCTAGTTTGAAATCCGAAGGCACTGCCCTCTTAATATGATTTCTAAAAACTTTGAAAAAATTCAAAATTCAAAAATTTTTACCACGTTTTTTAACCGTGAGGCGTAAAACTAGAAAAAGAACTCAAAATAAAAAATTTTAAGTAAATTTGTGGTTTTTAGTATGTATTTATGGTTAAATTCAAAAAATATAAGAATAATACAATACGTAGAAAATCAAAATTCAAAAAATTTAAAAAGGAGACAATTAACACATAACAGGTCTGGATTAAGAAAATTTGAAAAAATGAAAATTTCGTAATACGAAGTACAATATAACGTTATTTCATGGTTATTGCCATTCTTCAGTTGCACGCATCGATTACGATTACATTGTAAAATAAGAAGAAAAAATTTTTCAAACTAAACAAAATTATCGACTAAATTGTACAAAATTGACTTACCATAACCTCTTCGTTTACCTAGCACTGCTAGTTTGAAATCCGAAGGCACTGCCCTCTTAATATGATTTCTAAAAACTTTGAAAAAATTCAAAATTCAAAAATTTTTACCACGTTTTTTAACCGTGAGGCGTAAAACTAGAAAAAGAACTCAAAATAAAAAATTTTAAGTAAATTTGTGGTTTTTAGTATGTATTTATGGTTAAATTCAAAAAATATAAGAATAATACAATACGTAGAAAAATTTTGATTTTCTACGTATTGTATTATTCTTATATTTTTTGAATTTAACCATAAATACATACTAAAAACCACAAATTTACTTAAAATTTTTTATTTTGAGTTCTTTTTCTAGTTTTACGCCTCACGGTTAAAAAACGTGGTAAAAATTTTTGAATTTTGAATTTTTTCAAAGTTTTTAGAAATCATATTAAGAGGGCAGTGCCTTCGGATTTCAAACTAGCAGTGCTAGGTAAACGAATTTCTTAGTTCAAATCATTTTTAAATTATTCATACCTCGTGTAACAAGTTCAGTTTTGATAATCTTTGGAGGTTATGGTAAGTCAATTTTGTACAATTTAGTCGATAATTTTGTTTAGTTTGAAAAATTTTTTCTTCTTATTTTACAATGTAATCGTAATCGATGCGTGCAACTGAAGAATGGCAATAACCATGAAATAACGTTATATTGTACTTCGTATTACGAAATTTTCATTTTTTCAAATTTTCTTAATCCAGACCTGTTATGTGTTAATTGTCTCCTTTTTAAATTTTTTGAATTTTGATTTTCTACGTATTGTATTATTCTTATATTTTTTGAATTTTACATTTTCAGTTAAGCTATTAATAAATTTTTGGTGAACTGATGTTACAAACTCGCCGCTTTGATGCTATCACAGTGACTGAAGACAACCACAATTAATTTTGTAGTCTGAATTTATTTTTGAGTTCATATTATGAAGTAACCTTCTCACGACGTGGATTCTGATAAATTTATATTGTTTCAGGTTTCACTTCAGCGGCCACTATTTCTTGTCTTAATTGCTACTTTCCCGAATTTAAATTGCAAGTCGTGGAGTCCTGTTCAATTGGTCTACGAAGAAAATTCTGATTTTGTTCAATGTAAGTTTACATTTTCAGTTAAGCTATTAATAAAATTTTTGTGAAATGATGTTACAAACTCGCCGCTTTGATGCTATCATAGTGACTGAAGACAACCACAATTAATTTTGTAGTCTGAATTTATTTTTGAGTTCATATTATGAAGTAACCTTCTCACGACGTGGATTCTGATAAATTTATATTGTTTCAGGTTTCACTTCAGCGGCTACTATTGCTTGTCTTAATTGCTACCTTCCCGAATTTAAATTGCAAGTCATGGAGTCCTATTCAATTGGTCTACGAAGAAAATACTGATTTTGTTCAATGTAAGTTTACATTTTCAGTTAAGCTATTAATAAATTTTTTGTGAACTGATGTTACAAACTCGCCGCTTTGATGCTATCACAGTGACTGAAGACAACCACAATTAATTTTGTAGTCTGAATTTATTTTTGAGTTCATATTATGAAGTATCCTTCTCACGACGTGGATTCTGATAATATTATATTGTTTCAGGTTTCACTTCAGCGGCCACTATTTCTTGTCTTAATTGCTACCTTCCCGAATTTAAATTGCAAGTCGTGGAGTCCTGTTCAATTGGTCTACGAAGAAAATTCTGATTTTGTTCAATGTAAGTTTACATTTTCAGTTAAGCTATTAATAAAATTTTTGTGAAATGATGTTACAAACTCGCCGCTTTGATGCTATCACAGTGACTGAAGACAACCACAATTAATTTTGTAGTCTGAATTTATTTTTGAGTTCATATTATGAAGTATCCTTCTCACGACGTGGATTCTGATAAATTTATATTGTTTCAGGTTTCACTTCAGCGGCCACTATTTCTTGTCTTAATTGCTACCTTCCCGAATTTAAATTGCAAGTCGTGGAGTCCTGTTCAATTGGTCTACGAAGAAAATTCTGATTTTGTTCAATGTAAGTTTACATTTTCAGTTAAGCTATTAATAAAATTTTTGTGAAATGATGAAACAAACTCGCCGCTTTGATGCTATCACAGTGACTGAAGACAACCACAATTAATTTTGTAGTCTGAATTTATTTTTGAGTTCATATTATGAAGTAACCTTCTCACTACGTGGATTCTGATAAATTTATATTGTTTCAGGTTTCACTTCAGCGGCCACTATATCTTGTCTTAATTGCTACCTTCCCGAATTTAAATTGCAAGTCGTGGAGTCCTATTCAATTGGTTTACGAAGAAAATAATGATTTTGTTCAATGTAAGTTTACATTTTCAGTTAAGCTATTAATAAATTTTTTGTGAACTGATGTTACAAACTCGCCGCTTTGATGCTATCACAGTGACTGAAGACAACCACAATTAATTTTGTAGTCTGAATTTATTTTTGAGTTCATATTATGAAGGTTCCTAACCTTCTCACGACGTGGATTCTGATAAATTTATATTGTTTCAGGTTTCACTTCAGCGGCTACTATTGCTTGTCTTAATTGCTACCTTCCCGAATTTAAATTGCAAGTCTTGGAGTCCTATTCAATTGGTCTACGAAGAAAATTTTGATTTTGTTCAATGTAAGTTTACATTTTCAGTTAAGCTATTAATAAATTTTTTGTGAACTGATGTTACAAACTCGCCGCTTTGATGCTATCACAGTGACTGAAGACAACCACAATTAATTTTGTAGTCTGAATTTATTTTTGAGTTCATATTATGAAGTAACCTTCTCACGACGTGGATTCTGATAAATTTATATTGTTTCAGGTTTCACTTCAGCGGCCACTATTTCTTGTCTTAATTGCTACTTTCCCGAATTTAAATTGCAAGTCGTGGAGTCCTGTTCAATTGGTCTACGAAGAAAATTCTGATTTTGTTCAATGTAAGTTTACATTTTCAGTTAAGCTATTAATAAAATTTTTGTGAAATGATGTTACAAACTCGCCGCTTTGATGCTATCACAGTGACTGAAGACAACCACAATTAATTTTGTAGTCTGAATTTATTTTTGAGTTCATATTATGAAGTATCCTTCTCACGACGTGGATTCTGATAAATTTATATTGTTTCAGGTTTCACTTCAGCGGCTACTATTGCTTGTCTTAATTGCTACCTTCCCGAATTTAAATTGCAAGTCATGGAGTCCTATTCAATTGGTCTACGAAGAAAATACTGATTTTGTTCAATGTAAGTTTACATTTTCAGTTAAGCTATTAATAAATTTTTTGTGAACTGATGTTACAAACTCGCCGCTTTGATGCTATCACAGTGACTGAAGACAACCACAATTAATTTTGTAGTCTGAATTTATTTTTGAGTTCATATTATGAAGTATCCTTCTCACGACGTGGATTCTGATAATATTATATTGTTTCAGGTTTCACTTCAGCGGCCACTATTTCTTGTCTTAATTGCTACCTTCCCGAATTTAAATTGCAAGTCGTGGAGTCCTATTCAATTGGTCTACGAAGAAAAAACTGATTTTGTTCAATGTAAGTTTACATTTTCAATTAAGCTATTAATAAATTTTTTGTGAACTGATGTTACAAACTCGCCGCTTTGATGCTATCACAGTGACTGAAGACAACCACAATTAATTTTGTAGTCTGAATTTATTTTTGAGTTCATATTATGAAGTAACCTTCTCACGACGTGGATTCTGATAAATTTATATTGTTTCAGGTTTCACTTCAGCGGCCACTATTTCTTGTCTTAATTGCTACCTTCCCGAATTTAAATTGCAAGTCGTGGAGTCCTGTTCAATTGGTCTACGAAGAAAATTCTGATTTTGTTCAATGTAAGTTTACATTTTCAGTTAAGCTATTAATAAAATTTTTGTGAAATGATGTTACAAACTCGCCGCTTTGATGCTATCACAGTGACTGAAGACAACCACAATTAATTTTGTAGTCTGAATTTATTTTTGAGTTCATATTATGAAGTAACCTTCTCACGACGTGGATTCTAATAAATTTATATTGTTTCAGGTTTCACTTCAGCGGCCACTATTGCTTGTCTTAATTGCTACCTTCCCGAATTTAAATTGCAAGTCGTGGAGTCCTATTCAATTGGTCTACGAAGAAAATACTGATTTTGTTCAATGTAAGTTTACATTTACAGTTAAGCTATTAATAAATTTTTTGTGAACTGATGTTACAAACTCGCCGCTTTGATGCAATCACAGTGACTGAAGACAACCACAATTAATTTTGTAGTCTGAATTTATTTTTGAGTTCATATTATGAAGTAACCTTCTCACGACGTGGATTCTGATAAAATTATATTGTTTCAGGTTTCACTTCAGCGGCCACTATTGCTTGTCTTAATTGCTACTTTCCCGAATTTAAATTGCAAGTCGTGGAGTCCTATTCAATTGGTCTACGAAGAAAAAACTGATTTTGTTCAATGTAAGTTTACATTTTCAATTAAGCTATTAATAAATTTTTTGTGAACTGATGTTACAAACTCGCCGCTTTGATGCTATCACAGTGACTGAAGACAACCACAATTAATTTTGTAGTCTGAATTTATTTTTGAGTTCATATTATGAAGTAACCTTCTCACGACGTGGATTCTGATAAATTTATATTGTTTCAGGTTTCACTTCAGCGGCCACTATTTCTTGTCTTAATTGCTACCTTCCCGAATTTAAATTGCAAGTCGTGGAGTCCTGTTCAATTGGTCTACGAAGAAAATTCTGATTTTGTTCAATGTAAGTTTACATTTTCAGTTAAGCTATTAATAAAATTTTTGTGAAATGATGTTACAAACTCGCCGCTTTGATGCTATCACAGTGACTGAAGACAACCACAATTAATTTTGTAGTCTGAATTTATTTTTGAGTTCATATTATGAAGTAACCTTCTCACGACGTGGATTCTGATAAATTTATATTGTTTCAGGTTTCACTTCAGCGGCTACTATTGCTTGTCTTAATTGCTACCTTCCCGAATTTAAATTGCAAGTCATGGAGTCCTATTCAATTGGTCTACGAAGAAAATACTGATTTTGTTCAATGTAAGTTTACATTTTCAGTTAAGCTATTAATAAATTTTTTGTGAACTGATGTTACAAACTCGCCGCTTTGATGCTATCACAGTGACTGAAGACAACCACAATTAATTTTGTAGTCTGAATTTATTTTTGAGTTCATATTATGAAGTATCCTTCTCACGACGTGGATTCTGATAATATTATATTGTTTCAGGTTTCACTTCAGCGGCCACTATTTCTTGTCTTAATTGCTACCTTCCCGAATTTAAATTGCAAGTCGTGGAGTCCTATTCAATTGGTCTACGAAGAAAATAATGATTTTGTTCAATGTAAGTTTACATTTTCAGTTAAGCTATTAATAAATTTTTTGTGAACTGATGTTACAAACTCGCCGCTTTGATGCTATCACAGTGACTGAAGACAACCACAATTAATTTTGTAGTCTGAATTTATTTTTGAGTTCATATTATGAAGTAACCTTCTCACGACGTGGATTCTAATAAATTTATATTGTTTCAGGTTTCACTTCAGCGGCCACTATTGCTTGTCTTAATTGCTACCTTCCCGAATTTAAATTGCAAGTCGTGGAGTCCTATTCAATTGGTCTACGAAGAAAATACTGATTTTGTTTAATGTAAGTTTACATTTTCAGTTAAGCTATTAATAAATTTTTTGTGAACTGATGTTACAAACTCGCCGCTTTGATGCAATCACAGTGACTGAAGACAACCACAATTAATTTTGTAGTCTGAATTTATTTTTGAGTTCTTATTATGAAGTAACCTTCTCACGACGTGG
The DNA here is from genome assembly GCA_949152465.1 of Cantharis flavilabris. Taxonomy (NCBI): domain Eukaryota; kingdom Metazoa; phylum Arthropoda; class Insecta; order Coleoptera; family Cantharidae; genus Cantharis; species Cantharis flavilabris. Next base: position 9,699,170 of record OX424437.1, read on the forward strand.
ATTCTGATAAAATTATATTGTTTCAGGTTTCACTTCAGCGGCCACTATTGCTTGTCTTAATTGCTACTTTCCCGAATTTAAATTGCAAGTCGTGGAGTCCTATTCAATTGGTCTACGAAGAAAAAACTGATTTTGTTCAATGTAAGTTTACATTTTCAATTAAGCTATTAATAAATTTTTTGTGAACTGATGTTACAAACTCGCCGCTTTGATGCTATCACAGTGACTGAAGACAACCACAATTAATTTTGTAGTCTGAATTTATTTTTGAGTTCATATTATGAAGTATCCTTCTCACGACGTGGATTCTGATAATATTATATTGTTTCAGGTTTCACTTCAGCGGCCACTATTTCTTGTCTTAATTGCTACCTTCCCGAATTTAAATTGCAAGTCGTGGAGTCCTGTTCAATTGGTCTACGAAGAAAATTCTGATTTTGTTCAATGTAAGTTTACATTTTCAGTTAAGCTATTAATAAAATTTTTGTGAAATGATGTTACAAACTCGCCGCTTTGATGCTATCACAGTGACTGAAGACAACCACAATTAATTTTGTAGTCTGAATTTATTTTTGAGTTCATATTATGAAGTAACCTTCTCACGACGTGGATTCTGATAAATTTATATTGTTTCAGGTTTCACTTCAGCGGCTACTATTGCTTGTCTTAATTGCTACCTTCCCGAATTTAAATTGCAAGTCATGGAGTCCTATTCAATTGGTCTACGAAGAAAATACTGATTTTGTTCAATGTAAGTTTACATTTTCAGTTAAGCTATTAATAAATTTTTTGTGAACTGATGTTACAAACTCGCCGCTTTGATGCTATCACAGTGACTGAAGACAACCACAATTAATTTTGTAGTCTGAATTTATTTTTGAGTTCATATTATGAAGTATCCTTCTCACGACGTGGATTCTGATAATATTATATTGTTTCAGGTTTCACTTCAGCGGCCACTATTTCTTGTCTTAATTGCTACCTTCCCGAATTTAAATTGCAAGTCGTGGAGTCCTATTCAATTGGTCTACGAAGAAAATAATGATTTTGTTCAATGTAAGTTTACATTTTCAGTTAAGCTATTAATAAATTTTTTGTGAACTGATGTTACAAACTCGCCGCTTTGATGCTATCACAGTGACTGAAGACAACCACAATTAATTTTGTAGTCTGAATTTATTTTTGAGTTCATATTATGAAGTAACCTTCTCACGACGTGGATTCTAATAAATTTATATTGTTTCAGGTTTCACTTCAGCGGCCACTATTGCTTGTCTTAATTGCTACCTTCCCGAATTTAAATTGCAAGTCGTGGAGTCCTATTCAATTGGTCTACGAAGAAAATACTGATTTTGTTTAATGTAAGTTTACATTTTCAGTTAAGCTATTAATAAATTTTTTGTGAACTGATGTTACAAACTCGCCGCTTTGATGCAATCACAGTGACTGAAGACAACCACAATTAATTTTGTAGTCTGAATTTATTTTTGAGTTCTTATTATGAAGTAACCTTCTCACGACGTGGATTCTGATAAAATTATATTGTTTCAGGTTTCACTTCAGCGGCCACTATTGCTTGTCTTAATTGCTACTTTCCCGAATTTAAATTGCAAGTCGTGGAGTCCTATTCAATTGGTCTACGAAGAAAAAACTGATTTTGTTCAATGTAAGTTTACATTTTCAATTAAGCTATTAATAAATTTTTTGTGAACTGATGTTACAAACTCGCCGCTTTGATGCTATCACAGTGACTGAAGACAACCACAATTAATTTTGTAGTCTGAATTTATTTTTGAGTTCATATTATGAAGTATCCTTCTCACGACGTGGATTCTGATAATATTATATTGTTTCAGGTTTCACTTCAGCGGCCACTATTTCTTGTCTTAATTGCTACCTTCCCGAATTTAAATTGCAAGTCGTGGAGTCCTGTTCAATTGGTCTACGAAGAAAATTCTGATTTTGTTCAATGTAAGTTTACATTTTCAGTTAAGCTATTAATAAAATTTTTGTGAAATGATGTTACAAACTCGCCGCTTTGATGCTATCACAGTGACTGAAGACAACCACAATTAATTTTGTAGTCTGAATTTATTTTTGAGTTCATATTATGAAGTAACCTTCTCACGACGTGGATTCTAATAAATTTATATTGTTTCAGGTTTCACTTCAGCGGCCACTATTGCTTGTCTTAATTGCTACCTTCCCGAATTTAAATTGCAAGTCATGGAGTCCTATTCAATTGGTCTACGAAGAAAATACTGATTTTGTTCAATGTAAGTTTACATTTTCAGTTAAGCTATTAATAAATTTTTTGTGAACTGATGTTACAAACTCGCCGCTTTGATGCTATCACAGTGACTGAAGACAACCACAATTAATTTTGTAGTCTGAATTTATTTTTGAGTTCATATTATGAAGTATCCTTCTCACGACGTGGATTCTGATAATATTATATTGTTTCAGGTTTCACTTCAGCGGCCACTATTTCTTGTCTGAATTGCTACCTTCCCGAATTTAAATTGCAAGTCGTGGAGTCCTGTTCAATTGGTCTACGAAGAAAATTCTGATTTTGTTCAATGTAAGTTTACATTTTCAGTTAAGCTATTAATAAATTTTTTGTGAACTGATGTTACAAACTCGCCGCTTTGATGCTATCACAGTGACTGAAGACAACCACAATTAATTTTGTAGTCTGAATTTATTTTTGAGTTCATATTATGAAGTAACCTTCTCACGACGTGGATTCTAATAAATTTATATTGTTTCAGGTTTCACTTCAGCCGCCACTATTGCTTGTCTTAATTGCTACCTTCCCGAATTTAAATTGCAAGTCATGGAGTCCTATTCAATTGGTCTACGAAGAAAATACTGATTTTGTTCAATGTAAGTTTACATTTTCAGTTAAGCTATTAATAAATTTTTTGTGAACTGATGTTACAAACTTGCCGCTTTGATGCTATCACAGTGACTGAAGACAACCACAATTAATTTTGTAGTCTGAATTTATTTTTGAGTTCATATTATGAAGTAACCTTCTCACGACGTGGATTCTAATAAATTTATATTGTTTCAGGTTTCACTTCAGTGGCCACTATTGCTTGTCTTAATTGCTACCTTCCCGAATTTAAATTGCAAGTCGTGGAGTCCTGTTCAATTGGTCTACGAAGAAAATTCTGATTTTGTTCAATGTAAGTTTACATTTTCAGTTAAGCTATTAATAAAATTTTTGTGAAATGATGTTACAAACTCGCCGCTTTGATGCTATCACAGTGACTGAAGACAACCACAATTAATTTTGTAGTCTGAATTTATTTTTGAGTTCATATTATGAAGTAACCTTCTCACAACGTGGATTCTGATAAATTTATATTGTTTCAGGTTTCACTTCAGCCGCCACTATTGCTTGTCTTAATTGCTACCTTCCCGAATTTAAATTGCAAGTCATGGAGTCCTATTCAATTGGTCTACGAAGAAAATTCTGATTTTGTTCAATGTAAGTTTACATTTTCAGTTAAGCTATTAATAAATTTTTTGTGAACTGATGTTACAAACTCGCCGCTTTGATGCTATCACAGTGACTGAAGACAACCACAATTAATTTTGTAGTCTGAATTTATTTTTGAGTTCATATTATGAAGTAACCTTCTCACAACGTGGATTCTGATAAATTTATATTGTTTCAGGTTTCACTTCAGCGGCCACTATTTCTTGTCTTAATTGCTACCTTCGCGAATTTAAATTGCAAGTCGTGGAGTCCTGTTCAATTGGTCTACGAAGAAAATTCTGATTTTGTTCAATGTAAGTTTACATTTTCAGTTAAGCTATTAATAAATTTTTTGTGAAATGATGTTACAAACTCGCCGCTTTGATGCTATCACAGTGACTGAAGACAACCACAATTAATTTTGTAGTCTGAATTTATTTTTGAGTTCATATTATGAAGTAACCTTCTCACAACGTGGATTCTGATAAATTTATATTGTTTCAGGTTTCACTTCAGCGGCCACTATTTCTTGTCTTAATTGCTACCTTCCCGAATTTAAATTGCAAGTCGTGGAGTCCTGTTCAATTGGTCTACGAAGAAAATTCTGATTTTGTTCAATGTAAGTTTACATTTTCAGTTAAGCTATTAATATAATTTTTGTGAAATGATGTTACAAACTCGCCGCTTTGATGCTATCACAGTGACTGAAGACAACCACAATTAATTTTGTAGTCTGAATTTATTTTTGAGTTCATATTATGAAGTAACCTTCTCACGACGTGGATTCTAATAAATTAATATTGTTTCAGGTTTCACTTCAGCTGCCACTATTGCTTGTCTTAATTGCTACCTTCCCGAATTTTAATTGCAAGTCGTGGAGTCCTGTTCAATTGGTACACGAAGAAAATTCTGATTTTGTTCAATGTAAGTTTACATTTTCAGTTAAGCTATTAATAAATTTTTTGTGAACTGATGTTACAAACTTGCCGCTTTGATGCTATCACAGTGACTGAAGACAACCACAATTAATTTTGTAGTCTGAATTTATTTTTGAGTTCATATTATGAAGTAACCTTCTCACTACGTGGATTCTAATAAATTTATATTGTTTCAGGTTTCACTTCAGCCGCCACTATTTCTTGTCTTAATTGCTACCTTCCCGAATTTAAATTGCAAGTCGTGGAGTCCTGTTCAATTGGTCAACGAAGAAAATTCTGATTTTGTTCAATGTAAGTTTACATTTTCAGTTAAGCTATTAATAATATTTTTGTGAAATGATGTTACAAACTCGCCGCTTTGATGCTATCACAGTGACTGAAGACAACCACAATTAATTTTGTAGTCTGAATTTATTTTTGAGTTCATATTATGAAGTAACCTTCTCACGACGTGGATTCTAATAAATTTATATTGTTTCAGGTTTCACTTCAGCTGCCACTATTGCTTGTCTTAATTGCTACCTTCCCGAATTTAAATTGCAAGTCGTGGAGTCGTGTTCAATTGGTCTACGAAGAAAATTCTGATTTTGTTCAATGTAAGTTTACATTTTCAGTTAAGCTATTAATAAATTTTTTGTGAACTGATGTTACAAACTCGCCGCTTTGATGCTATCACAGTGACTGAAGACAACCACAATTAATTTTGTAGTCTGAATTTATTTTTGAGTTCATATTATGAAGTAACCTTCTCACGACGTGGATTCTAATAAATTTATATTGTTTCAGGTTTCACTTCAGCCGCCACTATTGCTTGTCTTAATTGCTACCTTCCCGAATTTAAATTGCAAGTCTTGGAGTCCTATTCAATTGGTCTACGAAGAAAATACTGATTTTGTTCAATGTAAGTTTACATTTTCAGTTAAGCTATTAATAAATTTTTTGTGAACTGATGTTACAAACTCGCCGCTTTGATGCTATCACAGTGACTGAAGACAACCACAATTAATTTTGTAGTCTGAATTTATTTTTGAGTTCATATTATGAAGTAACCTTCTCACGACGTGGATTCTAATAAATTTATATTGTTTCAGGTTTCACTTCAGCGGCCACTATTGCTTGTCTTAATTGCTACCTTCCCGAATTTAAATTGCAAGTCGTGGAGTCCTATTCAATTGGTCTACGAAGAAAATACTGATTTTGTTCAATGTAAGTTTACATTTTCAGTTAAGCTATTAATAAATTTTTTGTGAACTGATGTAACAAACTCGCCGCTTTGATGCTATCACAGTGACTGAAGACAACCACAATTAATTTTGTAGTCTGAATTTATTTTTGAGTTCATATTATGAAGTAACCTTCTCACGACGTGGATTCTAATAAATTTATATTGTTTCAGGTTTCACTTCAGCTGCCACTATTGCTTGTCTTAATTGCTACCTTCCCGAATTTAAATTGTAAGTCGTGGAGTCCTGTTCAATTGGTCTACGAAGAAAATTCTGATTTTGTTCAATGTAAGTTTACATTTTCAGTTAAGCTATTAATAAATTTTTTGTGAACTGATGTTACAAACTCGCCGCTTTGATGCTATCACAGTGACTGAAGACAACCACAATTAATTTTGTAGTCTGAATTTATTTTTGAGTTCATATTATGAAGTAACCTTCTCACAACGTGGATTCTGATAAATTTATATTGTTTCAGGTTTCACTTCAGCGGCCACTATTTCTTGTCTTAATTGCTACCTTCCCGAATTTAAATTGCAAGTCGTGGAGTCCTGTTCAATTGGTCTACGAAGAAAATTCTGATTTTGTTCAATGTAAGTTTACATTTTCAGTTAAGCTATTAATATAATTTTTGTGAAATGATGTTACAAACTCGCCGCTTTGATGCTATCACAGTGACTGAAGACAACCACAATTAATTTTGTAGTCTGAATTTATTTTTGAGTTCATATTATGAAGTAACCTTCTCACGACGTGGATTCTAATAAATTAATATTGTTTCAGGTTTCACTTCAGCTGCCACTATTGCTTGTCTTAATTGCTACCTTCCCGAATTTAAATTGCAAGTCGTGGAGTCCTGTTCAATTGGTACACGAAGAAAATTCTGATTTTGTTCAATGTAAGTTTACATTTTCAGTTAAGCTATTAATAAATTTTTTGTGAAATGATGTTACAAACTCGCCGCTTTGATGCTATCACAGTGACTGAAGACAACCACAATTAATTTTGTATTCTGAATTTATTTTTGAGTTCATATTATGAAGTAACCTTCTCACGACGTGGATTCTAATAAATTTATATTGTTTCAGGTTTCACTTCAGCCGCCACTATTTCTTGTCTTAATTGCTACCTTCCCGAATTTAAATTGCAAGTCGTGGAGTCCTGTTCAATTGGTCTACGAAGAAAATTCTGATTTTGTTCAATGTAAGTTTACATTTTCAGTTAAGCTATTAATAAAATTTTTGTGAAATGATGTTACAAACTCGCCGCTTTGATGCTATCACAGTGACTGAAGACAACCACAATTAATTTTGTAGTCTGAATTTATTTTTGAGTTCATATTATGAAGTAACCTTCTCACGACGTGGATTCTAATAAATTTATATTGTTTCAGGTTTCACTTCAGCTGCCACTATTGCTTGTCTTAATTACTACCCTCCCGAATTTAAATTGCAAGTCGTGGAGTCCTGTTCAATTGGTCTACGAAGAAAATTCTGATTTTGTTCAATGTAAGTTTACATTTTCAGTTAAGCTATTAATAAATTTTTTGTGAACTGATGTTACAAACTCGCCGCTTTGATGCTATCACAGTGACTGAAGACAACCACAATTAATTTTGTAGTCTGAATTTATTTTTGAGTTCATATTATGAAGTAACCTTCTCACGACGTGGATTCTAATAAATTTATATTGTTTCAGGTTTCACTTCAGCTGCCACTATTGCTTGTCTTAATTACTACCTTCCCGAATTTAAATTGCAAGTCGTGGAGTCCTGTTCAATTGGTCTACGAAGAAAATTCTGATTTTGTTCAATGTAAGTTTACATTTTCAGTTAAGCTATTAATAAATTTTTTGTGAACTGATGTTACAAACTCGCCGCTTTGATGCTATCACAGTGACTGAAGACAACCACAATTAATTTTGTAGTCTGAATTTATTTTTGAGTTCATATTATGAAGTAACCTTCTCACGACGTGGATTCTAATAAATTAATATTGTTTCAGGTTTCACTTCAGCTGCCACTATTGCTTGTCTTAATTGCTACCTTCCCGAATTTAAATTGCAAGTCGTGGAGTCCTGTTCAATTGGTCTACGAAGAAAATTCTGATTTTGTTCAATGTAAGTTTACATTTTCAGTTAAGCTATTAATAAATTTTTTGTGAACTGATGTTACAAACTCGCCGCTTTGATGCTATCACAGTGACTGAAGACAACCACAATTAATTTTGTAGTCTGAATTTATTTTTGAGTTCATATTATGAAGTAACCTTCTCACGACGTGGATTCTGATAAATTTATATTGTTTCAGGTTTCACTTCAGCGGCCACTATTTCTTGTCTTAATTGCTACCTTCCCGAATTTAAATTGCAAGTCGTGGAGTCCTGTTCAATTGGTCTACGAAGAAAATTCTGATTTTGTTCAATGTAAGTTTACATTTTCAGTTAAGCTATTAATATAATTTTTGTGAAATGATGTTACAAACTCGCCGCTTTGATGCTATCACAGTGACTGAAGACAACCACAATTAATTTTGTAGTCTGAATTTATTTTTGAGTTCATATTATGAAGTAACCTTCTCACGACGTGGATTCTGATAAATTTATATTGTTTCAGGTTTCACTTCAGCGGCCACTATTTCTTGTCTTAATTGCTACCTTCCCGAATTTAAATTGCAAGTCGTGGAGTCCTGTTCAATTGGTCTACGAAGAAAATACTGATTTTGTTCAATGTAAGTTTAGATTTTCAGTTAAGCTATTAATAAATTTTTTTTGAAATGATGTTACAAACTCGCCGCTTTGATGCTATCACAGTGACTGAAGACAACCACAATTAATTTTGTAGTCTGAATTTATTTTTGAGTTCATATTATGAAGTAACCTTCTCACGACGTGGATTCTAATAAATTTATATTGTTTCAGGTTTCACTTCAGCGGCCATTATTTCTTGTCTTAATTGCTACCTTCCCAAATTTAAATTGCAGGTTGTGGAGTCCTGGTCAATTGATTGGTCTGCTGACAGCAAGAAACTGCTGCTACCTGTAAACTAAATTTAGATGGGAAACTGTATTAACTGTTAATCTAGACAAGTATGTTATAGATGCCACATACTTTATAGGGCAAGTAGTCTACTCTCTACGCTCCTTCTTCAAACTATTCTCTCGTAACGTAAAAAGCATCTTAACGTTACTTGTATCGTTAATTACTAGTAAAATGATGAAAAAATCGCTCGCCGCTTCGATGCAAATTATTGTAACTGAAGACAACGCATACTAATTGTAACATCTTCATTGATTTTCAATTTAAAATTAGGTTAAATGATGTTAATACTAATTGATTTATATTGTTTCAGGTTTGAATTGAACATCAATGATGTAATGCTGTGATTGCAATCTTGGCACATTGAAATGGACAGCCCTGGACTCCTAGCGAATTGGTCTCCAAAAAGAAATACTGAGCTAGTTTAATGTAAGTTACTACCAATTAATTTATATTGTTTCAGGTTTGAATTGAGCTTCAATTAGTTCTTGTCGTGATTGCAACCTTGGGGCATTGAAATGGAAACCTGTTGATTTTTCGTTAATTTGGTCTCCAAAGAAAAATACTAAGCTAGTTCAATGTAAGTATACATTTGCTTTAGAATTATTAAGTAATTTATTGTAAAATGATGAAAGCATCACTCCTTTTTGTCTTAATTGTGTTAATTCATTTTAGTTCTATTCTATTCAATGCACAACTTGCATTGATTTTCTATCAATATTCAATTAGAGTAACATGTTTTTCATCCAAGACCTTGGAAAGTATAGCATTATATGTAGTTTTAACTTATGAAAAATGATACTTTGCAGTCGAGGCAGTTTTGTGTTATATTACCATGATATCACCAGTCATAGCAACGGTAATGAAAATATTAAGTACGTCCTATGTTTCATTACATATGTCCTATATTTCATTACCGTTGTTATGATTAGTACCGTATATTTCTTATATTTTTATTTTGGAAAGGACTCATCTTGGATGAAAGCCGCATACGTGACTCGCTGGTGATCTATTACGTCTTCGTAAGCTATAAGAACTCGCTGGCGCTCGTTCTGATATTTTGCTTACTCTTCCGGAATGGATCACTTTCGCTAGCTCGTACGTAAATAGCTATTGTGGAGTGCAGATACAGGTCGAAAACTCACCTTGTCGATGTTTTTGTTTCGTGACGTGAATATTTATATCAGTTCACATGGAAATTTTGACCAGTAGCTGATGAAGTGCACACAATTAAGTGATGCGATGCAACAAGTATGCGATACTGATGACGACTAATGAGTCAGAAACACATGGTGTGATGGCTAGGAAGTTGAAGAAGCTATACATGTGTCTATCGCTCTTTGCCTTAATTAACTATCATTTTTGAATCATTTTTAATAAATTTAAATTTTTAAATCAAAAATGAATAAGGAACAGAACGTTATAGCTGTTTGGTGGTATCTTATCCAAATTTGATTTTGTTAAAAAAGATACTATTATAATTATAATAATTATTATTGGTCAAAGTAACAGAGGTTGCTACCAAGATGTTGGTTGTTCAATACTAACTTGTGGAGGTATTTTTTGTTCAATACTTCTGGAAGTATCGTTTAGACGATACATCATGAACGTGTCTGCTTAGGGATTGTTTCAAAGGTGTGTTGTACTTCAGGTGAGCCATGGATAGATTATTATCAATTAAGCTTCGCAAGTCGATTTATTTATCAATCTACTTGTCTTGCGGTAAACCCATCCTCCAGTTTTCTCTGAACCTGCTGCTGCTTAGGGTGACAGCTTCATACCATCTAGCCTGAAAGATTTTGTTTTGTCGAGACAAAATTTATCCCACCAAATCCAGCTACCACTTGACCTTCTAAAAATGATTCACACTGGTAAGAAACCCTCCAACTTAGCAAGCCGTCATTCACATGATATCAGTATTTGCTTTGGGTTAATCAGACACCTGTGTAACTTTTCCATTGGGCGCCTATAATAAATGATAGTAATAGCTTTGTTTTTCTTTACAAATCAGTAGTTATTCCAACTAGAAACCGGGAAAAATAGAATCTTGGTCGTTTATCTGTTTATTAAAGTAGTTACCAGTCATTTGAAAATAGTTACCAGTAGTTTGTAAGTAGAAAAAAAGAACTCAAAATAAAAAATTTTAATTAAATTTGTGGTTTTTAGTATGTATTTATGGTTTGTAAGTAGTTACCAGTAGTTTTTAAATAGTAGTGTTGAAGTAGTTACTAGTAGTTTCCCTAGGAATAAATCAACTATACACGATTCCCGCAATTTGTAATTATTATAACTGTTAAATCGTGGTGTAAAATATTACAATCTTATTTTCTTTTGTAAATAACATACCAGTATCGTGCAAAGTTATAGCGTAACCAGGATTCACAAATCATTTGTTTTGTTTACATACCTTTTCGTTATTTTAGTTGAATAAATCTTTGTTTCTCCAGAGTTATTCTTTTTTTTTAACTTCCCCCCTTGTCCAGTAATTGGGCATTGACGTCATTCTCCATTTACGCTGGCAATTGACGTCAACGCCCGTTAACGGTGGTTTGAGCCCACTCAAATAAGACCATTTGAACCTCTATAGGTTCAACACATTTTGAACCTCTTGAAGCTGTTTTTTTGTAACTTCCATGGGAGGTTGTGGCTAAGAGCTCTAATTGCCGTTATTGGTGGGAGTTACATTAGGGTTGCCATAATTGTGTAAGTACTGACTGGGACATTTGGCTATAACTAAAAAAAACAACTCATAAAATCCTAAATTAACTAAATACTCCGGGGGAGTATTCAAGCCAATTTCGAGGTAACTAAAAAAAAAAGTTCTACTTAGCTACAGGACAGGAGGAGAAAAAGGGGACATGTCCCGGTGTACCGGGAAGGATGGCAACCCTATTTTAGATCCTTGGCTCCTACATCTGGTTCTTTAAGTCTACATTCAATAAACTCATATTAAAATAGCCCCCCCCCTTAGTTTTATATTATCCTCTGGATAACGGGATTCCGTTTGAGAGGGTCCAAAGCGGCCACACAAACAGACATTTTGTTCCAAAATTTATTCAACAGGAAACAGTGGCGTAGCGTGGATAGCAAATATCAATTTTTTTTATCCGCAAGAAACTCTAAAATTGCGAAAGAATTGGATTAAATTAAAATAAAATAAACAATCTCACGTAAGATTAGAGGAGGGAGGATCGAGCCAAAGGGGGTGAAATGCCCATTTTAGATATTTCAAATTATCTCAAAAAAAAAAAAAATGGGTAGTTGGTACAAACAAAAATTAAGAAGGCTAAAATTTCAAATGGGGGGGGGGAGGGCTGGCGAAATGCATCTTCTATATATATAATTAATTAATTTAATTAACAATACGTTTTATTAAATAAACAATTGCTTTTATGAAATGTGAAACTTATAGCTATCAGATCAGTTTATATGAAGTTTGGAAATGGGCCGTCCATTAATTACGTAAGTTTTACATCTTAATTGGATGTAAAAAAATGATAGGGAAACATAAATATTTAATAATAATATATTTAACCTTTATTTTTTATATTTAATTTTGTCATATAAATATTAACAAACAGTAGTTAGTTTAAGGTTCAAATTTTAACGAAGATAATCAATTAGGTATAAAATTCTGAAATTTTTAAGAAGCCACCATCTCTTCTTATTTTGTGATGAGCCGAAATAAACACCATTGGTGTCTGAATACCATTTCAGCAATTATATTTATGATGTACTTGTACTTCTTCGCAAACGAATCTTCAGACTTTCTTTACGTGCAGATTTAAAGTTACAAATTCCACACTCAAAGGGTTTTTCCCTAGAATGAATTCTTAAATGAATTTTCAAAGTCCACTTGTACGCACATACAAATTTTTTTCCATCCGAAATCGGATTGAGTTGTGATTCGAGAGTATATGGTTCATCTTTAATGTCAATGGAATGATGCAACTCTTCTAATCTGACTTGGAAGTTTTTTTCCGATTTGATTTGACTTCCTCTGAAGGTATTAGATAATTCATACCTGAAGTAGATGTTAAGAATTTTGTGAGGTTATGTTTTTGAAATGAGTTTGTATCTGATTTAGTTTAATGTTTTGTACTGATAATCTGTAGAATCAAAGTATACATTACATTATACAGAAATGTACAGCAAATAAGTATAAAAATAACGATTAACTGTAATATTACAGATTTACACGCCTTAACTACAGAACAGAACATTGCAACTTCAAACTTTTTACGAAACTGTTGTGGATTTACATACAGTGAGTCGCAAAAGAAGTGGGGCACTCCTATGTTAATGTTAATTTTACCTTTTTAAGATCATTTTTGACACATAAAAATTAATTTTACAGCAAAACTTTTTAGATATTTTTTGTAGAAAATTTCATTGCCTACAATTTTGCTTATATACATTTTTCTATTTTGTCGTCTCGTTTCTGACTGACAGCGACTTAAACAAGACTCAGTAAACCACGAAAAATATTTTCATCTCTATCTCGGAAACGGTGCGACAAAATAGAAACCCGTCGTCGGGAAGTGCGATGTTCTGTCCTGGTGCCTATTAAACTCTCTGGGACGCAGTAGCGCAGCCAGGATTTTGTTATGGGAGGGGGGGGGGGCTAAAAAGCCTAAAGCTCCAAATTCTGAGAGGCGCCAAAAATTTAAATCATTTCTGGAATTTTAGACGCCGCGCCGCCGCAATTTGTTATCCGGAAAAGCCCGAAAATTTTTAAAATCCTCTAATTAAAAATACAGCCGCGCCCCGCAGGTAAAAATTTTTCGGAAAAGAGGCGTGGTCATCTTATTTTCGAGTATAATAATTATTGTGTTACCACTGTTACCTATACCTTAAATTGAAGAGGGAATTAAAGGACTGCATTTCCGTCATTTATCATTGATTTTTGTTACTAATTTTCGGTTATTGTCATTTAATTTATACCACGAATTTCACTTTTTCCTATATACCATTGGAAAGAGGACAATTTTTTAAGTATATTAGAATAGTATATTCTGTAACGAGTCAGGAATTGGCATATTCTGCACGAGGGGAAAGTTTGACGGTCCCCGAGTGCAGAATAGCCATTCCAAACGAGTTCCAGACTATACTTTCTGATGCACAGACGCACAGTGCTAGTGTATTTCTTGTAATACGCGAACACCAATTTGACAGTTGGCGTTATAAAACCAGTAAAACAACTTGTTCATATTTTTTTTTAAATAATAAATTTTATTTTCGTCAAAGCAAAAAATAAAAAATAATAACTTGTTGATAGATGTCACTACCAGGTTCTGTAACATGTGCGTGAAGTTAGCCCCCCCCTTTTTCGAAAACTAAAATGTTTTTTTTTTTGTATTGTGTTGTATTCAGTTTGTATTGTTTGTATTGTAAATCTTTTTTTCATTTTGCGAAGCATAAAATTATAAATCGCGAAAAACCATTTTATGCGCTGGCCCCCCTTTTTGAAAATTTTGAAATTTTTTGTTTGTATTGTGTTGTATTCAATTTGTATTGTTTGTATTGCTAAAAGTTAAAGTTCTAAATTTAACATTAGTCGTGTAAATCGCGAAACAAAATTTCGCGCTGGCCCCCATTTTCGAAAATTTTGAAATTTTTTTTGTAATGTGGTTTTTTTTTGTACTGTTTGTATTGTTAAAAATTAAAGTTTTAAGTTTAATATTAACCGCGTAAATCACAAAACAAAATTTAGCTCTGGCCCACTGCCTAAGCTGACTCAAAGTTTCTAAATTATTTTTGTATTTGTACGCAATTTGTTTTGTGTTGCAATGCAATTTGTATAGTAAAAATTAAATCCTCCTCTCTGGCCATACAATCATTATTTTGTTAAATTATATATTTCAAAACAAATTTTATTTGTACAGTAATAAAATTATGTACATAGGTACACTACTTATCTTTATCAAAAATTATGTTTCCGTGCCGAAACGGCTTGCGGTCAAACCGGTTTTGCTCCGAACCGTCCTTGCACCGAACTGGCTTGCGCCGAAACGTCCGCGTCGAAACGTCCGCGTCGAAACGTCCGTCCCGAGAAGTCCCTATATCCAAGAATTTCAAATTAGTGGGACAATACACCAACATTTCTTCTTTTTCAAGTGCCATACACTATGCAGTGCGTAGACCAGCGGTTCCCAATTAGTTTTGGCCGCGGAACCCTTGGGCGAAGTAAAAAATTTGGCAAAATTTATTTTTCGCCATTTTGAAATTCTTTTTGGCGAAACCCTTGGATTTTTTCGCGGACCCTCTAAGGGTTCCGCGGAACCCCATTTGGGAACCGCTGCCTTAGAGTCCCCTGCAAAATTCGCATTCTAACGAAACACTCCCATAAGTAAACATGAAGAGCAGTCACTGCGACTTCAGTCGCAGCTAAGGAATCACACCTTTAGCTGGTGATCTTAAGGTTCCTTAGCTGCGGCTGGAGCTCTGCGACTGCAGTCGCAGTGACTGCTCTCTACACTTCCTTATGATACAATCGCATTCTAAGGAAACACTCCCATAAGAAAGAATTGTTGATATAAAAGTATGAAAGATATGAATCTTTAGCTGCGGCCGGGACTCTGCGACTGAAGTCGCAGAGGATGCTCTCCATGCTTTTTTATGAGACTGTTACCTTAGAGTCCCCTGCAAAGTTCAAAACATTCCTATAAGCATGGAAAGCAGTCACTGCGACTTCAGTCGCAGAGCCCCAGCCGCAGCTGAGGAATCACACCTTTAGCTGGGCGAAATTTTCTTCACCAACACTACGGGCTAGTTAAATGTTATGTAAAAGCCGCAGTTAAAAAATCACACCTTAAGCTGGACATCTTAAGGTTCCTTAGCTACGGCTGGAGCTCTGCGACTGCAGTCGCAGGGACTGCTCTCTACGCTTTCTTAGAAGGATACATTCACATTCTAAGGAAACACTCTCATACGAAAGCATGATTGATATAAAAGTATGAAAGATATGAATCTTTAGCTGCGGCTGGGGCTCTGCGACTAAAGTCGCAGTGGATGCTCTCCATGCTTTTATATAAGACAGTTACCTTAGAGCAGCGGTTCCCAATTAGTTTTGGCCGCGGAACCCTTGGGCGAAGTAAAAAATTTTGCAAAATTTATTTTTCGCTATTTTGAAATTCTTTTTGGCGGAACCCTTAGATTTTTTCGCGGAACCCCATTTGGGAACCGCTGACGTAGCTTCATTGTTGTAATAGTCAACAATTTAATTTTTACGATACAAGTTACATTGCAACACAATACAAATTGCATACAAATACCAAAATAATTTTGAAATTTTGAGTCAGCTAAGCAGCTGGTCAGAGCAAAATTTTGGTTTGCGATTTACGCGGTTAATACTAAACTTAAGACTTTAATTTTCAATAATAGAAATAATACAAATTGAATATAACACAATACAAAAAAGAAATTTCAAAATTTTCGAAAATGGGGGGCCAGCGCGAAATTTTGTTGCGCGACTAATGTTAAATTTAGGACTTATACAAATTGAATAAAACACAATACAAACAAAAAATTTCAAAATTTTCAAAAAAGGGGGGCCAGCGCATAAAATGGTTTTTCGCAATTTATAACTTTATGCTTCGCGAAATGAAAACAAGATTTCCAATACAAACAATACAAACTGAATACAACACAACACAAAAAAACAATTTATAGTTTTCGACAAAAGGGAGGTTAACTTCACGCACATTTCTGTAACGGATGTTACAGAATGAAATATTCTGAAGAATGTGTATTTTCTGAATTGAAAATTGAGCCAGAATGTTCGTATTCTGTATTAGTCGTACAGAAAAAAAATTTCTTGGATTATCCATTAGTTTTCGAGAAAACGGCATTTAAAAATTAAAAAAAACAGGAATTGCAAGTAACGGGTTTTCTATTGACGGTACGTGTACTCTGAACTAGTCTTAGTGATAGCGGTCAAACGCGTGATGTACCTCGATGAGTGCGGGCTACCCAGTCGAGACGGATTACGTTCAGGGATGTTTTTAATGAGTTAGCGCCTGCCAAAACGGCCCGGAGCGGAGGGTAGCGTAGGGTCAGTTTTGGTTGGCGCAACCACGGCAAAGCACGGATCCACCGTAAAATGACTGAATTAAATTAAATTAATTTGGCTCCTCCCACTAATTTTTATTCGTGAAATTCGTGGTATAAATTAACTGACAGATCCCTAATTTTCTTATTATAACATACCTTCCCTTATTTTCAATAAATAGCAGTCATTAAGATTAAGAATTAAAACTGATTGCTAATTTTTCTGAGTGAAGTCCAGTGGCGTAGCCAGGAATTTAGTTCGGGGGGGGGGGGGCCATTATTCCAAACTATTTAAAAAAAAAATTTTTTTTAAGCCGGACAAAGGGTTTATTAACCGAAATTAATAATTTCGGGGAGGACGCCCCCTCTGGCTACGCCACTGATGAAGTCATTTTGTATTTGAAATTTCAGTAAACACTAAAAATCACGCCCCTACCTGCGCCCCCCAGACCCCTCCCCCTGTTATCCCTTGGGTATAACAGGGGCGACATCTCAAAGTAGTGCCCATAGACGGCAATTTAGTAAATCCGCCCCCGGGGGCCCGAGGATGCCAGACCTAAATTAACTGGCTTGGCTGATTAGCTACCAACAAGCAACAAGTACCTAACTACAATCATGTCGAACACAATAATAGTTTTGTTATAAAAAATATTTCATTGCACCTGTAAAAAGCGTCTATGACCATTAAAAAAAGATTATCATTAAAAAAAAAAGAAGAGTGTCTGGGGGGCACCCCCTTTGGCTGCGCCACTGCTGGGACGTTCCAGTTCACTTTTATGTCCGACTTTTAAGGAGCAGTATAAGATGTCGCAAGTAACTTATTACCAGGGCGCGGAAGTTATAGCACTAAAAAAGCAAACTTTTAGCTGTTTTATTTAATATCTACTTAAAAACACCAAAATTAGCGCTATAAATAGCACTAAAAAATGAAAAATATGTAAAAAATCATTTGAACTGTTTTTTAAACTATTAAAAAAAATTTTAATTTTGAAGAAAGGGGTGTTGCCGCAAATCTTAATTCGCGATTTTCGCGCTTATCATTTGATTTAAAAATTTTATTTTTACAAAACAATTGACAACAAATTAAGAACAATCGAGAACAAAAAAATAAAAAAATTTAATTTGGAAAAAAGGGGAGCTGGCGCAAAATCTTAATTCGCGATTATCATTTGATTTAAAAATTTTATTTTTACAAAACAATTAACAACAAATCAAAAACAATCGAAAACAACAAAAATAAATTTTAATTTCAAAAAAGGGGAGCTGGCAGAAAAAAAAGTTTTTTGAGATTTTCTTCATTTTTTTTGCAAAATCAAAACAATTGAAAACAAATAGAAATCAATCCAAAACCACATCAAAAATTAATATTTTGAAAAAAGGGGAGCCAAGTTCACGCACGTTCCATAAAGACATTTTCAATCGAACCCCCCCCCCTCCAGCTCCCCAACTACTAAAATTATTATAAATAAGAAAATGTAGAGTTTTATTTAATTTCTCTCTGCGAGTATCATAATATCAACTGATAAAATGGAGTCAACACAAGATTACAAACCTACTTTTAAGACACGCCCTGCACCTAAATCATAAAATTAAACCAAAATGTGGTTTTATTTTGTAAAATCAGAATACATTTGGTCCCTTTATATCAGCGGTCGGCAACCCGCGGGCCACATGCGGCCCGCAGCCCTCCACTTTGCGGCCCGCGGCTATTTTATAAATCGACGTAAAAAAAGTCAAGCGTTTTAATTTTGATTGAACAGTTGACAAAACTACTAGTTGTTACAAATGGCACAAATTGTGGCATTTCCTTGAAAAAAAAGCTCATTAGTCTCTGAGTGCGGCCCCCCTTTATTTCAATTATCCACTATGTGGCCCTTGCCTGCCAAAAGGTTGCCGACCGCTGCATAACTTGAATGAAACTCAACTCCTCTCAATTCAACTCAACTTCAAAATTATTGCTCCTGCGGGAGTTGACACAACGAAAGCTTAAAAAGTCTTAAAAGATTAACATTAACTTAAATTTGACCACTTCGACTTAATTGACCGATCGGTGAAACTTACTTGTAAGGATATAGTAACCCAAAAGAGACCGGTGGAACTTACATGTCGGATTAAAAAAGATTTGACCAACCGGTGGAACTTACAATCGCCCACTGGGGACATGTCCCCCATTTGGAACTCCTGTCCCGGTCCCGGTAGATCTACAAAATGTCCCGGTCACTCCCGGCAACCCTAATCTAAAAAAAGGTCGTTAATATTATTTCCCAGACTTTTAGGGGCCGGATTTTTTCCCAAAATATTTAACATCCAGAAATTGTTTCTTTATTTATCGTTTTTGTAATTACAATTAAAATTTTAGAAAAAATGTAACAAAATTAAAGAAATATTTTTAATAACATCTTTTTCTTCCCTGTCGGGATCCCGGAAACGCATAAATTTTCATCCCGGAATCCCAGGATTTAAAATTTTTCGGAAATGAGCAGCTCAAGCCCGCTTTAGTTTAACAACAAACCTGAAACTACCAAAAATATCCCCATACTAGATTTAATGACACCTAAGCCTTGTTCTCTCAGTTCAAGTATTGTGGAAATCCGGGTCACGAGAATTAGCATGTACATCTATAGTTGAATTTTCTTTCTTCTTACTGTATGATTTATTAGTATTACATAAGTAAACTTTCAGTGATTTTATACCCCCCTCCCTTTATTTGAGAAAATAAGCAAATCTTGCCCCCCCCCTCAATGATAAGAAGTAAGAATTTTTGTTTAAGCTAAAAGAATAAATAATCAACAAACATTGTCATAACATATACTGGACGTTATATTTTAATGTCGTGGTATGTCTGGGGTTCCCCGAATTTAATTCTAATAAGAAATATGCAAAAAAAATTGGTATAATGATAATAATGAAAATAGTGTTTTTGCTTGAAATAATAAACATTATTTTAAAACATTTTCATTATTTCGTAATGTTTTTATTTTCCGTAAGATATATTATCCTTCCGTTACCTTTGAATCCCCCCAACCACTAAGTCTGCTTACGTAATACTTGAAAATATTCTGTTTTATGTGGACTTCTAACCCAGTCAAATTAGGCAAATATCAGACATCTAACCCAAACAATTTTGAGGGATGTCCATTAATTACGTGAGACGATTTTGGAGATTTTTCGACCCCCCCCCCCTCTTTCCCCTCTGGTGAGATGTCATAAGATTTGGCTCGATTTGGCACATTGGAAAAATTTGAGAAAATAGTTGCGTTTAGTTGTATTTATGAGATTTTTGTAAGCAGTAAGGTCCAGTAATAGGCAGTAAATGGCAATACTATCTATCAGGCAGTATTAAGCTGGATTCATATCAATCCAAATTTATGTTGTACTTTTATTTTGAAATTTAACAAAAATATTTACTGCCACTTACTGCTGATTCTACTAATACTGCTACTTACTGACTAACACTACTTCTCGCTACTTGGTACTGCCGATACTGCTCTTAAGACTGCTGATAGTGCGGCTTCTTCTTGATATTGTCTAATACTGCTATTTATTGCGGTAAAATAGCAATATTACCGTTCCGTAGTAACGGCAGTAATTGATATTATAAGACAAAATCAAACAGTATCAGCAGTAAGTGGGAATATTAGCAGTAACAAGTGGCAGTATTGAGCAGTAATATAGGCAATTATTAGAACCAGCATACATACAAATAGGTAAATAGATATATTTTAAAGTGGGAAAAAAAACTTGTTTCCCGCAAAAATTCCCGAAAGGGGAACCCCAGAATTTTTTTCAAGTGCACCCCCCGAAACGAAATCATGGCTACGAGTCTGCATATATTGGCTGTTACTACTAGGGTTGGGCGATATTCAAAAATTGATATCGAATTTCGATAATTGAAAAACAATCGACAACTTCGATTAATCGAATGTCGATAATTATCAAAGTATCGATATTTCAAAAATAAAATATCGTTTTTCGCTTAATCGATAACTTCGATATTTATCGCTTAATCGATAAAAATACGCAGCCCTAGTACATATACTAGTACTACAAATAGAGAAAGTAACTATCGCAATATCGATAACCATCAGAATATCATCGGAAACATCGATAATTATCGAAATATCGATTAATCGATATTCCAAAAATAAAATATATTTATCGATTAATCGATAAAAATTCCCAGCTCTAGTTACTACCACTGACTTCGCAATGCTGCAGATACTGAACTGGACAGTTTAATACGACATAATACCTACTGTTTATGTAAGTTTACATAACTTACGTGGTGATAAAGGACACTTTTCTAAGAACAATATTTAATAAAAAATTTTTTCTAAATTCAAACCGTCGAGAGTTAGCCCACTTTAAAGCATTTTTTTTTAAATTTCTACCTTCACATGGCCATGGCTCCGAAAATATTGATTTTTCAGTAAAAATGCTTTAGTACTTTTTTATAGAGCGTGAAATAATCTACAAACGAGGTTTACACCTTTCATCGTCTAAAATCAACGGCTTTCGAGTTATGAATTAAAGTAAGTACAATATTGTTGTTCAAAAATTTCAGCATTTTTTATTTTGATTTTTTTGAAAACCCTGTATCTTTTAAACTAAACTTTTTATAAAAGATCAGACGCCCCATTTCGGATAGGAAATTTAACGGACTACAACTTTTGTCTAGAAAATTTATTTGAAAAACCAATTTATTTCACAGAAAATCAGAAAATAATAAACAAGGCAACTACAAAACAAAAAATTAAATTAACAAAAGTTTTATTTTTATTGAAAAATTAAAATAATAAAAATCTAATGTGGACACCACATAACTTCCTTGTAATTTTTATAATAATTGGACATGAATCTCGTTCATCTATTCATGCGCGTCATTAATTACAACTTTTGGCACGGACAATCGCAACCAAAAATAGGAGGTGCACAACTAGATGCTATAAGTGTCTCAAATCCAAAATTTCAACTTTCTACGACCTACCGTATTTGAGTTATGCGACATACAGACGTCCGTACGTACGTACGTACGTACGTACAGACGTCACAACGAAAATAGTCAAAATGGATTCAGGGAAGGTCAAAACGGATATTTCCGTCAAAATCTGGAAATCTAAAAAAATCGGTATCACAATACTTCCTTGTTTTACAAGGAAGTAAAAAACAAAAATTGTGAATTTCATTTCTTTTTTGTTTTGTAGCTGCCTCGTTTATTATTTTCTAGTTTTCTGTGAAACAGATTAGTTTTTTCAAAAAATTTTACTAGACAAAAGTTGTAGTCCGTTAAATTTCCTATCCGAAATGGGGCGTCAGATTTTTTGTAAAATGTCTCGTTTCAAAGATATAGTTTAAAAAAAAAAAAAATTTTGGATTTTTCAACATTTTTGTACTTACTTTAGATGATAACTCGAAAGCCGTTGATTTTAGACAATAAAAGGTTTCTATGTAGTTTGTAGATGATTTCACGCTCTTTAAGTAAGCACTAAGCCATTTTTACTGAAAAATCAATATTTGCGGCTCTATGGGCACGTGAAGGTGAATATTTAAAAAAATGCTTTAAAGTGGCCTAACTCTCGAGGGCTTAAATTTAGAAAAAAAATTTTGTTGAATATTTTTCTTAGAAAAATGTCCTTCATTACCTGTGTTATTTGAGTTCTTTCCCTTATAATAATTCAATTTTGTCTATTTATGCCATTTTCCTGTCAGTCGTTGAAATGAGTCTGTAGATGCCGTTTGAAGAATCCTCTCCGAGTATATTTATAATCACATTTCTTACACTCAAATAGTTTCTCATTGGTGTGAGTTCCTAAATGGCGTTTCAAGTTTGACTTTCGAGAACATTTAAAACCACAAATATTGCACTCAAACGGTTTATCGATGGTATGACTTCGTAAATGACGTTTCAAATATCCTTCTAGAGTACATTTATAATCACACCTGTTACACTCAAGTAGTTTCTCGTTGGTATGAGTTCGTAATAAATGGCGCTTCAAATATTCCTTCTTGGTACATTTATAATCGCATTCGTTGCACTCGAAAGGTTTCCCAGCAATATGAATCGCTACGTGTCTTGTTAAACTTTGCTTCCGAGAACTTCTATAACTACACATGTTACACTCAAACGGTTTCTCGTCGACGTGAGTTTGTAAATGACTTTTCAAGTTATTTTTTTCACAACATTTATAACCACAAATCTTACACTGAAACGGTTTCTCGCCGGTGTGAATTCGCAGATGCCGTTTCAAATGTTCTTTAGAAGAAAATTTATATTCGCAAATATTACACACGAACGGTTTCACGCCGGTATGAGTCCGTAAATGATGTTCAAAATAAATTTTACGAGAAGTTTCGTAAGAACATAGTTTACACTTAAACGGTTTCAGGCCGGTATGAATTTTTTCATGCTTTCCAAGCTGCAATTTATTCGTACATCTTATCTTACATACCCCACATTCCAACTGTTTGGATATTTCTATTTTGCAATCTTGATCCAGCTGAGAGTCGATAAACAAAGTCTCTTCTTTGATGTCGATGGAATGATGCAACTCTTCAAGCTTGATATCCAGGTCTTCAATCTTTTCTGTTTTAATTGCTTTGCTATCATATTTTAATTCTTGTGAAAATATCATCTTCGAATTCATATTGTTATATCAAGCTTTCCAAAATATTTACTTATGACATTGACATTAACTGGAAGTGCTTCAGATGCCTATAGTGGCAAAATAAATCTTCCTGAGCGGTAACGCAGTGGTCATGGGCGTCCATAAGACCTTTTTCAGAGAGGGCAAAATCCAAAAAAAAAGAAGAAAAACTAAAAAAACATTACAAAATTTTAATTTTCTTTATTTAGGCAAGAGCCAGAGGGAGACAGCTGCCCCTTTTGCCCCCCCCCCCCCAATGGAAGCCCATGGCAGTGGTGCATCAGTTTGCCGTCTGTACATTAATAATTGGTGTGAATTGAAACAGCATAGCCAACACTGCGCGCTACATGAGTGTTTCCAAAGATTTCCTAGAATTTCAATGATTTACAACGAATTCTGAAAATTCAAAAACTTCCAGAAAATTCAAAGAAATTCCAGATAGGAAATTCTAACGATTTCCAAGGAATTCCAACGATTCCCAAGAGTTTCAAAGAATTCTAATGTTTTCCAAAGAATTCCAAAAAATTCTCAGGAATTCCATCAATTTCCAAGAATTCTAACGATTTCCAAGGAATTCTAAGAATTTTAAAGGTTTCTAAAGAAATCCAAAGAATTCCAAAAAAATCCAAATTTTTCCAAAGAATTCCAGCGATTTCTAAAAATTCCAGAGGCACCCAAAACATTTCGGGTTTTCCAAAGAATTGCGGTGATTTCCAAGGATTTTCACAGATTTCCAAGCAATTCCAGGAATGTCCAAAGAATTCCGGTGATTTCGAGGGAATTTCAATGATTTCCAAACAAGTTCCAATCAAAATTTTTTTAGAGATTTCCAAGGAATACCACGAATTTCCATAGATTTCTAAGGAATTCCAACGATTTTGAAGAATTCCAGATATATCCACAAAATTGCAAAAATTTACAAAGAATTCCAGGAAATTCAAAGAAATCTAAAGAATTCTAACGATTTCCAAGGAATTCCAACGATTTCCAAGAAATCTAATTTTTCCAAAGAATTCTCAGGAATTCCATCAATTTCCAAGGATTCCAAAAAATAGTAACGATTTCCAAGGAATTCCAAAAATTTCAGAAATTTCCAAAGAAATCCAATGATTTTCAAAGAATTTCAAAAATCCAAATTTTTCAAAAGAATTCCAGCGATTTCCAAAAAATTCTTGTTTTCCAAGAATTCCAGAGGCATCCAAAAAATTTCAAGTATTTCCAAAGAATTCCGGTGATTTCCAAGGAATTCCAGGGATGTCCAAAGAATTCCGGTGATTTCTAGGGAATTTCAATAATTTTCAAACAAGTTCCAATCAAAAAAATTTCAGGGATTGTCAAGGAATACCAAAGATTTCCACAGATTGCAAGGGAATTCCAACGATTTTCAAGAACTATAAGAAATCCAGATTTTTACCAAGAATTTCAATGATTTTCAAGAATTCCAGATATATCCAAAGAATTGCAAAGAATTCTAGGAAATTCCAAGGATTCTAAAGAATTTTAACGATTTCCAAGGAATTCCAACGATTTCCAAAACATCCAGATTTCTTAAAGAATTTTTAATTATTTCCAAGAATTCCAGTGATACTCAAAGAATTGAAGGGGTTTCTAAAGAATCCCAGTGATTTCCTAAGGATTCCAGGGATTTCTAAGGATTACAAAAATTTCTAACGATTTCCAAGGAATTCCAACGATTTCCAAGAATTCCAGAGATTTCCAACCAAGTTCTAATCACAAAAATTCAAGAAATTTTCAATTCTAACGATTTCCACGGAATTCCAAGAAATCCAGATTTTTCCAGAGATATCCAAAGAATTCCGGTGATTTACAAGGAATTCTACTGATTTCCGAACTAGTTCTAATCAAAAACATTCCAGAGATTTCCAAAGTATTCCGGGATAATATAGTTTTTTTTTATTAAAACACCAAACATTTTATCAAGTTTCCCAGGTCCGGAATTCAAATATTATTAATTTAAAATTTTTTTATTTTTTTGTTCAAATAGTCCACTTTTAGGCAAATGGAATTAGCGATTAATTGTGTATCTTTACATCAATATCTATGTCTGAAAGAAGTTTTTAAGTCCTAGCTAGTTCATAGCTATTTAATTTAAGGTCGTTCAGTACCTAATTATGAATAACTATTCCGCTAGCAGGGCGCCACTAGTAAATTCTTAATAATATGTATTCCCCTCCAATGCCTTCAAATCCTACTCGATCTTTTCTATGCGTTGCAAGCATCGCGTGGGATTTTCTTGTTTCAACTTCAAGATATAAAAATGCAACGTTCGCAAATTATTTTTAAATAAAATGTTAATAAATTAAATAAGGAATTATAAAAGTGATATTTTTTCAATTCAAAATGTACTAAATTAGTTCGAACAGAAACTTTTAGGCAATTAAATTAAATGTGTGAAAAAATTCATTAACGTTAGGTTTAATTGGTTTTTTAAATAGTCTTCATGGAATCTTAATGTTTTATAATAATTTAAAAATTTTATTAAAAACAATAATTAAAATGAATCTTATTTGTTGTGGTTACGATTACGACAGGTTTTCTGTGGGGGTTGGTTTAGGTGACTACCATACAGAGCCGCATTAAGGATTTGTGTGGCATGGGGCTAACTTTTGTTGGAGGTCCCTTGGCCTTGCATGTTTAACATAATGCGCCGCATTTTAACATTTTACTTTGGCGATTTAAATTTTTTTTCATTTAAAAATGTTATAAGTGGGTCATTTCATGTCAAACCAACAAGTCACTCAAATTGACTATCACAGATTTCTTTGAAACTTTGGTTAAATATACTCTTTAACATCTTGAATTCAAATATGATTCAAAAACAATTCTAACTCTTATAGTTTTTGAGTTATTTAATTATAAAAATCGCAAAATCGACACTTTCTTGGCTCACGCTCAATCATACAAAAAGTTATAACTTCAGTTCTATAAGTACTACAAAGTTGTATGATAACTCATTTTAAAGATAATTTAAAGGGCTTTAATTTGATACTAATCTTGACCACTTTTTAATAAAAATGAATTGTTTAAGCTTTTTTTATTTTAGTTTTTTTCAAAACCCTGCCATTTTGAACACTTACTCAAATAATTTAATGGTTTAAGTTTAGTTAATAAAATAATTTTTCAATAAATATAAAAATGTTGCGATTTTAATTTTTATTTTATAGTTACCTTATTTATTATATTCAGATTTTCTGTGAAATGGATTGGTTTTTCAAAAACTTTTATTCGACGAAAGTTGTAGTCCGTTAAATTTCCTATCCGGAATGAGGCATCAGATTTTTTGTAAAATGTTTTATTTAAAAGATACTGGGTTTTGAAAAAAAAACAAAATGAAAAAAGCTCAAATTTTTTTACATTTTTGTACTTACTTTAATTCATAACTCGAAAGCCATTGATTTTAGACATTAAAAGATATGAATCTTCTTTGTAGATTATTTCACGCTCTTTAAAAAAGTACTAAACCAGTTTTACTCAAAAATTAATATTTTCGGAGCTATGGCCATGTGAAGATAAAAATTTAAAAAAATACTTTAAAGAGTCCCATCTCTCGAGGGTGTGAATTTAGAAAAAAAATTTTATTAAATATTTATTTTTTAAAAAGTGTCCTCTACACTACGGAAATTTTGTAAAATCTATCCGGGGCACTCTGCATGTACAGTGAGTAA
The DNA here is from genome assembly GCA_949152465.1 of Cantharis flavilabris. NCBI lineage: Eukaryota > Metazoa > Arthropoda > Insecta > Coleoptera > Cantharidae > Cantharis > Cantharis flavilabris. Next base: position 9,726,232 of record OX424437.1, read on the forward strand.
CGAAAATATCCGAACACTCCTATGTTAACAATGTAAATTGGACATTTTCAAGCCGCTGTTTTTTATATAAAAGTCGATTTTACAGCAAAAATTTTTAGACATTTTTTGTTGAAAATTTCATTGACTTTAATTTTGTTTATTTGAATTTTTTTATTTTGTCGCGCCGTCTTTGACTGACAGCGAGTTAAACAAGACTCTGTAAAACACAAAAACTATTGTCATCAATATCTCGGAAACAATGCAATCAAATAGAAAAATGTATAGGAACAAAAATGTAGAGAACAAAACTGAGAAGAAAAAATTCTTATTAATATTTTCATTATTTTGCACCGTTTCCGAGATATAGATGAAAATATTTTTTGCATTTTACAGAGTCTTGTTTAAGTTGCTGTCAATCAAAAACGACGCGAGAAAATAAAAAACTTCATATGAACAAAATTATAGCCAATGAATTTTCCAACAAAAAATGTTTAAAAAGTTTTGCTGTAAAATCGATTTTTATATGTCAATAAACGGTTTAAAAATGTTCAATTTACATTGTTAATATAGGAGTGTCTGGATATTTTTGTTACTCACTATATATTTTTAATAAATAATTAAACTATAAATAACAAGTTAAATTCAATAATATAATCAAATATATCTAATATATATAATATTAAGATATATTTGATTATATTATTGAATTTAACTTGTTATTTATAGTTTAATTATTTATTTTCTCACAAGTTAAGATTTATATATTTATATATTTTTAATAGTAGGTACTGATATAATAAAAGTAGTTGAGCTAAAACATTTAGTTGAATTTTTTATCATAACTGCTGATCCCATCATGGTCCCACTCTGAAATTTTTATAAAGTATTCACCAAGTCACTATTATAAACATATATTATTTTTATAATTTTCAAAAAACACAAACTCAAAAATTTTTTTTAAAAACATTTTTTGAGCGTTTCAAAAAAATTCATTTTTATTAGAAAGTGGTCAAGATTAGAATAAAATTAAAGCCCCTTAAATCCTCTTTAAAATGAGCTATTGTCCAACTCCGTAGGACTTATAGAACTGAAGTTATAATAGTTTGTATAATTAAACGTGAGCCGAAAAAGTGTTGTTTTGGTGATTTTTATAACTAAATAACTCAAAAACTATAAGTTAAAATAAAAAAAATTTGAATTCAGGATGTTAAAGAGTATAATTAACCAAAGTTTGAATAAAATCTGTGATGGTCAATTTGAAAACTATTTATTTTTGGTTGAAAAATAAATTTTCATAAAATTGACCATAACATTTTTTGGATTTGTAAATAAATTGGAAATCAAAATTTAAAAAAATTACCGCCTACGTCAACATATTTTTATTGCTTCGCCGGTTGTGATAAAAAAAAGTCTGGTTTTTGGCATTTTTGATTAATAAAGAAGTGAATAATAACTAATCTTTCTAGTAACAATTAGTAGTGTAATTATATCTTTCTCCTGTTATCAATACCCCTACATCCTCCTTAGACACGTGACCATAGGTATTCTGTACCGGGGGTAATTGAACAAAGCAAGACGATATAGAGAACAAAGATTTTAACATATTCAAGACGTATTTTGAAGCTATTTAGCTATTACAAATGTTTTTTTTAAATCTGTTTAAAGATTATTGAAGTTGAAACTGCAATCTATGCTCTAATATAAATTTCAATATAATATAAAGTCCCAGATTTAAATAATATGAATTCTCAAATACTTATTCAAAAGGGTACATTAATAAGCAAATTATACATTTTTCGTTCTAAAATATTTTTGCTTTTCAAAGTAAAAATCAAAATAAAAATTATTTCATGTCAAAGTAAATTAAATATTCTTGCGTTTAGTAAAAGTTTCATTGTGATATCTTTTCAGGATTGGCCAAAAGCTTCATAATTAAATTCATATTTTAAGTACAAATTACGGCTAAACTAATTTTTTTAGAATTTATTTTTATAAACAAATATTGCCTAAAATATGTAGTTCTACAAGAATATTATTATAAATACACTGTATTTCAATTTTTTTTGACAAAATCTCAACCTACTGAACAGCCTTAAAGCACAGAGCTAAAAATTTCTTTGTAAAAGAACATTTTTTTTTATCTAGTTGCATCAAAATACGTCGTATTAAGAAATAAAAAAGCCATATTAATTTTTTTAAATTTTTCGAAAAAAACCCAAGGTTAAACTCCTTGCTACTCTTTGACCCGAAAAAATGAAAGTTTGAATTTAGCTACAATTTTTGCGGTTTCTTATGCCGATTGATGAGAAAATTGGAATGGCGCAGTCAAAATTTCCTCTGGTATGATCTTTTTCGTTTTGTGAAGCTTTAAAGTTCAAATTTTTGATTTGCATTTTAGTTGACTTTAGAGCACTTCCGCCAGAGCTAAGCTGTTTTGCTTTATCTCTATGCATCAAAACACGTCGTATTAAGAAATAAAAAATCTGATGTGGACACCACATAACTTCCTTGTACTTTTTATAATGATTGTACAAGAATCTCGTTAATCTATTTATGCGCGTCATGAATTACAACTTTTGGCACGGACAATCGCAACCAAAAATAGGAGGTGCACAACTAGATGCTATAAGTGCTTCAAATCCAAAATTTAAACTTTCTACGACCTACCGTATTTGAGTTATGCGACATACAGACGTCACAACGAAAATAGTCAAAATGGATTCAGGGAAGGTCAAAACGGATATTTCCGTCAAAATCTGGAAACCGAAAAAAAATCGGGATTACAATACTTCGTTGTTTTACAAGGAAGTAAAAAGCAATCTTAGTTTTTCAAGATTTTTTGAAAAAAACCCATTTGCTACTTTTTGACCTGAAAAAATAAAAGTTTGAATTTTGCTACAATTTTTAGGTTTCTTATGCAGATTGATAAGAAAATTAGAATGGCGCAGTCATAATTTCCTCAAGTATCATATTTTTCGTTTTATGCAGCTATAAAAAAAAATTAGGGAAAAAAGTAAGTAGACTTAGGTACTTCATTGGATAATAATAATTAATCATACGTAAGATTATTTGGGGGGGGGGGGGGCTATATTTTCTTCGGTTTTCTTATTAGGGGTTGGGGGGAGTCTAAAAGTAGGAAAAAATGTCTTACATAATACATGAACGGCCCCTAAGCACATCAGATATTGATATAAAAGATTGCCGCCAAAAAACTGGTCAGCCAAATGATGTGTCGGCCAAAACATTTATCGTTCAAAAACGGTCGGCCAAATGACTGGATACTGTAGCGTAGACAAAAATTAAGTACATCCACACAGACAATTTTTGAAAATGATAATTTTGAGCTTCTGGCATCCCCCAAATCGTCTAAATTCTCCTAAATCTCAACTGTTTTGCAGGATTACAATAAGTTTTGTTAGCTTAGAAGGTAAATTATTAAATTATAAACATCATACAACATATTTTGCCTTACATACGATATAATATGCACACACAATAAGTTAAATAAATATTAAAAGTTTAAATTTTTGTATACTTAATATAATTTCAGCTCAAAAATCACCTTCGGTCGGACTTCCACCTTCGGTTTTTAATATCAGTTTGTCTCGAGCATGGGTGTTCATATGAACCACTAAACTTGATTTACGTGCAAATTTGAAGTCACAAAGTCCACAAGTATACGGTTTTTCCCCGGTATGCGTTTTTAAATGTTCATTCAAATGATGCTTCTGAGTGGATTTATAATTACAAATTTCACAAGTAAACGGTCTCTCGCCAGTATGAGTTCTCAAATGGAGTTGCAGATAATCTTTACGTGTACATCTATAGTCGCAAATTTTACATGTAAATCGTCTCTCGGCAGTATTACACTCACCGATTTCACAATCAAACAGCTTCTCGTCACTATGAGTTTTCAAATGGTTAGCGAAGTGTCGTTTCTGTGTCGATTTATAATTACAAAGATCACACTTAAAGGGTCTCTCACCTGAGTGAATCTTCAAATGCCTAGTCAAATTTCCTTTCTGTGTAGATATGTGATCACAAATATGACACGGAAACACTTTCTCGCTAGGAGTACTAAACTGAATGTTCAAATAGTCCTGACATTTACAATCGTATTCACAAATTTTGCAGGAAAAAGGCTTTTTTCTGTGACCACTATGAGTTTTCAAATGGTTTTGCAAATATCGTTTCTGTTTCGATTTGTAATCACAAAATCCACATGTAAACGGTCTATCTCCGGTATGAGTTCTCATGTGAATCTTCAAGTACTCTTTACACGTACATTTGTAGTCGCAAATTTTACAAGCAAACGGTTTCTCACCACTGTGGATCCTTAAATGATTATCAAAATCGCGTTTCTGGGTAGACTTATAGTCACAAATTTGACACTTAAATGGTTTCTCGCCGGTATGCTTCATCAAATGCTGTTTTAAGTTTGCTTGATATTTCGATCTAAAATCACAGAGATCGCACATAAACGGTTTCTCTTCCGCATGCTGTGTTTTGAAATGCAGTTTTAACGTTTTTTTATGTGATGCTTTATATCCACACAGTGAACATAACAATAAATCCGAACTGGTAAAACTTCCTACCGGCTCTTTCAAATCCGATGGAACAGTAAATTGTTCATTACAAACTTCCTGTGTTAACTTTTCAGTAAATATCTCTTCTTTAATATCAATGGAATGATGCAAATCTTCTTCATCAAGTTTCACATCTTCCAACTCTTCTGTTTTGATTGTGTACCTGCTATTTGAATCATACGGAGTCTCCAAAACTTGTGTGATGTCTTGTTTATTTTGAAGTTTTTCGGAGAATAACACTGGATCCATATCAGTGATTAAAATTATTATTGGTTTTCGAGGAAACGCTTTGAAACATATCAAAATGGTGGTCTTGAAAGTTGATTACATATCTGCTTATCTGAGAAATGTCACAGATTCCAGCGTTACCATATTGGTTTAGTTAAAAACACCTAGATGGCGTATTTTACATTTTACATATTTTAAATTAGGCCTATGAAATTCTGCGCCATCTGGTATCATAGTTTGGCGTGATTCGCTTAAGAGATCGCCATTTCAATCCATAAGATACCTGTCCTGAGCTTCTAAGTCCATGTCAAAAACCAAGAATGAACGTCGACTGAATCTGCTCTTGATTGCTATTAGAATGTTCTTCATTGATCTTTGTTTTAGCATTGGAGGAGGGAAATTCTTCTAAAAGACATCACCAGACCGTCCTGGATGTACCAATTCTGGTACAGAGGATTTATATCCAGTAAGAACGCTCTCCCAGTAATACGAGAGTAATCTGATTACACAGATTAAACCGTAGGTGAGTATGCATCGAGAGATTAAGAAGCATACCCCCTAGACCCCCCGGTTTACAAACAAACAAGTTTTGTTCATATACTTTCATCCAAGAAAATAGAAAATTCGAAAAATATGTAGAAAATCCTAAATAATCAGAATAAATATAAAAAATTCAAATAAATCTTTGGATCACAAGAAAAAAAGACGATAGCGTTATTAGAAGATGAACAAATCGGTGACAGAACCCCATCCCAATGGTTAAGACACTTACAAAGCCTAGGAGGACCGGCGGTGAGTAAGGAATTAATTAAGACAATATGGACACGACGACTTCCAACACACCTGCAACCACTGCTGATAGCCCAAACGGAAATATCAGTGGAAAAATTAGCAGAGATTGCAGACAAAGTAGATGAAGCAATGCCACGACGAGGAATCACGGCTATTACGGAAAAACGTAAAACGGGGGAAGGAAACATCGAAGAACAGATCTTAGCATTATCCGAAGGCGTATCAAAAATGGCAATGGATATAGAAGAAATGAGGCACGAACGTTCTAGGCCAACATACAGAACACAAGCTGAGCCAAGAAGAAACAGCTATGGGAAACACAGAAATCATAGCCACAACCGAAAAGTTGACAATCCAATATGCCAATACCACAGACGATATGGAAATAAGGCAAAGAAATGTACCATTCCATGTGCATGGAACTCAAAAAACGAAAACTGTGGCCTGTAGAAGAGACGTCTGGCCACAATAACGCATCAAGCCGTCTGTATGTGCGCGACTATTCGAGCAAAATAGAATTTTTAATTGATACCGGTGCAGATATATGTGTTTACCCAAAGCGATTGATAAAAAAACACATAATACGCAGCAATAAAAACAAGCTCTATGCGGCGAACAACACAGAGATAGTCACTTACGGATACATGACATTAGAATTAAATTTCAACGAAAAACGCAATTTCCAGTGGCGGTTTTTAATTGCAGATGTAAACAAACCAATTATTGGCGCAGACTTTCTCAATCATTTCGGATTATTGGTGGACATCAAACATAGAAAGTTAATTGATACAGTTGCGGAAGTAAAAACAACAGGAAAAGTAAACAAAGACGAGGTGATAACAGTGCGCACCATTTCAAGCAAGAACAAATACCATATGCTATTAAGCAAATTTCCTGCTCTAACAAATCCAAGCACAACATCCAGAAAAATTAAACATGAAACAATGCACTACATTGAAACTACACCAGGACCACCAATCAGTTGCCGCCCTCGAAGACTGGCTCCAGAACGACTGGCAGCCGCAAAGAAGGAATTTGAAACCATGTTGGAAGCAGGCATAATACGACCATCAAAGAGCAGTTGGGCATCTCCGTTACACATGAAAATAAAAAAGAATAACGAATGGCGACCATGTGGTGATTATAGAGCTTTGAATGAGCGCACGGTACCTGATCGTTACCCTGTACGACATATTGAAGATTTCTCACATATGCTATACGGAATTTTCGACCATAGACTTGGTAAAAGCGTTTAATCACATTCCAGTTCATCCCGACGACATACCAAAGACAGCCATAACAACAACATTTGGATTATATGAATTTCTGTTTATGGGCTTCGGTTTTAAAAACGCTGGGCAGACATTTCAATGATTCGTCGATGAAATAACGCGAGGATTAGAATTCGTATTCCCATACGTTGATGACATGCTCATCGCATCAGAAAACGAAGAACAGCACAAGGAGCACCTAAACATTCTATTCGAAAGATTGGATAAGTACGGAATGAAGATTAACTTAGAAAAGTGCCAGTGGGGAAAAACAGAAGTCACATTTCTAGGATACACGATAAATACGCAAGGTAGCAAACCTCCGAGTGATAGAATTGAAATAATAAAAAAATCTGAACTACCCAAAACAGTTAAACAACTAAGAAGATACTCGAGAATGATAAATTTCTATAGAAGATTCATACCAAAGGCAGCAGAACTGCAGGCTCCACTAAACAAGTACCTGACCGGAAGTAAAAGGGAAAACCAAAAAATCGAATGGAATATGGAGACAATAGAAGCTTTCACCAGAACCAAAGATGCCTTGGCAACAGCTGCTATACTCGCACACCCCGCACCGAATGTACCACTTTCAATAATGGTAGACGCGTCAAATGTAGCAATAGGAGCGGTTTTACAACAAGGAATCAACGAAAATTGGCAACCACTTGAATTTTTTGCGAAAACGCTTAGTTCCGCACAACAGAAATACAGCGCATACGACCGCGAAATGCTGGCAGTATATGAAGGTATAAAGAAGTTTCGACACTCATTAGAAGGAAGAAAATTTACAATTTACACTGACCATAAACCATTAATATTCGCCTTTAAACAGAAATCTGACAACTCAACACCGCGACAATTTAGGTATCTCAACTTCATTAGTCAGTACTCAACAGATATCCAACATGTGAGTGGGGTAAAAAACATCCCAGCAGACACGTTATCAAGATTGGACGTAGAAGCACTATCAAACGGCAATAAAAGAATAGATATCAAACAACTCGCGACAAAACAACAAAACGACGAAGAGATAAGAAAATTAGGTGAAAGAAAACATCAAAGAAATGTACTATGCGATACAAGCACGAACATCATACGACCATTAGTCCCAATGAACATGCGAGCAACAATATTTAAGAAATTTCACAATTTAGTACATGTGGGTGGACGAGCCACGGGAAAAATGATTAGCACACGATATGTATGGCCTTCAATGAACAAAGACATCAAGAACTGGTGCAGATAATGTATACCATGTCAAAGAACCCAAGACACACAGTCGCTCCAACAGAGAAATTTAAGCCGCCACAGTACCCCCTTCCTAGTGAGACGTCGTATTTGCGTGTAAGTTATCGTCGAATGATACTTGTTACAATGTTCCTGTCGTTGCAGTGAGAGGCTGTTAGTGTGCGTCATTTTTACATTTCTCGTTTCTTCAATTCCTCGGATCTCTATAGTTTTGTTAACTGTATTTTCTTTTTTCTTATGTCATTGCTTCTTGCATTTCTTGGAGGTTATAGTTCCGTCAACTGTATTCTTCTCCTCGGAAACCATTCAGCGACAGTTCCCGAGCGTAGGGGTCACCACTTTGGAGATGTACATCCTAAGTATTATATTTATTGATAAAAGAAGAGTTGTTTAAAAGCGTAATCCTATTTCTCCTATATAGATAATTATTTATTATCCGCTGGATAAAAGGATTAACGGATATGCTAAATTTAAGCCGCCACAAATCTAATAAACTAATCGTAGGTCTTGGGAAATTATAGAAAATCTTAAGAATGCTGTAATAAACTACCTTTTTTTTCTTGCTTTTTCAACTCTCACGAAAGAAAATCTTGATGCCATCCAGGAGGAAATCCAATTGTAAAAATCTCGTGTACAAAAACTTAACTTGTAACTCGCCCGTCGAGTGGGACATTGGCAGCTTTCACCATCCAAAACAGATGTGAAAATTTGCAAAATTGGTTTTTTTGTTGATGAGGGCAAATCATCTACCCAGGGGGACCGCCGGCTGTACGTGCCCTCCGAAGCACGGAGACGATCATCAGAAATTTTAGATTCCTGCTGGATTCGAACCGGGTACCCTAGTGTCGGCAGTTATTCAGCTAACATACCAGGCTAATGACTGTCTTGTATATAATATATATGTTACGGTGAATGTTGACAATTTGGCCATTAACGTCAATGGCCGGACAATAAAGTCAATGCCCAGCTTAGTTGGGCACTAACGTCATTGACCGGCCAATAACGTCAATGACCATACATTTTGGGCAATGTTGACATTTAAAATTGTACATGTGGTTTTTGCATTATTGCCCGGGCAATGACGTTAATGTCCAATACAAGGTGGACAATGATGAAATTACTATTCTACAGATTCTATATTCTATCACTCTTTCAGTTTTGGCTGGAGCTAGTACAGCAAATTACGGATCCATCACAAAATGAATTAATTAAATTTAATTAATTTTTCCTCCGGGCCGCTTTGGTTGACGCAAACACATGAATCCATTCTAAAACGATTGTTTGTCTAAATTAAATAAAAATCTCTGTACACTTACGAGGCCTTGAAAAGGGCCGAGTTGCTTACACGGAAAAAATAATTGTCTCTCGTTGAAGTACATCGCCATTTTGCTGTTCCTTATAGTAATTATTTTATAATATCATCATTGTCCAATCCATTTTGGCCATTAACGTCATTGACCGGCCAAAGACGTAAATATTACAATCATATCAAAATATTTACATCATTGTCTACCGTTAACGGGCGTTGACGTCAATGGCCGGTAAATGACGTTAATGACCAGAGTAAATGGACATTGACGTCATTGCCCGGTCGTTAATGCCCAATTTACGTCATTGACCGTAACATATATACTCATATATAATTTGAAAATAAAATTGCGTAAATTAGATGGTTTAAATTATTGGAAATTGTTTTTTTTTATTATTTTTTTGAAATATTTAAATTGGAGTTGCAAGACTGGAACCATTTCCTGACAGTCTCAATGCTCTACCACAATTTATATGAGCTAGTCGAAGTAAATTTAAGAGTGAAAAGGAGTTTGAAAAGATTAGTTTCTAAGTTATACGACAATAAATTTTCAAAAATTTAATTAGCTACAACAACAAACAATTTAAACAAAACGTAACAAAGATGATACAATAGTGTGCACTCAAACAGTTATTCGCCGGTGTGAGTACGTAAATGTTTTTGCAAGTATCCTTTTTGTGAACCTTTATAATCGCAAACTGAGCACTCGAACGGTTTTTCGCCGGTATGAGTTCGTAAATGGTTTTGCAAGTATGGTTTTTGTGAACATTTATAATCGCAAACTGAGCACTCGAACGGTTTTTCGCCAGTATGAGTTCGTAAATGTACTCGCAAACCTCCTTTTTGGGTACATTTATAACCGCAAACTGCGCACTCAAATGGTTTTTCGCCGGTATGAGTTCGTAAATGTCTCTGCAATAAATGTTTTTCGGAAGTTTTATAATCGCAAATTGAACATTGAAAAGGCTTTTCGCCGGTGTGAGTACGTAAATGTAATCGAAAACCTCCTTTATCTGCACATTTATGACTGCAAATTGAGCACTCGAACGGTTTTTCGCCGGTATGAGTTAGTAAATGTCTTCGCAAACCTCCTTTTTGTGCACATTTATAATCGCAAATTGTACACTCGTATGGCTTTTCGCCGGTATGAGTTCGTAAATGTTTTTGCAAATTTGCTTTTTCTATACACTTATAATCGCAAACTGTACACTCGAACGGTTTTTCCCCGGTATGAGTTCGTAAATGTCTTCGCAAACCTCCTTTTTGTGCACAATTGTAATCGCAAACTGTACACTGAAACGCTTTTCTGCCCGTATGAGTTTGTAAATCTTTCTGCAAAACATATTTTCCGGAAGTTTTATAACCGCCAGTTGAATTTTGGAAAGGCTTTTCGCCAGTGTGGGTAAGCAAATGTCTTCGCAAACCTCCTTTTCGTGCAGATTTAAAATCGCAAACTGAGCATTCGAACGGTTTTTCGCCGGTATGAGTCCGTAAATGTTTTCGCAAGTATGCTTTTTCCGTACACTTATAATCGCAAACTGTACACTCGAACGGTTTTTCACCGGTATGAGTTCGTAAATGTATTCGCATACCTCCTTTTTGTGCACATGTATAATCGCAAACTGTACACTCAAACGGTTTCCCGCCGGTGTGAGTTTGAAAATGTTTCTGCAAAGCATATTTTCCAAAAGTTTTATAACCACAAATTGAACACTCGTCAAGCTTTACGCCGGTGTGGGTAGATAAATGTCTAAGCAAATTAGCTCTACTCGAATATTTACAATCGCAAACTGTGCACTCGAACGGTTTTTCGCCGGTATGAGTTCGTAAATGTGTTGCCAAACTTGACTTTCGTGCGCATTTATAATTGCAAACTGAGCACTCAAACGGTTTCTCGCCGGTGTGAGTTAGTAAATGCATTCCCAATGAGCTTTTTCTAGAACTTTTGAAATCGCAAAGTGTACACTCAAACGGTTTTTCGCCGGTATGAGTTCGTAAATGACTTTGCAATTTATATTTGGCCCAACATTTATAATTACACATGTTGCACTCAAACGCATTACCACCCGTATGAGTTCTTGCACGAACTCCAGGTTGCAATTGGAATTGGCAGTTTTGATCCAATTGGCAGTCTCTCCCTGAAGTCTCGTCTTTAATGTCAATCGAATGATGCAAGGATTCCAGCTCGATATCCACATCCTTCAGCTCTTCAATTTTAATATGTTTGCTCACATAGTTTACTTCTGAATTAATTGAAAAAGTCGCTGTGGTGTCAATGACATGATGGACGTCTTCCAGCTTGATATCCATGTCGGAATTTAGTTCGCAATCTCTTTGCAAAAATTTTTTAATCCTGAAATAGAATTCCCACATTGATTTATAAATTGCAATTTTGCACCGTCAGGCTACCTACTTGTGTTAATAAGGTGTGGTTCTTCAGTAATGCTAAAATGGCGAACAGCAAGACAGCAACTATTCACTGTCATTTGACCAAAAATTATTTGGCCGAATTCTATTGGCCGACAGTTTTCGGTCGATAAATCATTTGGCCGACATTAGTTATTTTTTGGAAAATAAATAAATATTTAAATAAATTATATTATGTTATTTAAAATTTAATTCATACTAAAACTACAGTAACTTTTTATAGACAGTTACGACAAGTGAACATATATGTAGCTTACGACGGAATTAAAATAATTTATTTTACGTTATTAAAGTCTAGATAGGATAAAATGTTTTACATAATAATTATATGAAGGGCAAATGACACCGTCATTTCGTCCAGTGGCGCAGCTAGGATTTTGTTATGGGGGGGGGGGGCTAAAGGATGCGAGCGAAGCAAGCTGCCTAGTAGGCGCGCGCCGCAGGTTAAAATTTTTTTGTAAAAGGGGCGTTGTCATCTTATTTTCGAGTAAAATTATTGCGTCTGTGGGGCTATAGCCCCCTATCCCCCCCTTAGCTGCGCCACTGATTTAGTCGATTCCAGTTCGGCAACGTTATATCGGCGATTCTAATTCGGCACCGGCGCACAGTGGGCTGGAATCACAAGGTTGGGACTTAAGAGCTATAATGTATATTTTTGGTATCTAGGGATTATTTGACACTTTTTTTGTTCTTTAAGTTTTTTTTTTAAACTTATACTTTCTGAGATATAGCTATTTTAATTTTGTATGGAGAAATTATTAAAACTTTCATTTATCGCACTGGCCATGTAATAAATTTAATTTATATTTTCCGAAATAATTACCATGGAAACTTACATGGCCAGTCCGATAAATGAAACTTTTAACAATTTCAAAAGAATTTTTTGGTTCTTTAAGTAAAAGTTAGATGAAATCTAATTCTCTTATCATTGGTAGTTTATATTTCTGCATTATTTTTGTGTCTTACATTTTTTCTTTAAAATAATTAGGGAAGCAGGAATTTGTATAAATAAGTTTTTACATGTTAATTTCCTATGTTCGGCTAACTAATTCAGCTCCCGGTATATTAAAAATACCACGTATTTGTAGAAGTTAAATATTTCATACCACCCTATGACGTCATTTGTTTGTTACTTATTTCTGGGAAACAATGGATTAGCGCGTAACAGGTAACACATGTCGCAACGTGATGGGCGAATAAAATGTGTACCTACCTACAAAACTTACACAGTTGCTTTCAAATCCACTGCAGTTCGCTATTACACTCCATAATAGGCATAATAGATAATAAGAAAACCACGTTTGTGAAAATGTTTCAAGATTTAGTGACGAACCTTGATCTAGTCGTTGTTTTAAAGAAGAGTGGCAGTATTAAAAACAACGATTGCTTATACAGTGAGATGAGATCTCGACTTTCGGTTGAGTTAAGCAATGAAAACGAAAAGGTCCTAAAATCTTTTTGCGCAAAATATTGTTATAATCTAAATAGAAGGTGGCAAAATGCTCATAGCAAAGAAGATGTATTCCAAACCAAAAATTGTGAATGGTTACAAACAAACATCATCTGGCCAGACTTTATTACACCTTTAATACAGAGTAATGTAGATCAACCGGGGCCCAGTACTTCTGCACAGTTTGTGTCACCAGCAAAAGCGTATGTCAATATCGGTGTTTCCACTGAGCAAAGCCCTAGAAAGCCTTTTTGTGAGTTAACACCTAAGCAGAAAAAAAGGAGAGCTAAAAACTTTCATTTATCTGCGGATGAAGAAAATTCATCACATTGATAAAAAATTCATAGTATTCATGAACAAAATCAATGTATTTATGAATTTCTTCATCAATATGATGAATTTTGTCCATCAGTGTAAAAATGATGAATTTTTTCATTTCAGTTTTTCATTTTTCAATATGATAAATCATTTTTTTCAGTGGAGTTCTTAACCTCTAGGGTGGTGTGGAATAAAGAACTTAAGTTGAAATTGTGCACGAGCATAGGTGTAAAAATAGAATAAAAATATGTTGTATACATATATAAAGTTAGTTCGTTGAGAAAATTTGAGAATTCCGAGTTTTTAATTTTTTTATATCTTTCTCCATATAAAAAATATTTTAAAAATTAATAACTCGGAAAATACGGAGTTATTTGAAAGACAATCATAACAATTTCTTAAATTTCTAAGAAATAAATTTCTTAAAAAAATTTCTTACATTTACTAGAAGAGTCCAACACAATATTTTTATATTTAAAATAAAATTGTTTTTTTTTCAATCTCCTAAGTCCATTGCCGGTTTCTTTCAGCCCACTGTGCGGCGTTTCGGCGATTCTAATTCCATACCGGCATTTCGGCGATTCTCATTCGGGCGACAGAAAATTCGACAAAATTCGAAAAAGCGACGAAAAATGTATTTAAGTGTTAAAATTTATTAAAAATATTTAAAAAAATTTTTTTTTTTTTGTTTTAAAATCAAATATTTATTTACATATACATGCCGAATTGGAATCGCCGACAGTAGCATAGCCGAATTTCGGGTCGTCGAATTGACCGTCGCGTCGCCAAAACGACGTCTACGGAGATATTAGTATACATGATTGCCGCGAAATAACTGTCGGTCAAATGGCTGGTCGGCCAAAAACTGGTCGGTCAAAAAATTCAGCCAAATTGATAAAATAAAGTTTTTATAAATTTTCGCCTAAAATTGGAAACATATAATTTGTTTGGACAGAATTTACTGGATTTGTTACAAAGATTTGGAATCTGGATAAGATTAAAGTTGGATCTGTAGTGGATAGCTATATTTGTAATATTAATTATTAAAAGTGGAGAAAATTTGCAAGGTCAACCGATAACCGACAGATAAGAAGGTTTTGTTGTTTGCTGAGCCCTGTTGGCATAAATTTTGAATATTTTCCCGGATATTGTTTTTTTGGAAATAATTGGAGAAAATTCAGGGAAGGAACTTCCAACGCCTTATTCAAGCCATAGCACAGATTTTGTATATTTTTGATATCCTAACCAGCGAATTTGATAATTAATTATTTACAACTTGGAACCTTTTTATAACTGCTGCTGATAAAACCTTTTTATTTACGTACACCGATATTCAGTTTGTCGATAGACCTCTGCTTATGTTGAGTTGGTCAAATCAGATAGCTTGAGTTGGATAATCTTGTGTTTTGTTAATTGCTTATGTGAGAGGCATTTATCTGTTTCAGTAGTTTTAGCTCATTGGCACAGATCCGGATCCAGAAAAGAGCTCTTGGAAGGAACCCGGACCGGATAACATTTTTTTGTGTCTCCGCTATTACTCAATAGCGGATCTAGAAGGAGTGAGACTGGGTAAGTGCTGTTCACTTAGTATATTTTCAATCACTTTTTTGTCTAACGTCAAATCAAGCCTTGCACCAATCTGTTTGGTTAGCTTTGCATGAGTGGGTGTTGTTAGCCCTCTGCATACTGGGTATAGACGACCATCATTCCATCAGCAGCAGATTTATTTTTTTGAAAGCCTTCAGCTTTAACTGTTTGTGGACCAAGTGTCCAGCTGTCTTGTATAGTTAACATCTGTGTGTGTTAGGCAACCCGTTACCTATTTTCTCATCTTTAATATCGAATAAATCCCCTTCTTTCTATTTGTTGTGTTTTATTTCGATATTTGGCGCCCTTAGAGCATTTCCTTTCGAAGTTGATAGTATCGCCAACATCACTTGTGAGAATCAACGTTTCGAAGCAACCAATACCGAACCTGCGAGTGGTGGATATCCCTACCCCTAGCTCGAAGAACTGTGGGTAGCTAGCCAACCGTATATAACATCAACGGTTACTCAAGTGGCATCTTGAAAGCACGCGTTTTAGGCTACAGTATTTTGTATTTGTATTTGAAATATTTAACTTTCGAGTATTTTGTATTTGTTTTTCAAATACAAACAAAAATGTTTTTCAGTGTACAAGAGTAAGGGCTTGTAGCCGGGTATGTCGAGTACATCCTTAGAAATAAAGTAATAACAAACTATTGTTTTATTTTTTATTCTTTTGATTTTTGAAATTTGCACCCAAACTTTCTCTAGGTTTGGGAATTTTTAATACACAAAGGTAAAATAAAATTCAATAGATATTTAGAAAAAATATGCACGAAATTTGATAAAATTTGCCCAAATATGCACGATCTGTAGATTTCAGTTGAAATTTATTTATTTATTTATTTCAAATATACGGGCATTCGCCCATTAACAAAAATATACATAAAAATTGCATGAGTGCATTACTCAAATACAAAATACAATAATACAAAACAACGCATGCTGGTATAAAAACACTTATAAAAATATCTGCAGAAAATATCAGTTTGGAAATTTTACGTCTTCAATCATACACATGCAAGAGAAGCACTAATAAAAATATAACATACAATTTACAGCAACGATAAAACAAAAATAAAAATTCACTAATGACGTCCTAAATTTTCGCGCATCTCACAAATTTAATGTAGGCTTCAATGCTAGAATTAAATACGTCCACCCCGTTCAAAAACCGATTCCTCATCTCTGCATTCTATTAACCGGAGAATTGTAACAATAATTGGTAGAAGCTAAATCCACCGAAAATAAAGAACAGTCTTAATCCACCACGCGTAACCCGAAAATTAATTTTTGCCAAGAGCTCTGGACAATCATAATTGCCATTGATAACTTTAAACAAAAATATTAAGTCGGTCATGACTCTTCTATCGTACAAGGCAGGCAGGCAAAGGAGATCACGCATCACATCATAATTTCGTTCTTCGACATCCAATTGAAGTCTACGTCCCATCAACCGCAGAAACTTATTTTGAATTCTCTCAATTAAAAGTGAATCGCCCATGTAGTAGGTTGACCAAATAGAAGAACCATACTGAACTAATGATCTAACTAGGGACACATATAAAATCTTTAACTCCAGCGTATTCCTATATATAAATCCCAACATTCTCGTCGATTTCTTCCAAACGTAGTCCAAATGATCTTTAAAGGACAAGGTCCGATCAAAAACTATGCCCAAATCTTTTAGTGTCTCTACAGCTTTCAGTACGTCACCATTCAATGTGTACAATGAGAAAACAGGCGTGTTTACTCGATAAAACCTCATTACACAACACTTCTCGACATTAAGAAAGAGTAGGTTATAAGTGCACCATCTACTAAGTCCATCTAAAGCTCTTTGAATCCTGGCCGAATCACTTATTGACTTGATTGCAGAATAAATTTAAAAATCATCGGCAAAAATCAAATATAGCACATTCTCGCAAATAGCCTCTCCAATATCATTAATAAATAGCAAAAATAGCAAGGGACCCAAATGAGACCCTTGGGGTACTCCAGAGGTCACCTCTATTGGCTGAGAGATCTTCATCTTAAATTTAACAAACTGAACTCTTCCAGAGACGTAGCCTATAAGCCAGTTCGATAAAGAACCACGGATACCCAGGGCTTCCAATTTAGAAAATAAAATCGAATGGTTCACTCTATCGAATGCCTTCGAGAAATCGGTATAAATCGAATCAACTTGCAGACGGCTTTCCATACTCTTCAGGATATAGTCCTCATACAACATAAGATTAGTCACCGAAGATTTGCCCTGTAGGAATCCATGTTGTTCAGGAACAATCAGACTTGATAGCTCAGAAGAGATAATGTCCCGCACAAGGCCTTCAAATATTTTTGGTATAACCGATTGAATCGAAATGGGACGATAATTAGTTACATCAGACCTGTTACCTTGCTTGAAGATGGGTACCACAAAGGACTGCTTCCAAATCGATGGAAATACGCCATCCGATAAGGACTTATTAAATAACACTAAGAGCGGAAGACAAAGTGAATCTTTACATAACCTCACCAGCATAGGATGAACACCATCGGGACCTGGACTCTTTCCGGTTTTGATAGCTTCCAGTTTCCTTAAAATAGCATCGACATAAATCCGGCAGTGGTATAAACTAGTTGTCTTTTTGTAATTAAATTCTCTATAAAATGCTGTTCCATCTCCATAAACACTTGAAAAAAATTTAGAGAACAGCTGCAATATCTGCTCCACTGAATCGGCATGCTCGTCAGCCAGGAACATAGTATTTGGAAATCCGCCACTAAACTTGTTTGCATTTATGTAGTTCCAAAAATGCTTTACATCGACTGGTATGATGGAACCCTCAACTGACGAGATGTATGACTCATGACACTTGCGAGACAATGTCTTACATTGACACCTCAACTCAGAAAACTTCAGATAGTCACTGAACAAATTTGTCTTCTTAAATAATTTATGCGCTTTTCTCTTCTCCCGAATAAGTTTCTTCAAATCACCACTGAAGTACCTAGGAAATAAAATCCTTCTCGAAAATACAGTGACAGGTATAAATAAATGCATAGCGCAATACAAAACCTCATAAAAATACTCAACAGCGCTATCAACATCCATATTTTGCAGCACATACCAATCCAATGAACCCAAATACTCGGACATCGCAACATAATCGCCACCTTTAAAATTGAAGGACGGGGTTTCGATGGAAATGGTGTCCTCTCCAGACTGCAAATGCAACGTTATTTCCAAAACAGGATGATGGTCATCTACTGGCAAAACACTTTCTTCGCACATCGACACCGACACATCTCCGATATCAGTAACAACAAGATCAAGCAACCGTCCATTCGCGTTTAAAACTTCGTTTACTTGACAGAAATTTAAGAATTCCAACAATTCCACCAAATTTTTTGATTCTTCAGTAAGAGCGCCACCAATGTGGTATCCAGATTTCCATCTTAAGTCTGGTAAATTATAGTCTCCACAAATCAAAAACTCTGCACCAGGATAAATTAAGTGTATACGCTCCACCTCTCTACAATGAATTGCATACACATTGGAATCCGATCTTGGAGGAATGTACACGCAAGCGACCACCACACTAATATCATCTAACTTCAAAAGAACAAACTGCTGCTCAACTTCACATGAAGACTCGATCGCGACAGATGAATATTTAGACTCAATACCAATAAGTACACCACCACCCGAAAGTTTTGCACTGCTCTTAATAGAACGATTAGCACGGTAAATATTATAACCACACATACCAAGTTCACCATCGTAAAATTCATCAGTCAATGAAGTTTCACTAAAACAAACAACATCAAAGTCAACCAGAGACATTTCAGTTTTTAATATATTTAATTTACTTCTCAGTCGATTTACATTTTGATAGTACACAACAATTTCATTCAGTTTCTTACACCGTTTTTTGACCAACCCGATTTCATTATTTTTGGGCGCCCAAACCTGTATCTTATGGTCAGATCCTCTTCACCTCCCTCTACTCTTGACTTCAACTGTTCTCGCAACTGCGTCAAGTATCTTCTTTCAGCAACAGTTCGATCCGATCCGATAGATACCCCGTTCCCCTTGGGAAGTCGATGTGAGGATGCCATAATACGTGTCGCATCAGTTGCACTGCTCATAATCACTTTTAACGGACGTGGACCACCTCTAGAGACCTTTCCCAAACGGTAAACTTTAATATTGTCCGTTGATATCTCACTTGTTATTCCGGAAATTATTTCAGATGCCCCAGCTTTATCATGCTTAATCCTATCAGGAACTGATTCAGAATCCAATTCATTAACTCCATAAATAATAATGTTACACGATCTTATAGTTCTTTCTCTTATCTCTTCTATGACATCTTCCACAGCAGTAAGATTTGCACTACCATTTGATTTTAGTGTATTTTTCAATTCCGTGATTTCTTTTTTAAGTTCATCGAACTGCACTTTAAAGGAACTCAAAATTTCAGCCATAGAACTCACATAACCATCTCTGGACATGCAAGATTTACACACAAAATGCAGTTGAGAGTTTTTTTCTAATATTGCCACAAGAACCGATTTAGGTAACCCTGTACAAACTCCATGCGAATGTTTTCTACATTTATCACACACTATGCCCTCACCTTGAGCAATTGACTTATCACACTTCAAACAGCTGCCAACATCTACTGCAGACATGCTGACTTCAAAAATATTTAATACGTAAGAATCACAAAAGAATTTAAAAAAATCTTATTAACCTAAAAGCGTAATAGCGTAATATGCAATATTCTAAAAAAATAAGCAAAATATGCAAATATGCAAATGCATATAATCTGGTCTCTACTCATTATCTTATTAAGACGTCGACCCGATGTCAAGATTTACAAACATACAATAGAATTTGGGTTTTCCAAATCTTTCGATAAAAACTGGTGTTTTGGTTTTACTGAATTTTCTTTATGTTGTAATAAAAGTACTTGTTTTCTACTATCGTGATTTATCACTTATTAGTCTAAATACAATTACTTATAATGTTGCTTTACGAATGTTAAATGTGTTGCTGGTATCAATAATTTTTACAGACTCGTGACTTAATGGAACTTAACTATTTTTAAGCAATAAAGTGTGCATGCGGATAACCAAAATGTAATAAAAATGAACAATAATTAAAACTAGTAAATAATATGATTTAATACTTTATCATTTGGTAATTTACATTATGGTAAAAAACGAGATTCTTGCTAATCAATTTAAGTGTTTCCAACAATATAAATACGGAGAACGACAACATCGAATGCAGTTGAAGTTTGTGTCTCTTCACTGAAGTATCAGTAGTACTAACGTTCAACAGTAAAAATCTGTTCTTCATAGTCGTAACAATGGTGAAAAATTACCGCACAATATTGCTGTTGGTTTGCGTCACAATGCTGGTGATCGTTTCATCTCCGCAAAATGGTGTTCAAGCGGACGATCTTATCGGCAGCTGCGTATGGGGTGGTCGTAACTACGTTTCAAATTGCGAAGAAGAGTGCAAAAGACGTGGCTTCAGAGGAGGACATTGTGGAAGCTTCCTTAATGCCAATTGTTGGTGCGAGACATAAGATTCCTTACTAATCACTAGATATACTATATCCGAAATATAAACTCAATATACTCGATGAGAATTAACAATTATATTTTGGAAAAATCTATGGATTTTTAATCAACATATTCAAAACGGGAAATAAATCGCAATTGGTAATATTTTTAATTAATAATTATGTTTTATTTTAATTCTGTACAATGTGACTTAAATAAAAATGTACTGTCTAAATATTCAATTGCTTTATTTATTAGTACTACATGTATAAGTAGGTATTAATTATTAAAATTACTATTACTTATACGATTCGACCCGAAGATGAACTCGCAAACAAAGTCGTGAATAGAAAACCACCAAAACCAGTCATACAAAAGAAATCGTAAGCAAAATCGTATAACGTAAACTGCACTTGATGCGATTTTGCTTACGATTTTACATATGATTTATCTTGTATGACTGATGGTTTTGGTGGTTTTCTGTTCACGACTTCGTTTGCGAGTTCATCTTGGGATTAACGTGAACTTCGAAAAATTTGCTTACGTTAACTTGGAAGCAAAATCGAAAGCAAAATCGCATAACGTAAACTGCACTTTATTATAAACGGGTTATTTGTAAAACTGTAAAAAAAAGTCTACTTACTCTCTTAATGAAGCGAAATCCAAGGAAATCTTTAGAAATCTAAAGAAATCTTATGAAATTTAAGGAAATTTTAGAAAATCCAAGGAAACGAAACTTGTATAACATTAAGCTATCGGATTCATCTACATCTTTTCTACCAGTAATTCAGAAATCGTCAACTGTAATTCAGATTTGCCAGTTGATATTCAGAAATCGTCAATTATAATTCAGATTTGTCAACTATTCAGAAATCGTGAATTGTAATTCAGATTTGTCAACTGATATTCAGAAATCGTTAATTGTAATTATTCAGATTTGTCAAATGATATTCAGAAACCGTCAACTGTAATTCAGATTTGTCAACAGATATTCAGAAATTTATTAAATTTTTACCATAAACCATAAACAAAATGACAAACAATGACCATAATGAGGATGGGCAGGACAACGTCTGCCGGGTCAGCTAGTATCGCGTCAGCAAGTCCAATACGGATATATATTGTCATGGAACGACGGACCAATAATTGTTTTTTTTGTACCGCGGTTATTAGATTTGTTCATAGCCTGCAAATCGGTTTTTATTATTTAAGAACAAAAATAAAGACTTAAAATTGTTACAAATCCACACGCTGTCAACACGATAATTTTGTTTTTTATTGCTAATTTATCCGGGTGCGAGTGACTGTAGTTCGACATAAAATCTAAAACAAAGAGTGTTTAATACGTTTGGTTCACCTTGTACATTTTTGAAAAAGATTACCAGAAAAGTTGGAGTGTGGAGATAAGCGTGGAAACACGTGAGGCCGGTGGACGATTTTTGAGCGTTCCACGTTTTTAAGCGTAATTTTTGGTAGCGATTTGCCTGAGTATTACAGGTGAAGTCATCAGAGTGGTTTTTAAGAGTGCCATAAGGTGTGATTGAGAGAAGAATGCACTAACGCTTCGTTTATTTGCTAAAATTAGAGCAAAGTTAGAATTGATAAGAGGATTAAAAGGACGCGAGTGGTCCGACATTTTGGAATTTGGAAAGTATTAAAAATTTTACCTACCTGTAAAATTTAATGAGTGCCTTTATGGAGAATAAAATTGGATAAAACGTATGAGTTTATTATTTTTACGACAACACCACAAATTTCGCTGGAGCCGAACTTCAATAACAAAACAGAAGGAAAACACCGGTTACAACTTACGAGGATCGAGATAACTACACGGAAGTTAAGAACTACCTGCGTGAACTGAGCGTCACCTATCATCGGTATCAGGTACTTAAAACAATTATAAAATTTAAACACAGTGGAACTATTTTTTTTTATTATTCAATTTTAAAATTTCATTTGATACAAAGACAATATTATTTTTAGTTAATCATTTTTTGTACAAATTCCTCACATATTCGACACAAAAGTAGTCAATGGTCACTGAACTTAGATTCCTTATTAAAACCGTAAATGTAGTTCAGGGACCACGGACTACACACCAAAACACTAACGAGTCTAAAAGCGATATTAACCGCTAAATTAATTTGTTTTTAAATAAACCTAGCTATCGTTGGTCAATTTCAATTTTATTACCCCACACAATTATTGGTTTGAGACAGAAGCAATCCATGCCCTGGGACGTCTCTGTTCTGAGATTGAGTAAGCTAGTCGGCAAATTTGAAGAAAAGGAGGCTATCGAGATTGATAAAAAAAAAAAAAAAAAAAAAAATTTTGTTAGTAAAATTTTAAGGGGGCAAAATCTCGGTAGCATTCCACTACAATATATAAATTAGCACTACAGGCCTTGAAGGCCCATGGCTTGTTTTAAAACCTTACTCCATTCTCTTCTATCTTTCGCTTTATATTCCCAGTTTCTCACGTTCATGCCAACTAAGTCTTCTTTTACATCATTCAACGAAAAAGAAACCAGTTGACGAGATCCTAAATGTCTCCAGCGAAGATGAGGACCACGAAAATAAAAAACCAGACAACATCGAAGACATAGAAACAGAAAACAAAAAACCTAAATCACCAACAAAAACGAAAAGAAAACAAAAAAATATATCAAAGATTAAGAGAAAAACTAAGAAAGAATAACCTGGAAAGGGATTCGGAAGCAAACAAAAAAGAAAATCCCCAATTGGAAATGGTTCAAAGATTGGCCAAAATTTGGTAAGTTAAGTTTGAATTTGGAGGATCGCTGATTTGAATTTGGAGCGGAGCCGTTGAAGTTTCAAAAAAAGTTTTTGATGTCAAAATTTAAAATTGCTTTTTGGAATAATAAATTTAATTAATAATAAAATGTACACTCAAACAGTTATTTGCCGGTATGAGTTCGTAAATGTCTTTCCAAACTACTTTTTTCAGAACATTTATATTCGCAAAGCGTACACTCGAACGGTTTTTCGCTGGTATGAGTTAGTAAATGTCTTCGCAAGTGATGTTTCGCTGAACTTTTATAATCGCAAACTGCGCACTCGAATGGTTTTTCGCCGGTATGAGTTCGTAAATGTATTTGCAAGAAATGTTTGTCGGGAGGGTTATAATCGCAAATAGAACATTGGAAAGGCTTTTCGCCGGTGTGAGTACGTAAATGTATTTGCAATGCCCTTTTGTCCGAACATTTATAATCGCAAACTGAGCACTCAAAGGGTTTTTCCCCGGTATGAGTTCGTAAATGTCTTCGCAAACCTCCTTTTTGTGCAATTTTATGACCGCAAACTGTACACTCGTACGGTTTTTCGCCGGTATGAATTCGTAAATGCATTTGCAAACCTGCTTTCTGTCTACATTTATAATCGCAAACTGTACACTCGAACGGTTTTTCGCCGGTATGAGTTAGTAAATGTTTTCGGAAATCACCATTTCGTGCAAATTTATAATCGCAAACTGTACACTCGTACGGTTTTTCGCCGGTATGAATTCGTAAATGCACTTGCAAACCTTCTTTTTGTCTACTTTTATAATCGCAAACTGTACACTCGAATGGTTTTTCGCTGCTATGAGTTCGTAAATGTCTCTTCAAGCTACTTTTTTCTAAACATTTATATTGGCAAAGTGTACACTGGAACGGTTTTTCGCCGGTATGAGTTCGTAAATGTCTTTGCAAATTACATTTCGTTGCATATTTAATATTACAAATGTTGCACTCAAACGCCTTACCACTCCTTGCAACTCCAAGTTGCACTTGGAATTGGCAATTTTGATCCAATTGGTCTGAAGTCTCGTCTTTAAGGTCAATGGAATGATGCAAGGATTCCAGTTTGATATCCACATCCTTCATCTCTTCAATTTTAATATGTCTGCTACCATATTCTACTTCTGAATTAATTGAAGAAGTCGCTGTGGTGTGAATGGAACGATGGACGTCTTCCAGCTTGATATCCATGTCGGAATTTTGGTTTCTTTCTAATGCTGAAATAAAATTACCACATTAATATATAAATTGCAATTTTGTCAAACCGTCACTCTACCTACTTATGAAATTGTGTTAATAAGGTGTGGTTCTTCAATATTATGCTGAAATGACGAACTTTGACTCAGTATATGGTGACATCTGTCATCGGGTACCAAGCCTGTCTGATGATGAGAAAAAATCATAGGACGTCATCTCCTGTAAAATTTGTGGCGATACGCCACCTGGTTATTGCACACAAAAGTATAAGACTCCCGTTGTCAAAATGGTCCGATAGATGGCTTCGAAGACGATTAGTGGCGGGTATTTTAAAAATGAAATTGGGGAAGGGATATAATTTTATAATTTATTATAATGTGCTTTGAATAGAAATAAAATTTACTGCTTCGATTCAATGCAAATAATAACAAATTATAAAACTTATAAATACAAAATTCAAAAGAAAAATACTTAGTTACAGTTTTTATAAAAAATACACAAAATACACAAAAAACACCAAATTTACTACCTCCTATGAGAAAATTTATAATAACAGTCTTTGGTTTTCTTTAATACTTAACATTAATTTCTCTTGCTTGAATCTTTGTCTTCCCAATTTTCGTTCGAATTCACTAACTCGGTGCATACGTTCCTGTCTTGTGAACAAAAAAACAAATAAACATGAACAAAAAAAATACAAAGCATCCGATTAGATAAAAATAATCAATTGTTCAAAGATTTAGTTTCCAAGTTTTTCAAAATTAAGTTTCAAAGTATATTCTTATTACAAGTTGTATTAATTTAAATTAAAATTGAAAATCTTAAAAAAATAATTTCAAATAAACGAAAGCAATAATAGGAATTATTTATAATTACATTTTAATGTTATGTATTATATACAATTTAATTATATTACTAATACAAATGAACACCAGCCCATCAAGCTTAGCATAATGCAGGCGTATGCTCCAACAGCAGACAAGGAGGAAGAGGAAGTAGAAAATTTCTATGATGAACAAAAAAGAAATTCTGATAGTGAAGGGTGACTTTAATGCGAAAATAGGAAAGGGGTGGGAAGGAGAAAGTGTGGGGCCCCATGGGCTGGGAACAAGGAACGAGCGAGGTGACAGACTCAAGATACAGGCAGAAGAGCACAATCTGGTCGTAATGAACACTTTCTTCTAACTACACCCAAGAAGACTATATACATGGAAGGCACCAACAGATAGACCAGAAAGAGTGGTCCGCAATCAAATAAACTACATACTTGTAATAAACGGTTCAGAAACAGTTGCCTCTCGGTGAAAGCCTACCCAGAAGCGGATATAAACTCCAACCACAATCCACTTATAGGAAGATTCAAACTAAAACTGAAAAAAACAACAAAAAAGAATCACCCAAGATGAAACCTAGAAAGACTAAAAGAGAGAACATTAAAGTAGAAGCCACACAATGTTTGAACAAAGAACTACAACGAGCTGGGGAAAGTTTGGAAATGGAAGAAGAAATAGAAACATTATTAAGTGCAATGACAAAAACAAAAGAACTACACTTAAAGAGAGAAAAAACTAAGCAAAGGAAACAATGGATGGATGAGCACAAAATGGAGCTGAGGAGAGAAGAATGGCAAAAAAAATAAATGAAAACGAATACCGAAGATTGCAAAGTGAGATACAAAGAGAAATTAGAAAAGCAAAAGAGAAATGGCTGAATGAAAAGTGTGAGGACATAGAGGAGCTTGAAAAGAAACACGACAGCTTCAATTTACACAAAAAAGTTAAAGAAGCGGCGGGTTTATATAAAACAAGGTTTCCCGGTAATCTACAAGATGAAAATGGCTGCTGCATAGGTGACAAACAAGAAACAATCAAAATGTGGGAAAATTACATTGAGATTTTATTCCAAAACGAATAACGCTCAGACATTCAAACATCAGAATGCGTCACTGGACCAGAAATTACAGTGGAAGAAGTCAAAAAATCAATATCACTAATAAAAGACGGAAAAACACCCGGTCCCGATTATACAAACGGGGAAATTTTGAAGCGACTGAACAAAGCAAATATCCAAAGACTCACTAGAATATTCAACAGAATATACAACACAGGCAGGCAACATTCCCAAAGAATGGCTAAAATCCACATTTATAACAATCCTTGAGAAAAGAACACCAAAAATGTGCAATGAATATAGAATAATAAGTCTAATGAAGTAGATGAACAAAGCGGGTTCTAGACAGGAAGTGGCGTTCTAGACAGGAAGTAAGTTCAAACTCGATGGCTATGTTTTGTAAAGCTCGATGACCAAGGGTGTCTTGGCTTGAAGTGTATTAGGGGTTGTTATCGAAGTGTTATTCTTGAAGACGTGAAGTTCGATGGCCAGGGTGTTCTCTTGAAGGATATTAGGGGATGTTAAGCGGTGTTAGACTTGATGACTTGAAGCTCGATGGTTAGGGTGTTCTCTTGAAGGATATTAGGGGTATGTTAAGAGGATGACATTAAGTTCGATGACCAAGGTCATGGCTTGGCGGGTATAAGCTGCGAGGGTCTTGGCTTGAAGGGTGGTGTTAAGAGGAGTGAAGCTCGATGACCGAGGTCTTTGCTTGGCTGGTATAAGCTGCCAGGGTCTTTGCTTGAGGGTTTTCGCTTGGAGGGTACGTTCTTCGCGTGTCGGCGCTTGGAGGATATTATGGACCGGAAGTGCCTCGTTGACGCGGGTCTTTGCTTGAGGGTTTTCGCTTGGAGGGTACGTTCTTCGCGTGTCGGCGCTATGCCTTTTTGTGTCGGCGCTATGCCTTTTTGAAAATGTTAATAATAATACATTGTATTAAAATAATCTCCTATTGAGATATTGCGACCGGAATTAGTGATATGAAAATCACCTTGTGTTTTATTATAGAACAGATAGTGGTAATTTGTATGAGATAGAACGGATATAATACATTGTGTTAATAACCCTACCCTATGATAGCGGTCATTGGAAAAGGAAAAAACACCTTGTTTTAGGTCATATAGAACAGATAGTGGTAATTTATATCATATTGAACGGATATAATGCATTTAACAAGATCATCAGTTCCTGTTTTATGATAAATAAGACTGGAATTAGCAATAGGAAAAAACACCTTGTTTTTATGTCATATAAATCAGTTCCTATTACGATAACGTTTTGTAAAATAGACCTGTATTAATGATAAGAAAAACGCTTCATCTTGCAGGTTTAGACATGTTTATAAATCCCATTTTATCAAACCTCCGTCATCACGAATGAGATAGTTGATGTTGTTTATCTTTGAACTTAGAGTATATAAAAAATGGAACGGAATTTGTGGTGATAGAAAAATAAGTGTTTCCTGTAAATAAAAGCATTATACTGTGCGATTTGAAGAACGGGGTGGGGTGTAGAAGAAAATCTAATATAAAAGTAGAATAATCTATCCTAAAGATATAGGTTACTTCTATATATCCAAGTAGTAGTATATTGTATCTAAGTGAGTGAGTTATTCCAGAAAATATTTCAAAAGTAAGTTGTATAATTTTAAATATTTAATAATAATTAGTTATAATAAATTTTTAGTGGATCTAAGTGCTATTAACAAATTTGCAGCATTAGAGACAAAAAAGCTGCAGGATCTAACACCAGATCGACCATATATAATTAACAATTTAGAAATTGTTAATAGTGTTTTTGGAGAAGTTCCGAAGTTAACTTTAGAAGACTGTGTGGTATTTTTACCAGGCCGATGTGTTACAGTCATAAAAGAAAATTTGAACAACTTCCAGCCAAAAAAATATAAATTGTTATACAGAGGGTCGAGGACTTCGAGCAACCCAAAGTACTCACCATCGCAATTGTTTGAGATAGTATAAGAAAACAAATATTAGCAATGAGTTATACTAATTTAGATAATGTCTTTGAGGTAAGTAGAAATTCAGTTAATATTATTGAGCGATCATACAAAATTTTAAATAAAAATAATTCTCAACAACGAGAAATTGATATTTGGTATAAATATTGTTCTAAAAGTTTAAGATATTGTTATAAAATATTAAAAATTAAAAATTTAAATGTCGGTGAAAAAAAAAAAATATTATCTGATATCTCTAATTTAAAACGTTATCAATTACTCATTAGTAGATGTGTATGTGTAAACAAGAAGAAAAATATTGTTGGTTTAGGAATAGTAGGGGGTAAAAAGAAACGTAGTGATTGGGTAAAATGGGTGGATTTAAAAAACGCTTTCGATTCGAGAATTCGTTCAGGCATGATTATCAATTTGAAACATATCGATATATTAGAATTTTTTAATGATGCATTTTTCCTCTTCAATGTTAGAATAAAGAATGTTCTTAAAAATAATTTTATTATGATAAAAGTTAATAGCTGTTTTTGTGGAGAATTTATCAAACGAGGGTTAAACGATAATGAAATTATTGAATATAAACATTTTAATACTAAAAATGAAATAATTGATACGAGTGTTAATATTAAAAAATGGTTTCAAGAACATATTTGTAATCCTATTATAAATAAATTAGAGTCTTTTCAACTTTCTCAAAGTGGTTGGGCTATTAGGGAATTAATTTCATTGGAAATTAATATTAATAAATGTGATATTGGTAATGGATCATCCTTTATTAGACTTCCAGAATCAATTGCTGCTAAAAAAGCGTGTATTAATATCAAAAATTATGATGATGATGCATGTTTTGCATGGTCGTTGGTAGCAGCATTATATCCAGTTGATAAACATTGTGATATAATTACCTCTTACCCTCATTATTCATCTGTTTTAAATCTGGAAAACATTAAATTTCCAATAAAATTAGCACAAATACCTAAAGTAGAAAAATTAAATAATATTTCTATTAACGTATATGCTTTAGAGTTAAATAGATTAGAAAAGTATACTGTTGTTCCTGCATACATAACAAAAGATAAAAAAGATAAACATATTAATTTATTATTAATTCAGAATGTGTATTACCCTAAATTAAATGATTATATAACAGTAGGAAATGATGATGATGATGATGATGATGATGATGATGATGGTGATGATACTCAAATTCGTTATCATTTTTGTTTACTTAAAAATTTATCACGTCTTTTATCGAGTCAACTCACTAAATCTAAAATAGCTATACATATATGTGACTGTTGTTTAAATTATTTTTATACTAAAGATAAATTAGATATGCACTCTGAGAATTGTAGAAAATTAAATAATTGTAAAATTTCGTTCCCTCCCTATGATACTGTAGAATTTAAAAATTTTTCAAATCAACAAAAAGTACCATTTATCTTATACAGCGATTTAGAATCAATCCTAGAACCTATAACTGATGATGATAATGATATCATTAAAACAGTAAAATATCAAAAACATCAAGCATATAGTGCAGGTATCTTTTTAAAATGTTCCTATGATAATAACCTATCTTTTTATACATCTTATAGAGGTATAGATGCTATCACATGGTATGCAGAACAACTTAAAAGTATAGCTCAATTTATTTCAAGTAAAATTATTAACATTATACCCATGCAAAATCATCCTTCCGATTTTAAAACAGCAATTAAGTGTCACATATGTAATAAAAAATTTACTTTCAATGATTATAATGATAATAAAATCGTAAGAGATCATTCACATTTCGAGGGGGACTTCCGGGGGTTTGCTCATTCTATTTGTAATTTAAACTTTAAAAAGAAATTTATGGTACCTGTAGTGTTTCATAATCTAACAGGCTATGATAGTCACTTCCTCATTGAAGATATCTCAAAATTAGGAAAAATTAGTTTATTACCAATAAACATGGAAAAATATATTTCTTTTACATTAACTGATGATGGGGGAAGCAAGATTAAATTCCGATTTATAGATTCTTTTAGATTTATGAGTACATCTTTAGATGAATTAGCTTCTTCCATGGAGTTGGATATGTTTAAAAATTTAAAATCGGAATTTAGAGATGAAGATAGTCAAGCATTTAAATTACTAATCCGTAAAGGAATATTTCCCTATGATTATATCGATTCTTTAGATAAATTAAATGAGACTACGCTACCCCCCATCGAATGTTTTTATAATAAATTAAAGAGTTCAGATATTTCTATAGAAGATTACGAACATGCAAAAAATATATGGCATACTTTTAAATGTAAAAATTTAGGAGATTTTTCTGATTTTTATATGAAAATAGATATTTTTTTATTATGTGATATCTTTGAACAATTTCGGGAGACAATGTACCTAAATTATGAGCTCGATTTGGCTTGGTATTATACTTTACCTGGATATACGTGGGATTGTATGTTGAAATATACGAGATGTAAACTAGATATTATTAAGGATGTAGATATGCTTATGTTTATTGAAGGAGGGATTAGGGGTGGAATAAGTCAATGCTCTAATCGATATTCGGAAGCTAATAATAAATATATGGATGAATATGATTCTTCCAGAGAGTCTATATATAACATATACTTTGACGTAAACAACCTTTACGGATGGTCAATGTCTCAAAATTTACCATATAAAAATTTTAAGTGGATGGATAATATTGAAAATTTTGATGTCACTACAATAGCTGATGATGCATCTATCGGATATATTTTAGAGGTAGATTTGGAGTATCCTAATCACCTTCATGATACACATAAAGATTTACCTTTTTGTGCGGAACATTTAAAACCTTCCGATATACAATCAGTATATCAACATAAAGCTTTACAACTCCCAAAATCAAAAATATCTAAATTAATGACAACATTATATAATAAATCAAAGTATATAATTCATTATCGTAATTTGAAACAGTGTTTAGAACATGGTTTGAAATTAATAAAACTTCATCGTGTGCTATCATTCGAACAATCTCCATGGTTAAAATCATACGTCGAGCTTAACACTAAATTACGATCTGCAGCTACTACAACATTCGAAAAGAATTTATTTAAACTGATGATTAACGCTGTATTTGGTAAAACAATGGAAAATATACGAAAACATAGAGTAGTAAAGTTAGTAACTCGATGGGAGGGAAGATACGGAGCGAAAAATTTAATTGCAAGTCCAAATTTTCACAACCGTACTATTTTCAATGAAAACCTTGTGGCTATAGAATTAACAAAGAGCGAACATGTTTTCAATAAACCTATATACGTGGGGATGGTAATCTTAGATATTTCAAAGGTATGTTTATACAATTTTCACTATTCATATATGCTTAAGAAATGTGCTGAAAATAATCATGTGAAGCTTCTATATACCGATACAGATAGTTTGATTTATCAGCTTAAGAATATAGATCCCTATCAAGATATTATAAAAAAAGATATTCATATGTTTGATACAAGCGATTATGCTCAGGATAATTCTTATAATATACCTCTAGTTAATAAAAAGATTCCAGGTCTAATGAAGGATGAGTTAAACGGTAAAATAATGTCACATTTTATAGGACTCAGATCAAAGATGTATACATATAAATATAGTGGAGAGGAGGGGTGTGTTAAAAAATCTAAGGGGGTTAAAAAGAATGTTATGAAAACTAAAATTGATTTTAATGATTATCTAGAATGCTTACGAAATAATGTTGAAAAAATGATATCACAAAGAACAATTCGCTCGTTTTCACATACAGTCTATAGTATAGAGCAAAATAAAATAGCTTTAAACGGTTTTGATGATAAAAGATATTTAATTAAAAATTCAACCGATACACTACCTCATGGACATTATCTATTGAAAGAATCGTAAAAAATACCAATTTACTTTTAAAATATTTTTATGAAAGAGAATCGAAAAATCTGGTATGTTTATACAATTTCTTATTAGAGTTCTTTAATTAATTTTTATTTTTTACTTATAGGGCAAATGGATAAGGAGGTTGATTTTCAATAATACTAATCGTTTCCACCCATCATCATCAGAAGTTCGCAAAAGAATTACAACGATCCCAATAATGGGGACACAATATTGCCGTTCATGTAGGATGATGTTTTGTTTCTGTAAATCATCTATAGAAACGCATACAGTTATCGATTATGATGATCTATTACTATGTAAGGAAACGTTAAAAGATAGTCCTCCTTCAAAATCAATTAAAGAAGAATAAAAAAAAAAACTTCTTTTACCAAACAATATATATTTTATAATAATGTTCAGTGATATTATTTACATTAATTTTACAAACATAAAATGTATAACTCATTACAAACTGTTTTCTTATTATTAATTCAACATACTTATAATGTAAAAATAAAATAAAGATTAAAATACTATTAATTATTATCATATGAAATAAAAATACTATAAACCTTCAACATCCTTCAAAATGAGATAAGCTAACTGAAGTGAATGAAATTTGATAACGTTATAAGCTAATAAACAATGATATCATGCGAGGGCTGTTGGATAGTAGCACAGGAAAAATGATTACGATTGACCTTGACATTTTATTTTACTCAAGGAATGTTTACATCTAACGATTTATAATTATTATTAAAATCTTCTACAACATTGTTTTTATAATTAGAAATATATTCAAGCATACATTGATCTTGGATTGAATTAGTATTACAAAGATCTTTGATTATATCTATTATATCAATATCTGATTTTAGTTTATCATTTACACATTTTAATACATTAACATAATATTCATGAAAATTTAAACTTGAAAGATATTTTATTACATTTAAAATACGAGAATTTAAAAGAAGAATTTCTGATGTCTCATAATCCTCGAGTTCAAAAGCAATGTTATTTCTGGATATTGTTATGCTTCTAAAGTATTCCAAAATAGGAGCACAAGAAATTTTGGTACCCCAAATAGTAGTGTAGATATAGGATTCGTTCACTTCTCCAAAGTTCTCTTCAAACATACAACGAAGTGTTTCTATTAATTCCAACCATTCTTCTACATCAAAAGATAATATTAGATGATCATCATTAACTAGGTGAATTGATGGTTGAAAATTTCGAGCTGAACTCAAACCACAATTTATAGAAAAATCGGTAAACTGTAATTCATATTTATGATTATGTATCAATAAGGTTTCACATTGAATCTTCTCTTTATAATTTTCCACCATCCTATTAAAATGTATATTATAATTCGACGTATCCTCCTCCTCCTCATCAACACTACCCACTAACATTATTTTAAGAAGACTAAAGAGAATTTTAGATAATGTTGATTTTATATATTATAGAACATTTGATCGATCAATCCAGCTATTATGTGAATCATCGAATCCTAACCACTTTACATAATTTTTATTACCACGTCTTTTTAAAACTTTTTCAACCAGATAAACATCCGGATATTTAGCTATTTGTAATTCTTCTTTGTAAAAAGCGCCGCTTATAGATGTTCCTCTTAAATCTTCTAGGAGATATGTTACAGGATGTGTAATTTGTATTCTAACGATTTTAAATATTTCAGTTGTCCAATTTGGAATATATCCTTTTTCAAAAACATGTTTGGCTATACTTATTCTAACATAATCACCAATTTTAAATGTTCTAGGTGTAGTGGCTAATTTTATAAAATTATAAGATGATTTTAAAACTTGATCCTCGTTTTTCTTAGTAACATCGATAGGTTTCATTTTTATTGTAGAATGTGTAGTATTATTATATATAGATGTAATTTTAGATAATACATCGATCCATTTATGAGAGCCATTGAGAGTAAAATGTTTAAATAATTTTTCTTTTAAAGTTCGAATAACTCGTTCGGCCATAGATGCCTTCATCGAGCTAAACGTATTATAATGATTTATATCATATTTTTTCATTAGTTGATTAAAGGTTGTATTTAAGAATTCTTTTCCTTGATCGCTTTGCACGTTTCGAGGACAACGTACTCCCTCTACCAATATTGATTCGAATGCTCTTGCAACATCTAGAGCACTTTTTGTTTTAAGCGCTCTACACCACACATATTTTGAGAAGCAATCGATAACAACCAATATGAATCTAAATTTTTTATTTGATGATGAGAATCGACTCATCTCCATCAGATCTATCTGCCATAAATCATCCAATCCTTTAATTATGGTTCTACGTCTTTGAAAATTTTTGCGTATAGGTTTGTGAAGTTCTTTAACGATCTGAAGTTTTTCTTTACTAAAGAGATGATGATTCATGATGATGATGATGATGATGATTACTCGATGTATACTTTAGTAATTATCTCAAATATCAGACTATTATAATTTTCGTCTATCGCAGTAAAAGTGAAAATATCTCCTATTTTTAAAGTGCGTCCAATTAATTCTTTACCAGCACTATTACACTCCTTATTATTTAATAGAATTTTCGCAGCTGAACAACTAACATTAACAACTGTTCCTTCTCTAATTACTCGAAATTCGAATTTATCAGGAACATTGAATATTATGAAACGTCCAGCTTTATCGGTAGAGGTAGAGTAAATGTATGTATGAAGTAGATAACTATTTTTAATCTTATTAATTTCAACATCCACATAATGCTTATTCGAGACATCCCCAGCAACTTTAGGTTCTTTAACGTTACAAATTCTTAAATTTTCTGCATCAATATCACCATCGGCAGTATGTCTAATATTAGCACTATGGGCATCATAGCGTAATCTTCTCGATGAGAGAAGTGAAGTAGAAGACAATGATTGACCGAATTTATCGAGCGGCATCTTATAACTAATATAAAAATATAGAAAAGAGCTAATATATAACCGATGCTTCTCTTAATTCATTAATGATTGATATTATTTCATTATCATGCGATGTATTTCCAGCATCTTTAGATGCTATGAGTAAACGTAATCGGTCTACGAGCTCATTTACATCATCAAAATAAACATATTCGATGGGTTTAGAGTTATGTTGTAGTTGTAAGCTATTTTCTACACGAAAACCACCGCCACCACCTTTCTTCTTCTTTTTAGATGAATCCAAATTCTTCGTCTTCCTACTCTTCTTTTTAGATGAACTCAAATTTGGTTTAATTATATTTCTATACTTTAAAGTATTATTACCATTAATTTGTTCGAGAGCAGAATAATTTCTTCTGAATAAATTTGTTCTATACCCGATATCCATATATCGATCTATATCCTGTTTCGTATAACCGTGGGGTTGTTTTTTAAACAAAAGTTCATACAATCCCGATGTTCCTGTATATGTTTGAGGTATTTTTGTATTAGATATATCATCATACACGTATACAATAATATTAGATCCATTAAAATCTAATACGGAGTCTCCAATAGAAAATTTTCTTGTTTCCAAATTTTGATTTACACCAAAATTCATATCAAACGTATTTTCAGTATCATGAAGCTGTTCTTCTAGATACTTTCTAGGTAATGGTATCGTAAAATTGTTTGATAGATAGTCTCTATAGGCTTGCGATTTTGTAAGTTGCTGAAAATCTTTTCGAGTGGATTCATGAACATCATCATCGTAATCATCAGAGGCTATATCTTCATAAACATCATCGTCATCGTCGTCGTCGGTAGTAGCATTGAGATTTGTATTAGCTGTTTCTTTTTTTAGAAATTCTACTTGTTTTTGTGGGGAAGAAGAAGGCTTTACTTTTTCCAATGTATCGAAAACTAGCTTTCGTTTGACAACAGCTCGCTTCGGTGTAGTTATCGATGAGATGTCTTTTTCAAAAATATTAGGTTTGTTTCTAGCAACAACATCACTAATACTATTTAGAGGTTCCACTATAGGTTTAAATAATTTATTTAACGCACTATCTTCTTCAGATTTACCTAATTTAAGAGCTAGGTATTTTTTTCGAATACTTTTAGAAAGCTCATGAATTTGTTTTTTAACAGTTCCATCATGATGTGATATCATTTTGCTATGAGTTTATGTATAGGAAGACACTATTTATATACAAGTATTCCAATATGCTGGCGACCGCTATAGCGACCATAAGCGAGCGACCGACCGGTATTAGCGACCTTAAGCGAGCGAGCGACCGGTATTAGCGACCGTGACCGCTATTAGCGACCGCTATAGCGATCGTAAGCGAGCGATCGGTATTAGCGACCGCTATCGGTATTAGTGTTTGCTATCGGTGTTAGCGGTATATCTGTATTGATATAGCTATCGAAACCTCTACGATAACGACCTTGATTTAGAGGAAAATCTTTAACAATCACTATCGGTTCATAATTTTCTTTCCAACATTCTGCACATAGATTTTTAAATACATCGTATGATATATCGGGAGAAACATGTTCGTTATATACATGTTTTAAATTTGTTTCGTCCTGTTTAAAAAGCACTATTAAATTACTGTTATCACGAATTAATTGTTTTGGAATTTTCGAGTACGTTTGACATAAATAAGCAACATCGATACCTTTATGTCTACCCATAGAATAATATTCACGTATTTTATTCTGCTTATCGCACGCTATATCATCGAATATAAAAATAGAATTATCAAGAGCTTCGCTTTGTGCAATTATTTCATCATTATTTTTGAATGGAAAATATCCCACATCTTTTACGCCGTTTAAAACCGATTTTAATAACTCATACTTGTCTTGATATAGAGACTTTGAGTATACATAAATATTTTCAAATCTTGCTCCATTGGGATGAAATAGTAGACTTAATAAAGCATTCGTCTTGCCCGATCCACTCGGACCGCAAAAAATAGCTCTAAACGAATTTGGTAATAGATTACCATGTTTACTACACTTAACAATCGTGTCATTAAAAATATCTAAATTTAGTATAGGAAGCGGCTCCTGCTGTTTAGTACAATGCATCTTATAACAAACTAAGAAGTTATAAGGTGTATTACCCTAAATATAAAATGAAAAGATATAATATTTAGATATAATTTATTTTAACATTATTTACATTTATCTATTAACAACATCATAATATCGCATAAGCGTAAAACAGATATAAGAATTTTTTCCATATTCATAACATTACAACCACAATTTACACATTTTACAGAGGTATTGCTACTATCGCTTCCGGTATCATTATTAGTTGAGGTAATTGGTTCCATCCTATGTATGCGGTTGTATTTGTTATAAGTTGTAGATGTGGTTGTGTGATGCATCACACAACCACAAGTATCAGGACCTTCTGTTGCATTTGGATCCGACCAAGGACAATTAGGATAATGAGTCTTAGAGTTTCGAACTTGATTTACAGAATCTGCTCTATTATAAATATCACCCTTGTTATTATACCATTTTATAGAGGTATTGTTGATATCGCTTCCGGTATCATTATTAGATGAGATAATTGGTTTATTATTATAAATATCATCCATTTTACTATACCGTATATATTAATTTACGAATAACAACTAACTAAGAAATAAGAATACACCGTCTTTTATACTCTACCACTACTTAACCATCTAGATAAGATGATAATGATTTCAATAAAGAGTAGATTTTACTCATGATTTTAGTACTAGGACATATAATTTCAAACAAACTCCAACTAAAGGGTGATACACTAATTAGTTTATTTGTAAATTCATTATATTCATAAACCGTTTCGTTTATACTAAAAAATAAATTTCCGTTTATATATCTAAAGGCTTTCGTGACTGGTAGTGGTAGCCCCGGAAAAAGATTAGTAATGTAACCTTGATTTATAACATTAAGAGTGGACTCGCTAATTTCGAAGTATAATTCATCATCGTGAAAAACAAATATTCGTCCTGAATATGATTCGAAAGCTGCATTAATTTTATTTGTATTAGGCCACCCCATCTTTAATAAACTCGAATTAGTTATTTGTGTATTAGTTAAAGATGAAATAATAGCAATATTTTTTTTATCAAATACCCATATTTTATCATATTTACTTTGAAAGAAATGTGAAGACGATGTATATTGATGCTGATACGATGTAACTAAATCGTTTTGGATATAATTCTTATGTATAGGAAGCTTCCACATTAATTCATTATAATATATATATAAATAATGATCTCGAGTAATTAATATGTTATCAGGTTTAATAATTTTACATAAATCTGTATACTGCGTAGACGTAGGAATAATAGCTGTCGGTATTGTATGTGAAGACGGTTCCCCATATAAATCTTGAAGATTCTTTTTATCTGTTTCTGATAGTTTCACTATATGATTATCGACAGTATACGCATACATCATATCTTCTTCATTTCTAGTATGCTCTAGTCCTAAGTTATGACCTATTTCATGAACTAAAACATGAAATAAACTTATTTTATTATTATCTAACGGAATATCAGTATTCTCAATATAATAATTTTCCTCGACATCTAAATGTATTTCAACACATTGTCCTATGTTAGTAGGAAAGTCTGCATGAGCTAGAACTCCTCCAATCCCATCAAGGTTATTTGAACACATTTTAGTTCTCGAACAATGAGGATTATTTTCATGAACACCTTTTCTATATGAAATAGCAATATCAGTATTAAACGATGAATGATGAAATGATATGGTTGAAGCAGCCTGCCATAACCCGAATGCCTTTTTAACAACCATCGCTGTTTTTATTAAAATATCAGAATGTTTAGAGTAATCTGTATCGTTTGATGGAAAAACGTACCAATTCAATCTTCTTTTGTTCCATTTATAGAAAGTATTTTTTAAAGCACCTTTATCGGGAACATTGCAACGTCGTTTTTTCATAAAATTTATAAGTTCAGGTGTAAATATATTGTTTGTTTCAAGATTATAAAACTTTTGAAACGCTAATAAGGCATTATCCACCCCTGAATATGAATTAGCTGCAGAATTTAAAAAACCTGCTTGCTGTAAATACTCGATAGCGAGACGTCGATCTTCATAACATTTCACAAAATATAAAATTTCTAGCACTACTAATAACAATACCACCTTCCCCATCATGATCTTTTATGATACTAATAAACTTTAATGAAAGGATTGTTCTTTTATTTTAATGAATAATAGGAAAACATTCTTATCAATAATTTTTATTTTATATAAATATTACAATTCATCATCATCATCGTTCGGAAACACTCCTTATTGATAAAAGTATAACTAATCTTAGTGGTTAGATTATTCTACTTATTTAGATTCCTCTCTTCAAATCCTTTAAGATAACTTGCGTACTATTTCACTAAGTGGAAGATGTTCGATTATTGCATCATGAATAATAACACAATAGGCTTTAGTATTGGTAGGAAAGCTTGTTCGAGCTTCAATATCAATTTTGACATCAATCGTACTCGATTTTAAAGCATCAATTCTTCTAGAACAATCGATAACAAATAGAGCATGAGTTTTAAAAGTTACATAATCCAACAACGGTTGTTTTGGTAATGTATAATCATTTTTAAAACTCTGATAAAATTTTGTGTAATTACAATGTGCTTCAACATAATTATTTTTATTAAAATCAAGCCTCATACGTTCTATTGGATAATAATCGCCGTTTAAAGTAACACGTATATCAGATATATCGATATTATCAAAATTTGATGCATTTTTCTTTAAATCTCCTCTTCTAGCTTCTTGAAAGGATATAATAACATAGCGAGGACTCTCGAGAGCTGTACAGGTTTTCACCGACCAAATTTCTTTAGTTGCACCTATAGTTAATTGAGGTAATTCGTGATATTCCCATTTTCGAAATGGAATTATGATGGGTGTATCTTTTTTGATAGATTCCAATAAATTTAACTTTAATACATCGTTCGGTATCATAATGTCTACTCTTAGAATAATATTTTCAATTTTTATTTCAACCTTGAATGTATCGTCAGCTTTTTCTACTAAAAGAGCATCCACGTCATGTCTTGCTCTTACGAGACGAATCGTTTGTTTTCCGAAAAAAACATATTGATAATCATTAAAAATTCCTAATAAATGTTTTAAAGGAATACGTAAAACAAATGAATTATCATTCTTATTTATTATAGGATTAGATGGAAAATTCCATCCTGCTATATCCAAATGCTTAGAATCGGTAGTATTATAACACATGTATCCTTTTATCGTGCTTAAAATTCCAGGATCACGTACACTTTCAACTTCTTGTCCA
Source organism: Cantharis flavilabris (assembly GCA_949152465.1). NCBI lineage: Eukaryota > Metazoa > Arthropoda > Insecta > Coleoptera > Cantharidae > Cantharis > Cantharis flavilabris. The sequence continues at coordinate 9,767,035 of OX424437.1, forward strand.
TTTAAATCATAAGTTATTGAATCAAAGAGAAAGGCTCCTGCATTATTTACTAGAGATACCTCACCAGTTCCTACGGTTTTTATTTTTCCTTCGATAATTAAGGCAGCATCGCTCATTAGAATCCACTGATCAGATTGATTTATCGATATTTCTATTACATCATTATTGTTGAATGATTTCACATAAGGTTGATATGTTCTTGTTTCAACTTTTTGAATTGTCTCATCATATTGAGGTTTTTGGAAAATGTTAAATATTTGACTTAACGACATCGTAATCCTATTGCTTCGAGAAACATACGATTTTCAGTATTTAGTCTTTTTGATAGGTCTATACCTCTAGCCTTGTAACTTATCTCCAATGGATGGTTAGTTGAGACTGAAGACCAAACTTTTTTATATGAGTTTTTATAGTTTTTTTGATTATTATTATTATTATTAAACACTAATCCCATTTTAATTTTTTTAATTCCAAACGAATTATAACGGTTTCTCCTCGAAAATTTATAGGTTTAAAGTTCTGATCTAAGATGGTTAGTGTAATATTCGTTATTTCCCGCTTATTGATTATAGGTAAATATATTAAATTTTGAGGTACTTCGTCTATGGCAAAGCCCGGATCCACTCCAATTGCAAATTCGTAGATCGTATGAGACGGTTTATTATCATAAAATGCTCCTGTGGTTATATTACAATTTATTTGAATTGTTCTAACTTTTATGATATCGACTGGAAGATCAGATAAGTGAATGGTATCCGGTTCTAATATACGATTAGAAAACCCCAAAATTGATCCAATGGTATGTCGATCGTAGGCAAAATTAATTAAGTACTTCTCGCTATAAATTTCACACTTTAACGTATTATGATTAGGTTTTAGAGAAAAGTATTTATCATAGTCTTCCTTTTTTACAGTTTTTGGAATTAATTGTTGTCGTAAATAATTTTCTATATCCAAAATTTCATAGGATCCAGTCGGTAATGTAATCGTTTCCTGTTTTTTCGTTTTCTTATCAGTATTATAATCAGTGTAATAAAATTTATTTTCACCACCTTCGTAAATATTCGGAATGCTATTATATGAATGAAAGCCTATCAGAGCTAATCCGTATTCAGCTTCAGGATCGATGGGTAGTGGATTTGTAAAATCGATAGATAATACGTGATTATTACTTTTTAATGTAAAAATATATGACATGCTAGGTGTTTTATGTACTACTAAGGATTTTCAAGATTTTACATGTTTATATATAACTTCCTATAGACAATAATTTCATAGTTTATTGTTTTTACATGTTCGATACAAGAATTTTAAACATAAATGACCACAGTTAATTTCATTATAATTTTGATAACTATCATTATTATATAAGATTTTAACCTTATTTCCTAAATATTTTACAAGTTCCCTGGGGGGCTTAAGCCCCCCAAAACTGTCGAAAAATGATACTGTATTGTTTCTTTTAACATACGCTACCCAATGAGTTCCAGGATTTTTATAAGAATCTAAATTAAGTATACCACATTCGTTAGGGTGTGGTGGATAGTTTTTTGGTAACGTATCACGCATAAAAATTCCTCTAAAATGTGGTATCCTTAATTTTTTTATATATTTAACTAAATCTTTATCATATAGTACTCTATTGGGTAGCGTTATTGGTAGTTTTTTGACTGCTTCTTTAAAAATAAACCATATCCTCCTTTAACATTTTTTCTAAGATATAATCCTGATCCTATTCTACCAATTTCCTCCATCGTCTTATTATGTCGTTTATCTTCTTCGAGTTTCTTTTTAGCATTTCTCGAATCGATCACTGTTTTTGCTACAGCACTTGCACCACCTACAAGAATTAAACGTAAAACAAAAATAAATTTTTTAGGAATCTTATTTACCTGATAATGATCCTATTGCTCCTAAAGCTGCTAGTATTGGCATTAATAAAGCGGGTAAAACTCCCCCCTTTTTAGATTCGAATGGTATAATTCTAGGAGTACGTATATTTCTACGACCTCCTGCTTTTTTAACAGCTACACGTGCCGCATTAAGTGCTATCATTGAAGCTTTTTTTAATGCAGTTGTATTATTTAAATCTAAATCTTCAACATGTTTTTTCTTTAAACTTCTCCTAACATGATCTAGAATACCACGTTTAAATGGAATCTTCTTCCTAGCTTTCATCCCCATTCCAAGTTTACGTTTCGTTTTCATAGCTGATGTAACGAACCAGGCTGCAGCTTTTTCACCAAACTTTACGTCTTTCGACTTTACTCTTTCCCACGCTTTATTTTCCAAAATATAATCAGCTTTATGTCTATCTTCTAAAGATTTATTTTTCGAATAGCTAATATCATGTATTTTGCAAGCACTATCGAGCGGATTCACCCCTGAATCACCTCTTTTTAAACGTTCTTCTAGGCGAGTACCTGGTCCACAGAATTGATATCCGGGTAGATGTAATTCGAAAGGTAGATTATTAATTAACGAATTTAATACACCACTACCTTGATGTTTGAATGTTAACATGAGAACTGATGGCAAATAAAGAGTAATTAGGTTATTTATAGTTTTTCAAATCTTATAATATATTTTTTTACCTTATACATCCGTGAAGATGACTATTTTGCTTAATTTTTAAAATAATCTTTTAAAAATTGAGCAAAATAGCTCACCTCCACTTTGGGGCAATGCGCTTTTTTGATTTTGTTCTTCAAATATCCATGATTGCCACAGTCTTCAACGTTTAGAGAATATTGTTGTAGTAGGGTGTCAAATTTTGGACACCCTAAATCCTCTAAGTTGAAAACTATGTTGGAATACCCCAACCTGGTAATATGATTCTTCTCATAATTACCGCCTTTATAGCACACAAGTCGATTCTCCAATTGTGTTTCCATACACAATCGCTGTATAATATCATCGACTTGTGTTCTATCCAGCTCGTTGGGGTAATCCCGACACAGCAATCCATGGATATTATTAGTTACAAAGCGTATAGTTCTCATGTCTCGCACATCCCTGGTACTTCCAACCTTAAAAATTAAAATATCGATTTTTAGTAACTTACAAAATGTATAATTTTATTTTTACCTTAAACATCTTTGATGATGCATATCCAGCGTCTACATCATAGATTCCGAGTTCTTTCAAACGAAATTCCCCATCGAATGAAAAACCATCGTAATCTATGATGTACTTGACTGATTTTATATTATTCATCTAAAAGATGTAAATTTATTAATAATATTAAAAAAATTTAATGTAATTAATTATAATTGAAGTATAGTAGATAATTCAAATTAATCAACTTACTCTGAAATATTTTTTATAGTTGATAGTATAGTTGATGGTTTATAGTCACTTCACTTAGATACAATAACACTCTACTTGATTTTCCTACTTATATAAGTTTTATTTACAGGAAGCAAATTGCAACTATCTGTTCTGTATGACCTAAAAAACAAGGTGTTTTTTCCTATTGCTAATTCCAGTCTTATTTATCATAAAACAGGAACTGATGATCTTGTTAAATGCATTATATCCGTTCAATATGATATAAATTACCACTATCTGTTCTATATGACCTAAAACAAGGTGTTTTTTCCTTTTCCAATGACCGCTATCATAGGGTAGGGTTATTAACACAATGTATTATATCCGTTCTATCTCATACAAATTACCACTATCTGTTCTATAATAAAACACAAGGTGATTTTCATATCACTAATTCCGGTCGCAATATCTCAATAGGAGATTATTTTAATACAATGTATTATTATTAACATTTTCAAAAAGGCATAGCGCCGACACAAAAAGGCATAGCGCCGACACGCGAAGAACGTACCCTCCAAGCGAAAACCCTCAAGCAAAGACCCGCGTCAACGAGGCACTTCCGGTCCATAATATCCTCCAAGCGCCGACACGCGAAGAACGTACCCTCCAAGCGAAAACCCTCAAGCAAAGACCCTGGCAGCTTATACCAGCCAAGCAAAGACCTCGGTCATCGAGCTTCACTCCTCTTAACACCACCCTTCAAGCCAAGACCCTCGCAGCTTATACCCGCCAAGCCATGACCTTGGTCATCGAACTTAATGTCATCCTCTTAACATACCCCTAATATCCTTCAAGAGAACACCCTAACCATCGAGCTTCAAGTCATCAAGTCTAACACCGCTTAACATCCCCTAATATCCTTCAAGAGAACACCCTGGCCATCGAACTTCACGTCTTCAAGAATAACACTTCGATAACAACCCCTAATACACTTCAAGCCAAGACACCCTTGGTCATCGAGCTTTACAAAACATAGCCATCGAGTTTGAACTTACTTCCTGTCTAGAACGCCACTTCCTGTCTAGAACCCGCTTTGTTCATCTACTTAATGATGAGTCACCTACTAAAAACATTCTTGAAAATAATACATCGAAGATTATTCGCACTATGCGAAGAACACGTGAGGCGTTGTTTTGTACTCAAGTATTAATCCAGAGATCCAGAGATGTAAACTGTGACGTGCACATATGTTTCATAGATTATTATCAAAAAGCATTTGACAGAGGCAAACACCAAAAGCTAATACCGATTCTGAGGAAAATAGGAATTGGAGACAAACAGCTCATATAAAATACAAGAACGAGATATCCAAAGAGATACAAATCCAGCGAGGAGTTCGACAGGGCTGCATCCTATCGCCATTATATATTCGGAAGAAATATTTAGCAATGCACGGGAATCAAGGTGGAACTCGCTTTTGCGACAGTTCTTACGCTTCTATACATCTACTTTTTGATAGATTAAATTATTTGGGCTTTATTTTATTATAAGCCGTTTTATATTTTATTATAATACTAGCTCAAAAGCCCGTCCACGGACGGGCAGCTAGACGGTGGATCTCTTTTTTAGCGATATTCATTATGTTTGAGCGTATATCGCCTTATTTAAAGTATTTTTAAGAAACCCATTTTTTTGTTATTTATTAGGTCTCAATATTTTTTAACAGTTCATATTTTTGTTTATGGTGCGTTAAGTGGACAATAAATTAAAATGTCGAACTGTTACCTTTTTAGTCGTGGGAAACTAGTAAATGGGGCTGTTCCCATAAGTTTCTTATTATTTTGGATTTTTTGTATAGTAAATTTTTGTTATGTTTTTATGTTCAAGTATCAGTTCTAACAGATTCTTGCTCAAGTGCAGATGTAGCACAGCACAAGTTTTTAACAAAAGTGTGGCAAGTGCAGATGTAGCACCGCCTAAATTTGTATATGTAAAGTGCATTTATTTATTATTGAAATTTAATAAATAGTAAATTAGTTAGAATCAAAGAAAGGTGTTTGAATTCAAACTGGTCCTTCGAGAAGCAACACTCCTGGTGACGTGCAGAAGGTATCCCTTCTCACCAGGTACAAAAATAAAAAACACATAGACGTCCGACGCTGGCGTTTACACATTAAAAAATTCCTAACACTAACTTATTGTTGCTTAATATTGCCAATTTTAATTGTTAGTCCTCTCGTTGAAACGTCCCCGAATTTCGTTTAATTATAAAGGTACCTAACCCAATTACTAAACAAATCGTACTTATTATTTAAAATTTTTTTAATTTGTTAATTTATTAAAAATAAATTATTTATACGTCATTGACGTATGACGTTAAACGCTTGCAGCAGCAATTGGACACAAACACACGTGTCATTGCTGATTTCCAAAATAATTGCTCATGCTCCACCAGCAGCGCCAGAGAGTATCCGGATCTAGAGGTAGAAAATACAACCTATTTACTACCAATAGATTCTGAGAACAATCTACAAAACTTGGAAGAGTTGCTCAACTTAGAAGAGCACAGCACAAAATTGGCAACATAAAATTGCCGCTTGAAAAGATCAATCAATATTATAATATTTTCATTTTAGATCAAGAGTTTTGGATTAGCTGGAGGCAACCAGTGGCGTATTTACCCAAGGGCCAAGAGGGCCATGGCCCGGGCGGAAGGCTTCGAGCTTGGGCCGCATTTCATAATCGTTACATACACTGAGAGAACAAATAAAAATTAATTTTTGATTTTTATAATTAATTTATAGAGTGGCAAACCTTTTGGGCCCAGGGCGCCAAATTTTAAAATACGTCACTGGAGGCAACACTATGAAAACTTCGCTGAAAGCTATTATCAGAAGACTTTTTAGTAAAGAGATGTCGCTGACGTATTCCCTTAAAGGACGAAAAGGAAAAAAATCATTTGAAAAATTAAAATTATATGGGGTAGTAGTAGGTAAGTAGTTCGTTGTTCATTTGTTTCAAAATTATAACTACCTGTAAAAATTTGTTTCAGCTGCAATACGATTACAATATCCTAATGGAACAAATTTTGATATTGATAGAGATATCACAGCTATATTGTCTGGTGCGGGAGATTACTTACGTCCAGCCTCCTACAAAATACAAAAATCCTGTGCGCGCGCATTATTAAAAATGATGTTGATACAACTTTTAAAATTCTTGTTGTATATATAAATAAAAGAGAGATTCTAGAAATGCTTATAATATTTGTCACTATGCAATAATCTCCAACCTAACTAATGTCTTTGGCTTTACTTTTCTAGTTTGGGGGAGTAACTTTTAATTTAGGTGAAAATTTTTGATTTGGATAAATTATATGAACTCTTAGTATTCTTTTCCTTTGTAAGTTTTCCCGAGATTGATTGGAATATCAGTTTGAAAATATTTTTAATAAGTATAAAATAATTATTTGTGATAAATTTTCTCAATTTTAATTTCATTACTACCCTTAAATATACAATTAACACTTTTTAATTGAAAACATTAAAACCATTAATGACTGAAAAAACAGGGTATTAGAGTAATAATAATTATTCTTAAACTGAATTTAAAATTTTTAGGTTAACTGTCAACATAAACAAATTTTTATAAGTTGTATCAACGTCATATTTAACAATGCGCGCGCACAGGATTTTTGTATCGTGTAGGAGGCTAGACGTAAGTCGGGAGATTGGGACGGAGGGCGATCCACAAGAGGAAAGCAAAATTAATAATTTTTATTAAATTCAATAAAATTTAAAATATATATTTGTTTTTATTTTTATTCTTAATCTATTCTTTTAATATAAAAGCTTCTTATAATATAAAAAAATTGATGGTTTCACTTAACTTAATGTAAGAATCTGTAATTGGACAATATGGCAAAAGAAGTTGTTGCCTCGAAAAAGTAATTTTTTTAACAAATTTTTCAAAGTAAATAGGTTCATAGAGAAAGTAATATCATTGAAAAGATGTGTTTTTAATTTCAGAGTGATTGATAGAAATCTTTTTAGCCGATTTGAAAAATATTGTATTGTGTAAAATGTGTTAAAAGTGGGCATCGTTCCGTACAGAATGAACTGTGAAACTAAACTAAACACCACTAATGCCTGATTTCATAAATCTTTTAACGGGGCGTTCAGCAACACCGTCTCTAATATACTTTGTAATAATTTATAACTATAAAATTGACCTTTTCTTAGAATCATTATAATATAAGAAATTTTGAAACTATCGGGTCACTCGAATTTTTAACAATGGAAAGGTTAGATAAGGGAATTCAAAGAACAGGTAGCCAAAGTGAACTGCTAACTTACATTACACTCAACATGAGAAATACTTTGATTTAAATTTCAAAAATTGGTGACATATTCTTAGGATATTATACAAACATTTTATCAACAAGAAAACATTAGGTGTTTTGAAAATTTTATATGTCTTTCCCCTCTTTAAACAACGCTAAACAGCTTTTATACCCAAATCGCACAAAGAAATAAAATACATAATATTTACCAACAATATTGACCCAATATAGCACAGAGCTACAGCCAATATTGGTCCAATCTTGATTTTCAATATTGAAAAACGATATTGGGTGCAGATCGGCAGGCAATATTGCTAATCAATATTGACCGAATAATACGCCAATTTACAGCCAATATTGGTCCCATATTAATTTACTATATCGGCGCAAATTTTTCTATATAATCTCATTAATCATAATAATCAGCTCCCTTATGGGGAGCGTCCATTAATTACGTGAGGAGCTTAGGGGGGGGGGGGTCAAGCCGAATCTCACCCAATCCCACTTGGGGGAGAGGGGGGTTTCAGAAAATATCACGTAATTTATTTTGTCTTAACTAGTCCTAAATAAAATAATTCTTAAGCAAATTATGTTTTTGTAAATAAATCCAACGCAATCAAGCACAGATTAACGTATTTACACTAAAAATACGCATTTTAACGCAGGAGGACGGGGAGGGGGTCGAATCAAATCTCACGACATCTCACCAAGGGGGAGAGGGGATCTAAAAATCTCCAAAATCACCTCACGTAATTAATGGAAGCCCCCTAATAGTCAAAACAATTATGAACAACAAATGTTTTTTTATTATGGTTTTTTTTAAATATTAATATTTAACCAATATTGGCTAACGATCAGAAAGCTGTTGCATATGTCACAAAAAACATGTTATTAAATCATGACGTAATACAAGAACACTTAACTACTATAACCACAAGCCAATATAATCCCAGTACCTCAAGAACATCAGAACATTGTAGTACTCAGTTATTAGTTCAAATAAATACTACATAATAAATATGTTTAGTTTTATTTGTCTAACAACACAACAAAAGCAATTATGGTATCAATATTGGCTCGATATTACACCAAACTACAGTCAATATTGGTGCAGTATTTATTTTCTTTATCGGCGCAATTTTGAAAAACAATATTGGACTGATATTAGCTGCAAATCGGCAGACAATATTGGTTATCTATATTGGCTCAATTTCAAAAATTTAGACATAAACTTTTCGTATTTTTTTAAAATAATATTGAAAAAAAAATGTTTTTTAATATTAATATTTAACCGATACCGACTAAAGATCAGAAATTGATATTAGCCCGATATTGTACCAAGCTAGAGCCAATATTGACGCAGTATTTACTTTCTATATCGAAACAATACTGACAAACAATACTGCACAGATATTGGCTGCAGATCGGCAGGCAATATTGGTTATCTATATTGGCCCAATATGGTGCCAAGCAACAGCTAATATTGGTCCAATATTAATTTACTATATCGGTGCAATATTGAAAAACAATATTGGACCGATATTGGCTGCAGATCGGAAAGCAATATTGGTTACCAATATTGGCCCAATATTGCGCCAAGCTACAACCAATATTGGTCCAATATTGATTTCCTATATGGGCGCAATATTGAAAAACAATATTGGGCCGATATTGGCTGTATCTTGCAATATTGCACCAACATTCAATATTGGCCCAATATATATATTGGTGCAATATTGATTATGTGCTATATGGGTAATGTTACCTTCCGAAGTTTCGATAAGTGGACTGTAGGTAATTGATTGTAGGAAATAAAATGCGTATTTGTTAATAATGTCTTATTTGTTTGGCAAATTTTAATTTGTACGACAATCGCAATTGAAGTACACAAATTGATCTAGCATAGATGGAACGAAAAGCAATATCTCTAGAAATGAGCACAAAGCCAAAAAATGTGGCTTACAAACAATGTATTTGTTTATAAGTGTAAAACAAAGAAGCAACCGCTCGTGAATATGAGCTGAAAGTTATACTGAATGTAAATCTGATGTAAATCGAACACCAGCCGACCACGGGGAGAGTGGTAACGAAGGGATGCCTGAAGCGTATGCGCCTTCATATCTCACAATCGCGGCGTTCAACCACGGAGCGCTCGAATTAACACAAAATAATTATTAACAATAAATAAAATTAATAAAAGAACGGTTGCGAAAATTAACAATCTATATATATAAAAATGAATCCTCTTTTTTTGTTCGCGCATCACTTCAAAACGGCTGGACCGATTGGGCTAATTTTTTGGTGAGTTGTTGTCTACATCTCCGACAAGGTTTATGTGCAAAAAAAAGTTCAAAATTCGCGAAACAAATGCAAAATTTTACATTTAAGAGTTTATTTGATTATCACCCTATAGAATTAAGCTTAAGAGCAGCTTAAGAATTAAGCCACCTATTGTGGTTAAAAACTTTTCATTCACCCATTTAGTGGTCGTTAGAGGGCGTTATCTAAATACATCACAAATTATGTTTTTACCGAATTTTGAGATAAACCAGTTCATCAACTCCAAAAGTATCGCTTCTCGGTTTGCCCACATGCGGGTACAGTTTTTGAGAATGGATAGAGATTAGGAGCTTCCTCGACTGCTATCATGGCATTGCAGTACAGCTAGGACTTGCCCAACAATTTAAGTCTATCTATCTCAGGTTGAAAGCACCAATTCAACGAAAGGAGAAGAGGTATATATTCTATCGATAACTCCGTTTGGGCAGGACAACGTCTGCCGGGATCATGCATAAGATCATACTTCACAGGATCATTTTAGTAGTAAATCTTCACCTACTAAAAAATAATTACCAAACAATTTTTAGCAACCCTGTATTTGTAATTCTTTCTTAATCGATCTATTTAAGTGGTTTCCAACTGTTTAAGGTTTATGTGCAAAAAAAGTGATAAAATAGTTTAACATTACCGAGAACAAAGGGTTTATTGCTACTTAAGGATAGCTGATTAACATTAAAAGTTCTTAAAATTAGGTAGGTAGGTATTAGGTACCAGGTATTAACTTAGGTACCATGTATTAAAGTAGGCACCAGTGGCGTAGATGTGAACACTACCAAACTTATTTAATAACGGATAGATGGCGCTACTCTATCTATGTACCTAGCAGAGTTATCGCCAGTGGTCATGATAAACCCATGTGTCTGTAAGAATTTAGTGTAAAAAAGAAATTTAAGTGTAAAAGGCATTCATTGCGAAACATTCATTCCGTAAGTTGTTTGTTTGGACTTGGTTGTTTTTAGCTGGTTTAAACCAGCAATGGCTCTTTTCGGGACGCCAAATATTTCGAAAAGGGTTTGTTATAACAGTTACAACAGAGACCAATAGCTATTTCATTATTACTAAATTTAAATATATAAGTTTTATAGTGTATCTAATCCAAAAATGTTATCCAACGCATTTAAAGACGTTATTGAAGAGCCCCTGAAGAAGGTTTTAGGCTACGCACGCTATGAAGATGCTCAGACACAATTAGAATACTGTAGCATGGTACGAAATTCATTGCAAAAGTTACTAACAGACTTTGGTGATGACGATAAGTGTCGTCGTGCTGAATTGCAAATCGCAAAACGCAAAGTCGCAGCAAAGCGCATTACAAAAAGAAATTTAGATAACAAAATGCGAGAAGAGCAGAAACGCAAAAAAAAAGAACAGGAAGAACTGTCCATATTTCAACAATCCTTGCTTGAAGAGGACGTGGTGGGAGATTTATCCATATTTGAAGACGAGAAACAGGTCGCAGAGGAAGGGGGGAGGAGGAAGAGGAAGAGGTCGAAGCTGAAAGAAGAATATAAGTGATTTGTTTATTGATGTTCATTTTTATATATATAGATAAATTTTTAGTTACTTAACACGTACTGGTATTTTATATTGTGTTCTATTGCTATAACAATCACACCTGATTATTAAAAATGCCACTTTATAACGGCTGGACCGATTTTATCAATATCACCCTGTAGAATTAAGCTGAAGAATTAAGTTGCGTCAGGTGCCACCTATTATGGTTAAAAACTGCTAAGTCACTTTTCACTCACCCGTGGTTCAGTAGTCGTTAGAGGGCGTTATCTAAATACATCACAACATTTTTTTAAATCCAATCAAATTTCATTTCATTTTTTCCGACCATACAAAAGCATCCAATTTTCGCCACCTGTTGAAAATTTTAATTTTAAATTTAAATTTTAATTACTTATGTTGGCAATGAAAATAACCCTATATAGGTTAAGTATATAGTAGTATAGTAACCCAACTTTCTATTAGTCAAAAATAATTGCAGTGTGAAATTGTAATAAAGTGAATTAATTTTAACCGTATCTTATTGTTGATTAATAAAGTAAGTAGTATTTACAGAAAACATTTTGCATGTTTCAATTTAATATAATTATTTTAAATAAAATAATTCATTAATGTTATAGGTGGTGTGTTGAAAAAATGCCCTCAAGAAGGAGACAAAATATCGGTCGGCGTACGCGCGCCTCAACAAGAGTATTTAGTAGTCGAAATAGTGGAGTCGATGAACAGCCAAATGCAACAATTACACTTGAACGTTCGGCGTTCCGTTACGATCCAACAATCAATTACGCTGCAGATGTATCGGTTGACTTCGGAAACAATAAGTACTATTTGTCAACATTGTAATGCTTTCAGATTTAGACATGAACCTCCGGGATTATGCTGTGCAAGTGGAAAGGTTAAGTTACCACAATTGACACTGCCACCCGAGCCACTAGCATCATTGCTTTCTGGCCGAGAACCTCTATCGAAGCATTTCTTGCACAATATACAAAAATACAACAGTACCTTCCAAATGACATCATTTGGAGCAAATATAGCTGGTGAACGAGGTTTCAGTCCAACTTTTAAGGTAAATTCATTTTCAACTGCAACGCACACTACGAAATTTTTGATTTGTTTTCAATTTACAGATTCAAGGACAAATCCACCATCGTGCAGGAGCATTGTTGCCGCCAGTGAATGATGATCACAAATTTCTTCAGGTTTATTTCCTTGGAAATTCTGAAGATGAAATCAATATGCGTTGCGCCATCAGTCGTGCGGTAAAGCGAGAGATTATTGCACAATTGCAGGAACTATTACATCAACACAATGAATTGGTTATATTGTTCAAGACTGCACTAGAAATGATGACTTCCGATAATCACAAAATAGTGATCAAAGCAGACAAAACACCCGCAGGAGAACATGAAAGACGCTTCAATGCACCGACGTTGAATGAAGTTGCCATTGTGGTTGTTGGCGAGAATTTGGAGTCTCGTGACATTGTGATTCAACGGCGTAATGGTAATACCCTTCAGCGTATCAGCGAAACCCATCGTTCGTATGATGCATTACAATACCCACTGATATTTCCTCGAGGAGAGGATGGATATCATTTTTTTATCAAGATGATTAATCCATTAACCGGTAAGTAGCAAACAGACTTCAAAAAAGGAAGAAGTTTTCAAATAGAGTATATGTCTTTCATTTTTCCTTTTTTTTTTATGAACATCTGTGCCGTTTGTAAACCGACTTTTAAATTCTTCTTCTTGGATATATTATTGCATCTACGGTCAGCCCATTTAAATTTCAAGAAACAATTCTGCAATTCTAAAAGGTCATCTCATTTAATTTTCGAGAAACAATTCTAGAACTACAGGTGATGCTCCGTCATACATGTGGCAATTCATTTTTTTTACATACATTTATATATTTACAGGTCAAGAATCAAACAAAAAGGTTACCTCGATGAATTTTTATTCTTACTGTTTGATAATTCGTCGAAACGAGGACAATCATATATTGAAATGCCGCCGACTGTTTCATCAGTTCGTCGTTGATATGTACGTCAAAATCGAGACGGAACGTCTGACATTTATACGTTTAAACCAGCAAAAATTGCGTTCGGAAGAATACATCCATCTGCGTGATGCCATTAATGTAGATGGAAATGCAAACAATGTCGGACGACTTACCATTTTACCAGCCACGTATATTGGAAGCCCGAGGCACATGCATGAATACGCTCAAGATGCAATGACATACGTGCGCCAATACGGAAGACCAGATTTATTTATCACTTTTACTTGCAACCCAAAATGGATTGAAATCACACAGCTGTTACTACCTGGTCAATCACCCAGCGATCGCCACGATATAACAGCACGAGTATTCAAGCAGAAACTAAATGCACTTAAAAACTTCATTGTGAAGTATCATGTCTTCGGAGATGTGCGATGTTGGATGTACTCTGTGGAGTGGCAGAAAAGAGGACTGCCTCATGCTCACATTCTCCTGTGGATGGTTGAAAAAATAAGACCGGATGACGTTGATGCCATCATTTGTGCTGAAATTCCAGATCAGGAAACAGATCCAGAGTTGTATGAAGTTGTGACGACGAATATGATTCATGGACCATGTGGCAATCACAACCAGGAATCTCCATGCATGATCGAAAACAAATGCTCCAAACGTTTTCCGCGTGCTTTGTTGGCTGACACAATCACAGGTAATGACGGTTACCCCCTGTATCGTCGTCGCTCTGTAGAGGATAACGGCAGAACAATAACATTAAAAGTCAAGAATAACCACGTGGTAGTCGACAACAGATGGATTGTTCCGTATTCGCCGCTGCTTTCCAAAACATTCAAAGCGCATTGCAATGTTGAGTACTGCAATTCTATCAAATCCATCAAATATGTTTGCAAGTATGTTACAAAAGGAAGCGACATGGCTGTCTTTGGTATTGCAGCTCCTGATGCCAATGATGAAATTTTGCAATATCAAATAGGAAGATACTATGTGAGCAGTAATGAGGCGATTTGGAGAATTTTTTCATTTCCTATACACGAACGTTATCCTACTGTGGTCCACTTAGCTGTGCACCTGGAGAATGGACAACGAGTTTATTTTACAGCAGCAAACGCAGCGCAAAGAGCTGAACAACCACCAGCGACAACACTGACAAGTTTCTTCGCGATATGCGCAACTGATCCATTTGCTAGAACATTACTTTACTCGGAGATCCCAAGTTATTTTACATGGAACGCATCTTCAAAAAAATTCCAACGTAGGAAACAGGGAAGGCCTGTTCCTGGATACATGGATGTATATTCAACCGATGCATTGGGGCGCATTTACTCAATTCATCCGAGCAATGCCGAATGTTTTTACTTGCGTTTGTTGTTGGTTTATGTTCGTGGACCGACTTCATTTGAACTTCTTCGAACAGTTAACGGTGAGTTGTGTGCTACATATCGAGAAGCGTGTCAGCGTTTAAATTTGCTCGATGATGACCTTCATTGGGATCACGCTCTTGCTGATGCTGTTATTTCATCTACTGCGTATCAAATTAGATCACTTTTTGCCATAATCATTTCTACGTGTTTTCCGTCTAACCCATTTGATTTATGGAACAAATACAAAGACGATATGGCTGAAGACATTTTACATCGAGTGCGTACAATAACAGCAAACCCTCATCTTGAATTTAACGTGGAGATCCACAACGAGGCGTTGATTTCTATAGAGGATTTGTGCCTGACAATGTCCGGCAAGTTGTTGAACAAATTAGGATTGCCAGCGTCGAATCGCCCCATGCACGATCCTTTTAATCGAGAATTCGAACGAGAACGGCAATACGATCGAGATGCTTTGAGTGCATCTGTACAAACAAAGATCCCTCTTTTGAATCAGCAGCAGAAAACAGCGTATGATACATTCATGAAAGCAGTGAATGACGGCTATGGAGGAATATTTTTCCTAGATGCTCCTGGCGGAACTGGCAAAACATTCTTGATTTCATTAATATTAAGTTCGATTCGCGCACAAGGTCAAATAGCGCTGGCCGTAGCATCATCAGGAATCGCTGCCACATTATTAGAAGGAGGACGAACAGCCCATTCGGCGTTCAAACTGCCACTTAATTTGCAAACCATTGATGAACCGACGTGCGGCATTTCCAAAACATCACCGATGGCGAAAGTACTGCAGAATTGCAAAATAATCATTTGGGATGAGTGTACGATGGCGCACAAACGAGCATTGGAGGCACTCCATCGCACTTTGATAGATTTGCGCAATAATCGGAACCTCTTTGGAGGTACGATGATTCTGCTGGCCGGCGATTTTCGTCAAACGCTGCCAATCGTTCCGAGCTCAACGGCTGCGGATCAAATCAACGCTTGCTTGAAGTCGTCCAATTTGTGGAAATACGTGAAGACCATCAAGTTAACATTTAATATGCGAGTCGCCTTACAAAATGACGAATCAGCGGAGGTGTTTTCCACACAGTTATTGGATATTGGCAATGGAAAAATTCCGGTTGACGCTTCCACTGGCCTCATTTCATTTCCACGGAATTTTTGTCAATTCGCAATGTCGGAAGAAGAATTGATAAGAAAGGTGTTCCCGAATATTGCTGAACATTACAAGAACCATGCTTGGTTGAGCAAACGGGCTATTTTAGCTGCTAAAAATAAGGACGTGGCCGATTTAAACATAAAAATTCAAAATCAAATTGCTGGACAACTGCATTTGTTCAAATCCATTGATTCAATTACCGATCCGGATGAAGTGGTCAATTATCCAGTCGAGTTTTTGAATTCTTTGGATTTGCCAGGAATGCCGCCGCACAATTTGCAGCTGAAGGTTGGTTCCGTAATCATCATGTTACGCAATTTGAACCAGCCGAAACTCTGTAATGGAACAAGGCTCTCTGTTAAAAAAGTTATGAAGAATGTCATTGAAGCGACTATAATCATGGGAAAGTTCAAAGGCGAGGATGTTCTCATTCCAAGAATACCATTGATTCCCACTGATTTGCCGTTTCAATTCAAGCGTGTTCAGTTTCCTGTTCGTCTTGCATTTGCAATGACTATCAATAAGTCACAAGGCCAATCATTGGAAGTATGTGGCATACACCTGGAATTGCCATGTTTTTCTCATGGGCAGCTGTATGTAGCGTGTTCGAGAGTAGGAAAACCATCGGCACTACACGTCTTCTGTCCAAGCGAAAGGACCAAAAATATCGTTTACCACCAAGCGTTGCGATGAACGCACGTGGTAAGGTAAGTAGAAATATAGTAACTTTCCATTTACAGATTTACAAAACTTTTCATTTACAGATTCTAGGACAAATCCTCCATGGTGCACCTTTTTATTTTTTAAATAAAGAAATATTTTTACATACCTTACAACTTTTTTATTGTATTATATTTATTGTGGTTTTTTGGTTTATTCTGATGAAGTTCTTTTTTACACGCCAGACAAAAAACAAAAAATTTCGTGTTAATAAAATCCTTTTATATAATCATTGTGACTACATTTCTAAATAAATGATTATTATTCAGAATCTGAGGCAGGACAACGTCTGCCGGGTCAGCTAGTAAACAAATAAATAAAGGAACGGTTTCGAACAATATATTTTGTGTACACTGCTTGTGAACCTTGAATCAATTTCTCTTGTTCTTTTCTATCGACTTTTTATCTTCATTTTTATTTTTATTTTCCAGATTTTATTTCCCAGAAATTTTATCCGATTATCCGTTTATCTGATCATCCGCTTATACACCTAACCGATTATACATTAAGACGTTGATACATCTTCGGCTTTTCTTATCAAAAAAAATGACATGCTGTAGGGAGAAGCAGCTTCCTGGATTTTTAATTTTAAGCTTCTATACAATGTACATATAGGAAGAAGCCTTACGATCTGGCTTCGTGTCTGTCTGTCCGCATGATTAAAAAAAACAAAACTCGTCAGCGTTTTCCTTATATAAAAAAAAAATTGCCGTTGGTATCTACCTATTTAAAAGATTAACGCATTAAAAATTCTAATAAAATAAAGCCCAAATAATTTAATCTATCGAAAATCAGAACTCACGTTCTTCAAAAAATTTTACTTATAATATATAGAATATATGGGACAATTCCTCTTCAGCCTTACGCTTACTTGCTTCTCTTCTTTTAAATTCCTCTGCACGCTTCAACTTCACCCGGCGCATAGGATATTTCTACCGTTAGCGTTCTTAGATATAGAAGAGTTATAATATATTATAACTCCTCGATATTCTATAAAACTATATCCGTTGATCCGCTACGACTAATCGTGTCTACGGCTAATTAGATGACCGAATAATCAACGTAATGAATAACGAATATAACGTAATGAATTCAAAGTAAAAAAAAAAAATTGTAGCGCATTTAAATTCAAATTTAAATACAACAAGTTGGCGGTCATGAGTCAGTGGTACCAACAGAAAAATGACCAAGAGGCGAGGAATTGGAGCGGGATTCCAGTGACGACAACCACGTGGTTAATTGAGTGATTTATGTAATTATTTATTTATTTGTAACCATATCAGTATTCTAGAAAACCCAAAAAATGCACTAAACACTTTTCAGAACTAAAATGTTTAAAAGTTAGCACATGTAAAATGCACTGTAAGTATTCGCAAACGTTTTCACCATACTATGGCATCATCAGGCGATGAATTAGAAAGAAAATTAAGAGAGAATCCTTTAAATATTGTTCAGAGTGGTAGGGGGAGGTATTTATAAGAAAAGATTGGATATTTTGAAAGTCATTACAAAAAGGGGGGTTGGTGTTCAAAAATATGCGTTCTAATAAGTTCGAATAAGGGGGGGGGTTAATTACTTATTAAAAATGTTTAATAAAGATGAATTGTTTAAATCCGATTGACTATTTAATAACAAAGATGAATATTTTAATTTATTTATTTCTAAAGCTTCTAAAAATTCTAATTTTTTACTTTTTGGCTCTACATGTAAAATTTCATAACCTCCTTGTTTATGGTTGATATCCAATAAATGTTTCGCGAAAGTAGATTTTCCATCCGCAAGTCTGTGGGATCGCGAGTGTTCATTAAATCGTGTTTGGAAAGATCTACCTGTATGACCGATATATTTTTGAGAGCATTCGCAAGTAAGCTCATAAACTCCTGATTTGGTTAAAATATCTGACTTTGATTTAGTATTATTAATGAATTTTTTAAGTTTATTGTCTGTTCTAAAAGCTATATTGAAATTATGATGATTCAAATATTTGACAATTTTTTCTGCTTTGCTTCCGAGAAAAGTAACTACGTTAAAATTTACGTTAGATTTATTATGAATAGTGGGGTATATTGAATTGACTAGTTGTTTATGTTTAATCTGACTAACTAGGAGATGACCACTTAGGGGCATTTTTGTAAATTTGGCCACTTATGGTGCTGGAAGGTCAGCCTTCCAATAATAATTTCCCAAAGTTGTAGAGAGAGATGGCCAGAAGTTTTCGAGTTTTAAAATATTCACACCGAGATATAAAGACTAGAAATATAAGAGTTGGCAATAAGGAGCGTGGTCTAGAGCTTAGAGAGTGAGGTCTAGTAAACTGTAGGTCGCGGTTTACGCGCTACAGTTTACTAGGTCGCTAGTTCGGTTCCCCGACGGCTGTAACTTTTTTTTCTTGAATTCATTTTAATTTTCTCCAATACGTAAAAATTGATCGAATTTATGCTTCTTGACTAACAATATTACGATAAATTAAATTTTGGTACAAAAATAAAGAACGTCGGGTATAAGGTATTCATGTGTCTTTTATTTATAAACAATATAATAATTTAGTTAAATAATAAATTATACAAGGTGTCGCAACTTTTCACTCTACAGTCGGGGTTTCGCAGGTGCCCAAGTGGTATCCGTCATCAAAGCAAGGGAAACAAAATGTTACGCGGCACCTTGCACACTGCACAAATGACGCATTATTGCAGGAGCATTTTATTTTCAATATGTCTATCGGAAAACAAACTTCTTTAAAATTTTGAAAAATGTCCCTGTCATCGCACAGTTTAGAAGCAAACAATAATTTTAATAATAATTTTAAAATTAAAAATATTTTTTTTGTTTTTAATTTATCTTAATATTGTTAGTCAAGAAGCATAAATTCGATCAATTTTTACATATTGGAGAAAATTAAAATGAATTCAAGAAAAAAAAAATTACAGCCGTCGGGAACCGAACTAGCGACCTAGTAAACTGTAGCGCGTAAACCGCGACTTACAGTTTACTAGACCTCACTCTCTAAGCTCTAGACCACGCTCCTTATTGCCAACTCTTATATTTCTGGTCTTTATATCTCGGTGTGAATATTTTAAAACTCGATTTTCTCGAAAACTTCTGGCCATCTCTCTCTACAACTTTGGGAAATTGTTATTGGAAGGCTGACCTTCCAGTACCATAAGTGGCCAAATTTACAAAAATTCCCCTAAGTGGTCATCTCCTAGTAAGTAAATTATCAATCAATTTGACCTGGTATCCATTAGAAATCGCGATAAATTTAATTCTATCTAATTCTTTTTGAAAATTTTCTTTACTGAGAGGAATTTTGGTTAAACGATTCAGAAAAGTGGTTTTTTAAATTGAATTTGAAGAATTGATTATTTATTTGTATATAATTTAAACGAATTTATATTGGAAATAAACTAATCTCCAAACTGGTGAACCCGACGTGATATACAAACGATAAATAATGATTAGTCAAAACGGCGATACCGCAGCAACACCCACAAACCCGCAAGAGTAGCCATCAAAATTCCTCCATGTTGGGAAGAGGATCCGGAAACATGGTTTGCTCAAATCGAAATGCAGTTCGCGCTTAACGGCATCGCGCAGGACACCACGAAGTTCTACTATGTCGCGAGCAACCTCGAACACCGACACGCCATAGAAGTCCGGGATATAATTCGCAACCCGCCCGCCACAGAGAAGTATTCAAAACTAAAAACAGAACTAATCGCCAGATTGTCAGCATCCGAAGACCACAAAATAAAACAGTTACTGCAACGCGAAGAAATAGGAGACAGAACACCATCTCAGTTTCTCCGTCACATACAAGACCTCGCAGGCAACGTACCAGACGCAATATTAAACACTCTATGGTTAGGTCGCTTACCCGGAAACACGCAAGCAATATTAGCCTCAATGGACAGCAAAAGCCTAGAAGAAATGGGTCGAGTAGCTGACAAGATCCATGAAACAAACTCACCAACTGTACACATACAAGCAGCCGAAGCTCCTGAATTCTTAGCCGACAGGAGAACACATCAAAGTCAGTTCGATATGTTAAAGATGGAAGTCAACCAGCTGAGGACCGAAATAAGAAATAAGAGAGATAGTCCAAGTCGGAACAGAAGAAGATCCACAAGCGAGTCGAGAAGCCAAGCGAACCCATATTGGTGCTATTTTCACAAGAAATTTGGTAGCAAAGTTCGGAAATGTTGAGATCCGTGCTAATTCAACAGGTCGGAAAACCATTTCGGGGGTCAGTAGACGCGGCAACTGATCTCCAAACCACAGCACACCGCCTAATAATTATTAACGACAAAGCAACGATAACAAAATTTCTGATCGACACCGGAGCAGACATCAGCATATTCCCGAAATCAGCTTGCAAGGACAAACGCACGTTACAAGATTACAAGTTAGACACTGCTAACAACACTATTATTAACACTTACGGTTTTATCACGCTTAATCTTGATCTCGGTTTAAGACGTCAACCAACATGGCGCTTCGTTGTGGCAGACGTAAACAAGGCAATCATCGGTGCCGACTTCCTTCATCATTTCCGTTTACTGGTTGATATTCGCAATGGACGGTTGATCGACGATACCACAGGCCTAAAAGCAACTGGTCAACTAAGAAAAGAAGCTCATCTAACCATCCGAACTGTCAACTCGGACAACAAATACCATCGAATTGTCGAGGAATATCCAGCCATTACAAACCCCAACATGGCGAAAGCAAGAATCGTACACCAAACCGTGCACAGGATAGAAACACTGCCCGGACAACCAATTACATGCCGCCCAAGGAGACTTGCTCCAGACCACCTTCGCATAGCAAAGAAAGAATTTGATTATATGCTTCAGAACGGCATCATCCGACCTTCAAAAAGCAATTGGTGTTGAGAAGAAAAACAAGGAATTCCGACCCTGTGGTGACTACCGGGCCCTAAATGCAAAAACCATCAACGACTGTTATCCGATCCCTCACATTCAAGACTTCGCGCAATTGCTCGACGGAAAACGGTATTTTCAACCATCGATCTCATGAAAGCATTCAATCAAATTCCAGTCCATCCTGATGATATTCACAAAACGGCAGTTATAACTCCTTTTGGCTTATTTGAGTTCATACGAATGCCATTTGGTTTACGAAATTCTGAGCAAACCTTCCAATGTTTCATACATGAAATCACACGAGATCTGGATTTCTGCTATGTGTATGTCGATGACATGTTAATCGCTTCCACATCACATGAAGAGCACCTGAAGTACCTCCACCAATTGTTTCAACGCCTACAAGGTTACGGGATGGTTATTAACCCATCAAAATGTATTTTTGGTGTAAATGAAATTACCTTTCTCGGACACACGATCGACAAAGATGGGACCAAGCCCTTGCAAGAAAGAATAGATGCCATTTTATCCAGCGAAAAGCCAGCAACCATTAAGCAGCTACGTCGATTTTTGAGAATGTGTAATTTCTACCGGCGCTTCATACCATGTTCGGCAGCAATTCAAGACCCATTAAACAAATTGTTAACTGGGAAAAAGTCGAGCAATGCAAAAATCAACTGGTCCGATGAAACCGACACCGCTTTTGTAAACCTAAAAAACGCACTTGCAAAATTCGCTCTTTTAGCACACCCTTCACCAACCGCACCTTTATCTTTGATGGTAGACGCGTCCAACGATGGATGGAGTCCTGCAACAGAAAATCAACGGTGAATGGCAACCACTAAGATTCTTTGCCAAGAAATTCAGCAGTACACAAACTAAATACAGCGCTTACGATCGAGAACTATTTGCCGCATACTCAGGTATAAAACATTTCCGACACTCCCTTGAAGGACGAGAATTTACATTGTTCAAGGACCATAAACCTTTAGTTTTTGCATTCAATCATAAACCTGAAAAGTGTGCACCACGACAATTCAGACATCTGGATTATATCGGGCAGTTTACAACCAACATTGTACATGTGAAAGGTACAGAGAATATCCCAGCAGACACTTTATCTCGATTAGACAACGTAAACAGTATCAATGCACAAACACTCAACTTGGAAGACCTATCCAAATCGCAAGATGAAGACCCTGAAATCAGATTATTTTTAGATCAAAAAGGACATCACTGAAGCTCAAGAAGATGTACTTCCCCGAGCATCGTGTATCCATTTATTGCGACACCTCAACAAATAAAATCAGGTATTGGAAAATCTATATGGATTAGCGCACACCGGCGCTCGTGCAACTACTAAACTAGTCTGTTCGAAATTCGTCTGGCCTACAATGAGAAAGAACATTAGAGATTGGTGCAGAAATTGCATTGCCTGTCAACGCTCGAAGGTACACAGACACACAATTGCTCCAACCAGTAAGTTCACACCACCTACACATCGATTCCAACACATTCATTTAGACCTAGTCGGACCCCTACCATACTAGAAAGGATATATGTATTGTCTAACAATCATCGACAGATTCACAAGATGGATCGAAGTAATACCAATTGCTGACATAGGTGCAGAAACCGTGGCCGAGGCATTATTATTGAATTGGATCGCAAGGTATGGTGTTCCCCTCAGAGTAACAACCGATCAAGGCCGACAGTTTACGTCAAATTTGTTTGCAAGCCTTACAAAATTACTTGGCACTAACCACATACGCTCAACTCCATACCACCCGATGGCAAACGGGATGATTAAAAGAATCCACAGGCAACTAAAATGTGCAATGAAATGTCACGCCATCGATAACAACGAATCGTGGGTAGAAGCCCTACCAATTGTATTACTTGGCATTCGAACTGCTTTTAAAGAAGACCTCAATTCATCGTCAGCTGAACTCGTGTTTGGCGAAACACTCAAACTACCCGGAGAGATTTTTCAAGGCAGTCACGACTTGACAGAACCAGCTGCGATGGTCACGAAATTAAGGCAATACTTCAAGGAAATACGCCCGTCACCTGGAAGTAATCACGATAGCAGAAGGAAAACATTTATAAACAAAGACTTACCAACCTGTACCCACGTATGTGTCCGTCACGATGCGGTCTGAAGGCCTTTACAACCAACTTACGATGATCCTTACGAGGTAATTAGCCGGAGTAAGAAGGTATTTCGAGTGGACGTGAAGGGCAGACCGGCTTCAATTTCTATCGATCGAATTAAACCAGCGTACCTGTTGTCAAACTGGATGTCAAAAAGCGAAGAAGCCGAAACTAAGGAAGTGGTTACGCACACGCCACCGGTAGTCGAAAGAAAGGAAGTAATTGCGCACACACCACTGGCACAAACTACAAGATCCGGCAGAAAAGTTCACTTCTTTCAGAAATACGTATCGTTCTTTACAGCCAACTGAAAACACTGGGAAGGGGGTAAATGTGGCGCATTTAAATTCAAAGTTAAGTACAAGTTGGCGGTCATGAGTCAGTGGTACCAACAGAAAGATAACCAAGAGGCGAGGAATTGGAGCGGGATTCCAGTGACGACAACCACGTAGTTAATTGATTGATTTATGTAATTATTTATTTATTTGTATATAATTTAAACGAATTTATATTGGAAATAAACTAATCTCCAAAGTTCTCTTCTCTTTTTACTATCTTATATCTTTGACGGGTGGTATCTATCTCTTCACTAATTGCCGTTACTTCTTGTTTCTCTTTTTATATATTTTTTTTCGTCGTTGCTCTTCTCAACAATCTTTGCTTCATCTTCATCTTATATCTTCACTAATTACTGTTACTTCCTCTTTCCCTTTGTTTTTCCATTTATTCTCTTTGATTTTCTTTTCATTAATCAAGTCTGCGCCTTCAAGTTTTTCTAATCAAAAATATGACACGCTGTAGCAGCAGCGTTCTGGCTTTTTAGCCGACTGCCGAAGGAGGGTTATTAATTATTATAATATCGCTACCCTCATTCTAATACCACGTATGAGAATTTTTAGTAAAAATTAGATTTTGATGCATTCTTAATCCATTTTTCACGCTCTATCCAATGGTATCCGTATCAGAAATAATTAAAAATCACGTAAAACCTCAATTCAAATAACACGTATCAGAAATTGAAGAACTTTACCCACAAATACCACGTATCAGCTTAATTCGAATACCACATATAAGAAATTTTGATTTAGTCTCATACGTGGTATTAGAATGCGGTACGCGACAACTCGGCACTTCGCAACTCGGCATCGGACTACTCGGCACCGGATGACTCGGCGCCGGACAACTCGGCACCGGGAAAACTCGTCACCGGGACATTCTCGGCACCGGGAAAACTCGGCACCGGGACTACTCGACACCGGCAACTCGGCTCCGTCAACTCGGCGCCGGTATAACTTGGCACCGTAATAACTCGGCACTAGTTGTAAAATTATTTTATTATTATTGAAAATTATTAACAAAAATAAAAATAATACGAGTATAAAAAAATTTATTATAAAATTATACAAGGTTTTTATTTAAAAAATATATATTTACATACATTTATTTATGTAGGTACATTAGTTCATTACATAATTATGAGATAAACCACGCAAATACTCCAACATATTCTCGTGCTCACAATTCGTTACTTTATTAAGAATACGCAGATCTGCGTCTTCATAACGTTTGCGTTTTGGTGGTGCTTCGTATCCCGCAACAAAACGCTCGTAATCAGCATCGAATGTTTTCTGTATTTTTATTAGATTGCCCAGAAATTTAAATAATCCTGGATGTGCGACCCCATATCCCTATTGCAGCTTTTTATGACAAGCTTCAGCGAAATTATTGGTTCTATCAGAGCCAAGCCAAGCACGTTGATGTACCGACCACACTGCATAAGGAAACAAAGGTGGGGCTCTTGTTCCATTATTTTTGAGTCTACCAACGTATGTAATAGTAAACCAACTTATGATTGGTTGTAATTCTGGCGGTAGATAATCTTCTAGAACGTTCAGTGCGTTTTCAATATCATCTTCTAGAACAAAAACTATCAACTATTAAAAATAACTATCAAAAAGTTATCATACGCGATTTCAATGCAAAGTTGGGGTCGGTATTAGAACGACCAAGAAGGTTTACTTCTGAAAGATGTTTACGAAGATTTTGAACTAGGTGAAAGAAGCAACCTCTAACGTTTACACCAGGAAATTCTGCGCGCAGGGCATTATATATACCAAGCTCGTAATCAACATTTACAGCATCTGGATTAAATTCGGGCCACATATCTTTTACGGAAAAGCTTCGAGTAGCTCGCTTGTAGCTTGTTAGGAAGTAGGCAAAAGAGAACCGGAAAAACAAATCCGCGACCTTCACCACGACGAGCAAGCAACACAAATATTTGAGAAAATAACGGTGGAGTTAAAAAAACGATGGTTTTAAAAATTTGATCGTTTGGTTCCGAGTTATTACGGTGCCGAGTTATTCCGATGCCGAGTTGCCGGTGCCGAGTTGCCGTGTGCCGAGTTGTCCGTGTCCCATTAGAATAAGTGTAGCGATATATTATATAAGATTACTAAATTTTAATTGTTTTTTTTTATTATTTTCTTTTTCAAATATTTTTAGTCCTTACTTTACTTTAATATATTTTTCGGTTGGTAAAAAAAATCGACCAATCAGAGTGTTTCTTTTTTCACCAAAACATGACACGCTGGAGCAGCAGGAGTAGCAGCGTGCTGGGATTTTATGTATTAGGATAATATAAGAAAAATTTATTAAAAACAAAAAATAAAAAAACCACAAAATTTACTACCTCCTATAAGAAAATTTATAATTTTTTCCACTACTAGTCATATAGGCTATCATTATAACTTACAAGGAGGGGACCCCTACTCGACATCACCGATTTCGTCCAAATTTATAGTGTATGGAGGACTTGACTAGAATTGCAAGTGATATAAGTTGTAGCTCCAGATGGCCAAGCGTTTAGAAAATAAAATTTTTTTTGGTCTTACTTTATGTATACATAAGTGTTTTACGTTATGAAATTTCCAACTACTAGCTAGCGCAGCGCTAAGATGTGGGACCATTCTCAACCGAGCAGCCGTAGAGGTAACACGTGTCCAGGAGCTAAGTGAATTAATCTTAAGTTGGTAGTGTTAGTGATTTTGAATTCGAAATTTGAAATTTTTGTGCGAAAATGAGTGAAAACCAGGCCAACGACACCGATAACGGCTGGGGCTGTCTAACAAAGAGTAAGCGGAAGTTTTCCCCCGGGAAAATGGAAACTGAAACGGTTGCGGAGCCAGCCGTTAAGAAAGTGCGTCGACCTCGGCTGAAGCCGGTCCCGTTACCAGTTTTACTACGAAACAAATTTGCGGCGCTAGCAAAGGAACAGGAGACCCAAGATCTCGACTCTACCGACAACCACATGGAGGAGGATGAAACCAGAGATGCAATT
Organism: Cantharis flavilabris; assembly: GCA_949152465.1. Classification (NCBI taxonomy): domain Eukaryota; kingdom Metazoa; phylum Arthropoda; class Insecta; order Coleoptera; family Cantharidae; genus Cantharis; species Cantharis flavilabris. The sequence goes on from OX424437.1 coordinate 9,794,156, forward strand.
CCACCCAATAACACAACTCAAGCTGCAAAGAAATCGTATAAGCCACCGCCTATCATAATAGACTGCGATGTTAACGACCAGGTAAAATTTCGTCAAAAAGTAAAACATTTCGCCACCAAAGGATTCCAACTATCCTACCGAGCAACATCGATAGCCGTATACGTAAACGACAAGGACGAATACGACTTACTTTTGGCCGATTTAAAAAACAATTCCGTGGAACACCACACCTACACGGCACGAGATGAAAAAACGCACGCGTTCGTTTTGAAAGGTTTACCCAACGACGCTACGGTGGAAGAGGTAGAAAAGGAGCTGAACTCCAAAAATCTTACGACAAAAAAGGTTTACAAAATGAATGGAATGCAAGCAAAGGCATTTCTCGTCATAACGAACAGTTCCATCACTGAGAAAATGATTAACTCCACGGTAACGACACTATTAGATGCCAGGGTCAGATGGGAAAGGCATTATAATAATAAAATTATAATACAGTGCCACCGCTGTCAGGAGTGGGGACACGCGACCGCAAACTGCAGGCGTGCAGTAAGGTGTCTCAAGTGCGCCGAAGAGCACTTGACAAAAGAATGCAAGAGACCTATAACAGAACGACCAACATGCGCAAATTGCGGAGGAAGCCATCCGGCGAACAGCGTGACATGTGTCGTTTATCTGCGAAAAATCAATCAGCTCGAAGAAAATAGAAGAGTGAAGATTACCCCCCAAACCACCTACGCAACAAGTTACATACCGGCCCCCCTTCCCACAACTTCGGCTTGGCAGAGGTCGCGACCAATACCAATACCTCAACCAATCAGAGGACCAGCACCGCTCAACAACACCACCATGTTCCCCCCCCTAAGAACACCAAGAACAAGATTGGTTGAACAAACCATACCGGTACACCACTCTCAGCCACCACAACAACCACCACCACAACCACCACGCACCGCTAATATGGGAGACGCCTTCACGGAATTTGCGCAAGTTTGTGAAGAGATAAATCAACAAATGGATATAAACGAGATGTTACGAGCACTAAAAGACTACAACAACCTCCTGAAGAACTGCAGTACGAAAACGGATCGATTCACGGCAACATTGAAATTCTTTGGAACGATCAATTCGTATGGGTGTTAGGCTCAAAATCAATTTATGGAACGCTAACGGGTTAAGCAACAAAATTTTCGAACTTAAAAACTATTTATTTAAAAATAACATTGATATAATGCTAATTACAGAGACCAAATTTACCGACAACAGATGCCTCAAGGTCCAGGGATACTCCGTCCACCGACAAGACAGAGGAGGCCACGGAGCGGGAGGCGTAGCAGCTATAATACGAAATAACATCCCACACAGACGAATACACATAACGCAAGGTAACAGTATGGAAGTCTTGGGGATAAAACTCCAAGACAATGTCACCCTGGTCACAGTATACAATAAGCCCACTAACCTATTTTCCCATCAAGACCTAGACACGCTGTTCGGATTGGACGGCAAGGTCCTATTGGCTGGCGACTTTAACGCCAAGCATCCAAGCTGGAATTGCCACCAATCCAATACGAACGGTAACTCTCTCCTAAACTTTTGCCTTTCCAAACACATCGAAATCCTTCACACCACTTCCCACACCCATCATCCTATGAACAACATGACAGCGACCACGATCGATTTGCTTCTAAACAAAAACGTCACCAATATTTCGACACCCACCGTTAAACCCAACCTAAACTCCGATCACAACATAGTTCAATTCTTCCTTAAATCCGCTCCTCTTAACCGCTCATCCATCAAAATCACTAGTTTCAAGGACACCGATTGGTCCAGATTCCGTCGAAGGCTTGACGAACTTATCACACTCAATAACAATATTACAGACAAAGACACACTAGACAACGAAATTCATTTACTCACACAACATATAACACAAGCCAAAGCCGAAAATTCCAAGACCTTTACCCCGAAGAATAACAGGGACGTCTTCCCTGAAGACATTCAGTTGTTAATCGGGGAGAGGAACCGGAATCGAAAGCTTTGGCAACAAACCGCGGACAGACGATACAAAGACGCAATGATCGATTTGAACAGGCAAGTACAGTTTAAAATTACGCGACACAGAAACAAAACATGGGAAGACCTTCTGTCTTCCCTGCGTCCTTCAGACAATTCCCTTTGGAAAATAACTAAATTATTACGGAAACCTTACGAACCCATACCGACCCTTCAGGACACCACCGACGCGGCCATGACGGATGCCCAAAAGGCGGAACTCTTGGCCAACACTTTTCAAAAAATACACAAACTAGACGACACCGACACCCCGGAACAAAGGGAGATTAAACAAACTGTGCTTGACTTTTCAAATCGATCATACGAAATTCCGACACGACAACACAAATTCCTACTAACCAATCCCAACGAAATCATCCCAATCCTTAAATCCCTACCCAACAAAAAAGCACCCGGACCGGACAAAATTGAGAACAAGGTTCTCAAAAACCTGTCCGGGAAAGCTATAACCCAACTGTCCAACATCATAAATGCCATCCTAATCCTACAATACTTCCCGTCGGCCTGGAAAAAAGGCCTCACCATCCCGATCCGCAAACCCAATAAAGACCCCACCCTTCCTCTCAGCTACCGACCAATCACACTACTCAACACAATGACAAAACTGACAGAAAAAATTATTTTAAACAGACTAACCAATGAACAAGCGCGACTAGAAATTACCAATCCTTTTCAATTCGGGTTTACTGCGGGCCTTAATACGACCCTGCAAGTGACTCGAATTGTTAACGATGTAATAGGTCAGTTCAATAACGATAAAGTCACGGTCATGACACTTTTAGACATCGAAAAAGCCTTCGACAGAACCTGGACCGACGGCTTAATTTTCAAAATGATACAATATAGATTCAGTAACCATCTCATCAAACTTGTCCTCTCCTACCTCACCGGCAGATCGATCGCGGTCAAAGTTAATGCTACCATCTCCCAATCCAAAGATATCGATGTTGGAGTACCCCAAGGCTCCGTACTGGCACCGAAACTATTCATACTGTACATAAACGACATACCCACATTCGCAAAAACACACATCGCCCTGTACGCTGACGACACTGCCATTTACGCGCATTCGTTCAGCGCACAGGTCGCCACAAAACAAACACAAATACACCTAGACATCATTACAAAATATTTCCAGAAATGGAAAATTAAATTAAACGCGGGGAAGACCGAAACCATCGTTTTCGCAAGAAAGAGAACGAACCATCGAGTCCTTCAGCATCTGACACTGGACGGCGAAAAGATCTTACCGCAAGCAAACGTAAAATACCTGGGAGTCACGATGGACTCCAGGCTAAATTTCGATACCCACTTAAAGCTCCGAAGACAATTGGCTTACGGAGCCCAACGTAAGATCTATGCCCTCATGAAAAGTGGGCAGATGAGTTCTGAAAACAAGCGTACGTTATACAAAACCGTACTAAGACCGATCCTAACGTACGCCAGTCCTGCATGGGTGGGTGTTTCTAAAACACGCCTGAGGCCCCTGCAGGTCTTTCAGAACCGCTGCTTACGCCTCGTCACGGGGGCAGACAGATATACTCGACTTACGACCATACACGAAAACGCACAAGTAGAATATCTCGGAGACCACATCGGGAGGTTATCCGAGAAATTCTACACCTACCAAATACACAACAGTCCCCTTACACAAAACATCACCACCAACCAGACTATACACAAATATAAGCTCCCATTCCAAACCCTACCATCCTTCCAAACTCAACTTCCAAATCCTACAAATGACACATGACACCACCACCAGCTGCTACCCTCAGGAAGGAGTATCCATGAACCTTGAGAAGAACGCGAAATGCAAACCGATAGCCTCCCAGAAATTTAAATTTATTTACGCCAACATACGGATTGATTGACCAAGAGAATCAATTAATCTATCATTGTTAAGTTTCCACATATTCTATTCTCTGTTATCTATTATTTGTTATTTGTTCTGTTATCACTCTGTATATTTTATTTTATTGTTATTGTTATTGTTATTGTTATTGATATTGTTATTGTTATCCCATCAGGAATCAAAATTATTGTAAGTTGGTTTTTCACGCTTTTCCAACAAAATTATTCGCCAAATTTGTAAACGATAATGTAAAATTTTTTATATCAACCAAATTAATTTTTGTAAAACCTATCAGGTTATCCCAAAGAAATCTGGAGATATGTGGCATCACGAGGGGCTCCTATTTGTATACGATATTATTAATGTTTGGCCATTTGGCACTTATGTAAATGCTCATTGGACATGCAAATGTTTTGTAATGATTAATTTTTAAATAAATATTTTAAACTAAACTAACTGGGACTCGCAATACGAAGGTCCTAGGTTCGAGTCACCTTAAGGAAAGTTTTTTTTTGCTTCTTTTTAATTTTTACGATATGAACCTTAATAATGTATTGTATTTGTTTATATTTTTACTATTAACAGTCTTTGGTTTTTTTATTTCTTAACATTTCTCTTGCTAGAATCATGGTCTTCTCAATTTTCGTTCTAACTCACTAACTCGGTGCATACGTATTATGTTACTGAAAAAATACAAAGCATCCGATTAGACAAAAATAATCAATTAAACATCAAAAAATAATTTTTAGTGGATAAAAAATTATCGAATAATTTTCAAATATTGATTTTGGGAATATAGTTGTTAATCCATTCTAGCGCATAGTAGTTTAATAATTTTTTTGGCATTTAAAATCAAAATTTCTTAGTGTAGTACAAATTATTAGTAGAGCTCGGATTTATTTGCACCAAAATACAGTACAGCCTCGTTATTCCGGACAGATATAGTTTTGAGTTTGTTCGGATAACCGAGTTTTCCGGATTAGCAAGATATTTTTTTAAACTTATTTTATTGAATAAAATCCGTTGATATATTGTATTATTGAATTATTTTATTTTATATAGTGCAGTGCTCTATCTCAACTCTCTAATAGAATGGTCGTTGGTTCTCGAAAATGGTTACATGAAGACAATAAAAAACTGACGAATGATAGAACAATTTATTTTCAACCTGCACACAAGAAACAATTTATAAAACAGGACTCACACAAAATTTGCTGGGCAGCACGGTTAACTCGGACACTTTTTTCGCTTCTCTTTCCAACAAAGCTCCTTGTTAAGACTGCTACCACGACCTGCCTCTCGGGCTCTCAATTTATGACTGCTACTACGACTTGCCTCTCGAGCTCTCAATTTATGACTGCTACCACGACTTGCCTCTCGGGCTCTCAATTTATGACTTTTATACGACTAGCCCCTCGGGCTCTCAAATTATAACTGACTGTCCTTCCTTTTATTTATTTTCTTTATTTCCTTGGTTTTTATATTTTTCTTTTTTTTTTTAAATAAAATCAAGATTATGATTTTCATTTTTTTTTCTGCTGCTTGCTTGCTTGGGTACCGCTCAGCTGCATTCGTGTGAGTCGCTAAACAACAAAAATTAAAAATACAAACATTAAAATTTAAACAACAATGAATTAAATTACTGGAACAACAAACTTAAACTAAACAATACAACTTAACACTAATAAAAACAATTTGAAAAACGAACTCAGAGTCCTGCTTTTATTGTTCCTCAGGTTGCAAAGTCAGTTCTTTATTTCTAAATTACGCAACTCACTTTTCATTTCTTTATCAGAACACAACAATAGGTATTAGTTTAAAGTAATAAAACTGAACTAAATAAAATTAACAAATCTGTGGTCACATGCTTTAAGGGAATAAGTCCACTTATGCCCAAATCCATTTTTTTTGTAGAATTAGATTCATAATAATAATATATACTTCTGGTATAAGGAGAAAAGTCTATATCAATAAATACATAATTAGAAATTTACAATTTTTTTTACAAATATATTATAATTAAAATCAATCAAAAAATCAGTAATTTTTTATTTTATTTTTTTTTTACTTTTACTACACTGAACCAAAAAGTGTTATATATACAATGAAAGGTTTCATTAAATCAATGAAATTTCAACCAATGAACTAAAATTCATAATGTTTAAGAATTATTTTTTGAATTTATGAATTTGTTCATTGTTTTAATGAATTTGTTCATTGTATTTATATAATAAGTTCATTGGTTGAAAATTTTTTTTCGGTGTATAAGGGAATTTGTGATACATTTATGAGATAGCAATTAAATTTTCAAAGTAAAAGTTTAGTGGTTATAAGCTAGTAACTTTTAAAGTTAAAATTAAAAAAACGTTTTTTGCTTCTCCTGTAAAGTTAGCTATTTGTACTTATACCCTTCTAGCATGTGACCAGAGAAATAAAAAAGCAAAAATAAAACTTTCATCAAACAATCATACTATGATTTTTTTAAGAAACAACTAATTTTTGATTGTTTGAAGTGGCAGTGATGTCATAGTTTAGTCTTAGTACTATTCATCAGAGTACTGATGAATTGCATTAATTAGAAACTGCAACTAGAAATACGTCCGGATTGCAGAGGTAAAAAATGTAAAATGTCCGAAGAGCAGAAGTGTCCGGATTACTAGAGTGTCCAGATTAAAGTGTGTCCGGATAAGCGAGGCTGTACTGTATTTGAAAACATACGCATTTATGTATAATTGTATATGCACCAAATCTTCTTAAAATATGCACTAAAATTCATAAAAATCGATAAAATATGCATTGATATGCAAACTAAGTAAAAAATATCGTTTCTTCAAATCTTTAACTTTTTTTTCAAAATTTCAAAAGTACTACGTGGTACTACCTAGATTTACAAAATTTAATAATTTTAATAATAATTTTTAATTACAAATTAATACTTATACTCCTTTCTATATACAAAGCTACCTATGTACCTGTACATCAGTGTTGAATTCAAACCTTTTCCCCCGGCGGGCTAATGAAACTTCCGTCGGGGGGGGGGGGCACAAAATACATGTTTATATTAAATTTTGGTTTTATTTCAAATTGTAATGTTTCGTTTTATATTTAAAATTTTTATATGTTTCTACAAATTCCGCTAGGGAGGCATTTTGTAGTCTCTGGGGGGGCAACCCCCCCCCCGGATTAAACACTGATTAAAACTTTTAAAATATTTGCCCTATCAAAATGAAAAAATTTTTTCCTACAATTTTTTATAAACAGACGGTGCATTTTTATGGCTTCCAGAATCTATTAAAACTTTTAAAATATTTACCCAGAACTACAGTACTATATGTAGTATCCAAGGGGGCTTACCCCCTTGGATTCAATACTGCTATTCATATTTTTTTATAATATGGCAAGCATTTACTTTTTAAATTTGAAAAAAAATTAAATTGTTAAAATTAAATTAAACAATTGCTTAAATTGGCAAATTTAACAATAATTTATTATTATCTCTATTAAAATTCTTCAAAGAATATCAAAAGTGGCCCAAATATGCACAATGTAATATGCATTATTTACTCAAATATACACCAAATGTTGAAAATATGCCAAATTTGCATTTTGACAAGCAGTTTTTGGAATTCGTTTTTACTTAATTTGTCCAGATTTCAAAACGAATCTGTTGGCATATCAATATTAAAGAACATGCAAAAGCATAAAATCCGAGCTCTAATTATTAGTGTACAATACTAGGCAGTGGCGTAGTTAGATTGAAAAGGGCCCCGAGGCAGAAAATATACTAGGTCCCCTCCTAGAGCGAGCCTCAAGTTTAATTAAATATTCGATTAAAATTTATGAATAATTTAGGGGCTCAGAATTTAATTACTAAAATAATTTAGTACACACACAAAAACAACTTCAAATTTTAATGAAAGAACATTTAATATTATAATATTTCAATTATTATAATATATAAAAAGTTTATTATATTATATAAAATTATTTTAAGCTTAAAAATAACTTTGAACTTGGGTGCTGCGCACATACTTAAAATAGTAACACAAACAAAGGTAAGGAACATATTAAAAAGTTCAGCATTTCAATTTTTATGCCTAGTTTTAACATTAAAATATATAAAAAAAAAGCTTTAAATACAAAATTATTAAAAAAATAATTTTTCTTAACATACTTAAAATAATAACACAGACAAAGGTAAGGAACATTTAAAAAAGTTCAGCATTGCCATTTTTATGCCTAGTTTTTACATTAAAATATATAAAGAAAAATTTAAAATACAAAAAATATTAAAGTAACTTTTCGTTTCTGAACAAATTACGAAAATTACCAATTTAATTCATTATACCGGGTATTAAATGAGGAAATTAACATGTAAAATAAAAGCTTATTTATGCAAATTCCTGCTTACCTAATTAGTTTAGAGAAAAAATGAAACTCAAAAATAATTCAGAAATATGAACTACGATTGATAAGAGCATTAAGCAACGTGCAATTGAGGGGCCCAGTGCATAAACCAGCTCAATAGGATTAACAATTAGGGAACTAAAGTGTATAATTCTAAGTCTAAGTTGTCTAAAAAAAACTAATAACTTTGTTCCAAAACTTTTTTTAACTCTCTTCAAAATTTTATGTAATGTGACTTGACTGGTTTATGCATTGCACCCTTCAATTGTTATTTATTACTATTTATCAAAAATCATGAAATAAAATGAAAATTTTAATAATTGCAAAAGTTTTGATCCTTTAGCTAGATGAAATCTAATGCTCTTATCATTCGTAGTTAAATTCTGCATTATTTTTGTGACTTCTTTTTTTTAATAATTAGGGAACCAGGAATTCATTCAGCACCCGGTATAATGAAATTATAAAATTTATGGATATGAGTCATTCGACCAATAAAATTATTAAATAAAACATTAAAAATTTTTTTTAAAACTTCAAAAAATCATTCAGGAAATGTTTTTTATAATGTGGAGAAGAGATTTCATTTGGTGAAATGACCCATATATTTTATGTACAACACAATAATAAAAACAACATTTTAAAATAAAGCGGTTGGATTTGATTGAAGATCGTCTTGATTGTTTAAATTTTCGTTGTAATTTTCCGAATCAAATATTTCTTCCAAACTTCCATGTAAAGCAACCACGCTTGTATTATCCTTAATTTGAAAAGGAGCAATATCCTGAACTTCATCGTAGGTATGATTTAAAACAGGTATCTCGTACTCAACCTCGAAGTTTTCATCAGTTGCGACGTTATGTGGTAAAACATTCTAAATCAAAACCAAGGATAATTAACGATTTTTAATAAATACAATAAACAAATTCATTGATTCAATGAAAATTTCGCGTACCTACCTGAAGAGGAGGGACGATTTCAGCAGGAATTCCTGAATCGATTCTGATTATCGATTCCGACAATTCATTTTCTAACGATCTGTTGTAGTCAACTAGAAAAAATTGTTCAGATTCAATTCTTTCAAAATTTAAAGTTCTTACCATTGAAGAATTTTTGCCTGTTCCACAGCATGTAACAAAAAAAAGCGATTATTACAATCACGGTTGCCAAAATGATAGCTGTGGTTATTGCTATTAAGATGTTGGAGATGTGTGTCAATTCATCTATATAAATGATCAGATTATTAGAATATAAAAATTAAGTTTTACAAAAAGTACTTACCTTCTGTAGCATCTCCTCGTTTAGGAGCAATAGACACATTTGTAATCGGACTACCGTCGGTAAAATCTTCAATATTCCACTGCATCTCTTGCATTTTTTATTTTCAAATCCTGCAGAAGAAGGAGTCATTACAACGTCGAAATTTTTTTCTTAATTTATTGTAAAATCAATTTTTTGATAATATTGAAACATAACCCCCATACCCCCCGATCACAGATTTTATATGCTGTACTCCATCAGCATTATAGAAAAACAGATACTAAGAATTTTGTTCTTCGGGGTAGCTGATTTATTTTAAATTCACCAAATTTTGTTTAAATTAAAAAAGGTACACCTAAACTCCTATCAGAATATATTTATTTATTTTTACCCATTTACCCCCTCCACGAACTTCGCTTGGATCAACTTTTTATTACGAATAATTTCATAACTTTCCAATAAAAAAACTAAACTTATTTATCCTTGATCCGTCTACCACTGACGCAAATGAAAGAATTAACGAGATTCTCGCTACCATGTTCCATGCTTCTCGAGTTGGGACGGCTTTCAGCGATGTTTTACCATGTGCATGGGCTCACACTGAACCTAAAGCTATTGTGTGTACACTGAAGGTTACATTACCAATGAACTAAAATCCCCTGTATTTATGACAATTTCAGAGTATTAATAATAAAAAAAAGATTTATTAATAAATATATTCATTATTGAAACACTTTTCTACATTCGTGATTTTTATTTATTGTTTTATATTAAAATGTTCTCGTTAATCCATTCATTCGCATCAGGGTAGGCAGATTACGGATAAGATCCAAAAAGTATTTAACCGTTATTTACTAATATTTAAAAAACTATCGAACCGCGGATTCAGCCCCCTTCCTCGTGTTTTATTGTGATATCAGATTTTAATTTTTGTAAAAATAATTTTTTTAAATTCTCAAAATTGAAATTTTAATTTGTAGATAAAAAATTAATATTTAGATTTTGAAAACATTAATGAAAAGCAATTACATTTTTTTAACATTGTAATTTGTATTTAAAAAATTTGAATGTGCCGTTCCCCGATAACAAAAATCATACGTACGCCTATGGTAGTATGTCCACGATATTGCCGATTCCAGAGGATCCACAAAGTTAATTCAAAATTTAATCAATTACTTTAATTATTGTAATTTTCTAATTGTACTGATAGTGACGCCACTGAGCTAGAGCTCCATCATAAAAATATTGCGTTGTATTACTACATGTCAGAAAAACACAACACCCTGTATAGCAAATTAGTTATTGACCAATGAAAACAAAAGTTTAAAATTTGTTTGATATTTAGAAGAAATTTTAACAAATCTACTGTTTTATAAACGTTAATAATTTTGTTGCGTTTTACTTACTACGTCCTTGACGAAGTCAGGACATAAAGGATTAATAACTTGAAAACAAAAGTATAAAACTGGGTAACTTTTAAACTAAAAAAATGTACGAATATTCTATTTTTGTAGTACTTACGATTTAATGTCCAGTTAAAATCAGCTATTTTTTAGCACGTAGACACCAGCAATGCAAAAATGGATTCCTTGTGCTCCCGATCAACACACAGAACAGTAACAGACTGAAGTGGGATGAAAGATTGCGGGGGGGGATGAGGTAAGTGATTATGACAAAATAATAGCAGACTCAGCACCAACGGCTTTCAAAATCCGTTAGCAAACTTTTATCGAACTAAAGATTATTTTTATAATATTTTATATTTTCATTTGATTGGCGCAAGGGGAATCACAGAAATTTTTAATCCGGAATAAAGGCTTCCATGCACGTTCTGGCCGCCTTCACTTTGAGCCGTTTTGACAAACGCTAAACTTACTAAAACATCCTCTAATCAATCCAACTCGGCCAAGTGTGTTACTAGGAAGGGGGTGGATCTCTCTTTTTAAGTTCAATTTGTTCAACATCTGTACACGGTACTTCAGCAATTTATTCTCATCGGTTGACCGTTAAACGTAAACAATAAATTCTCCAACTACTATAATATTCAGGAGTAGGAAGTGTAGGAAGTGTACATACCAAAATTGCTCGCTTGGTAATTTGGTACAAATTGGCCAAATATATTTGGGTGGGTGGGCACTCCAATCAACGCTCGGGGGGCCCAAGTAACATTTTGTGCTGAAAAAATTTGTCGTCAAATCATTTGCTGCCACTGCGGTCTGTCAGCTTAAAATGCAGCTGTTTTTCAGCATCAGCAAATTAGCTGAATTTTGAACTGACGCTTCGCTGCGTCAGCTTCAAATTCAGCTGTTTTTCAGGATTAGCAAATGAACTGAATTCTGAACTGACGCTCCGCTGCGTCAGCTTCAAAATCACCTGTTTTTCAGCGTCAGCGAATTAACTGAGGTTTGAACTGACACTTCGCTGCGTCAGCTTAAAATTCAGCTGTTTTTCAGCGTCAGCAAATTAGCTGAATTTTGAGCTGACGTGACTCTTGGCTGCTTCAGCATTAAATTCACCTGTTTTTCAGCGCCAGCTAATTAACTGAATTCTGAACTGACACTTCGCTGCGTCAGCTTAAATTTCAGCTGTTTTTCAGCGTCAGCAAATTAGCTGAATTTTGAACTGACGCTTCGCTGCCTCAGCTTCAAATTCACCTGTTTTTCAGCGTCAGCTAATTAACTGAATTTTGAACTGACGCTTTGCTGCGTCAGCTTCAAATTCAGCTGTTTTTCAGGATCAGCAAATTAACTGAATTCTGAACTGACGCTTTGCTGCGTTAGCTTCAAATTCACCTGTTTTTCAACGTCAGCTAATTAGCTAAATTTTGAATTGACGCTTTGCTGCGTCAGCTTAAAATTCAGCTGTTCTTTAGCATCAGCTAATTAGCTGAATTTCGAGCTGACCCTTCGCAGCGTCAAGTTCACCTGTTTTTCAGCGTCAGCTAATTAGCTAAATTTTGAATTGACGCTTTCCTGCGTCAGCTTAAAATTTAGCTGTTTTTTAGCGTCAAAAAATAAACTGAATTTTGAACTAACGCTTCTCTGCTTCAGCTTAAAATTCAGCTGTTTTTCAGCATCAGCTAAGCAGACGCAGAGAAACGAACTGAAACTTCTTCAGCATTAAATTCAGCTATTTTTCAGCATCAGATAATTAGCTGAATTTTGAGCTAACGCTTCGCTGCTTCAGCTTCAAATTCAGTTGTTTTTCAGCTTCTGCTAAATATCTGAATTTTGAACTGACGCTTCTTTGTTTCAGCTTAAAATTCAATGTTTTTGCTAGCGTCAACTAATTAGCTGTATTATGAACTGACGCTTCGCTGTTTCAGCTGTTTTTCAGCGTCAGCTAATTAGCTGAATTTCAATCTGATCCTTCGCTGCGTTGGATTCAAATTCAGCTGTTTTTCAGGTTCAGTTAATTAGGTGAAATTCGACCTGACGTGACGCTTCGCTGTTTCAGCTGTTTTTCAGCGTCAGCAAATTAGCTGAATTTTGAGCTGATGCTTCGCTGTCAAAAATCGCCAAAATCACCTCACGTAATTAATAGACGCCCCTTAAGCTCCAGTGCACCATTCATGCATGTTTCAAGAAAATCTGAGTTTTACAGGTAAATTGCGACTGCATAAATATTGAGAAATCTACTACATGCCACCGACATTTTTTCAGTGGCGTATTAAGCAATTACGTGTTGAGGGGCCTGGATCGAAAAGTAAAATCACCACATTTAAAACTCGAAAAAAAAAAAAATTTTTTAATTAAAATTAAAAATTATTTTATTTTACAAAATAAATGTTCTAAAAGTATTTTTTTAGAACTAATTTTCGAGTTGGGGCTGCTTCAGGGTTGTTTTAATGAGTGGAAAAAGGAGAAAGGAATCTCATCGATTCCCCCCCATCGGTAAGGAAATTCCACAAGTGATAACGAAAATGTGGTTTATATTACCATTTCATCGTCGGAAAAAGTGAAAATTTCCTATTTAATAGAATCCATCATAGACCATCCCAGGCAACACACGATGGTGTAATATACGTTTAATAAACGTAACAATGGTATATTTTTCGTATCGTATATCGCATAAACGTTTATTTTAAACGATTTTAATGATAAACGTATATAATTTGTTTATGAAACGTATATCTTAAGCGTTATTGGTATAAATCAAATTTCATGTAAATCAAATATATACGTTTAATTTAACATTTACTATACGTTTTCTATAAATGAGAAATAAACGTTTATCCGAGCCTGATTGGTATAAATAAAATTTCATGTAAATCAAATATATACGTTTAATTTAACATTTATTATACGTTTTCTATAAATGTGAAATAAACGTTTATCCGAACCTGATTAGTATAAATTAAGTTTCATATAAATCAAATATATACGTTTAATTTAACATTTATTATACGTTTTCTATAAATGTGAAATAAACGTTTATCCGAACCTGATTAGTATAAATTAAATTTCATATAAATCAAATATATACGTTTAATTTAACATTTATTATACGTTTTCTATAAATGTGAAATAAACGTTTATCCGAACCTGATTAGTATAAATTAAATTTCATGTAAATCAAATATATACGTTTAATTTAACATTTATTATACGTTTTCTATAAATGTGAAATAAACGTTTATCCGAACCTGATTAGTATAAATTAAGTTTCATATAAATCAAATATATACGTTTAATTTAACATTTACTATACGTTTTCTATAAATGAGAAATAAACGTTTATCCGAGCCTGATTGGTATAAATTAAATTTCATGTAAATCAAATATATACGTTTAATTTAACATTTATTATACGTTTTCTATAAATGTTAAATAAACGTTTATCCGAACCTGATTAGTATAAATTAAGTTTCATATAAATCAAATATATACGTTTAATTTAACATTTACTATACGTTTTCTATAAATGAGAAATAAACGTTTATCCGAGCCTGATTGGTATAAATTAAATTTCATGTAAATCAAATATATACGTTTAATTTAACATTTATTATACGTTTTCTATAAATGTTAAATAAACGTTTATCCGAACCTGATTAGTATAAATTAAGTTTCATATAAATCAAATATATACGTTTAATTTAACATTTATTATACGTTTTCTATAAATGTGAAATAAACGTTTATCCGAACCTGATTAGTATAAATTAAATTTCATGTAAATCAAATATATACGTTTAATTTAACATTTATTATACGTTTTCTATAAATGTGAAATAAACGTTTATCCGAACCTGATTAGTATAAATTAAGTTTCATATAAATCAAATATATACGTTTAATTTAACATTTACTATACGTTTTCTATAAATGAGAAATAAACGTTTATCCGAGCCTGATTGGTATAAATTAAATTTCATGTAAATCAAATATATACGTTTAATTTAACATTTATTATACGTTTTCTATAAATGTTAAATAAACGTTTATCCGAACCTGATTAGTATAAATTAAGTTTCATATAAATCAAATATATACGTTTAATTTAACATTTACTATACGTTTTCTATAAATGAGAAATAAACGTTTATCCGAGCCTGATTGGTATAAATTAAATTTCATGTAAATCAAATATATACGTTTAATTTAACATTTATTATACGTTTTCTATAAATGTGAAATAAACGTTTATCCGAACCTGATTAGTATAAATTAAGTTTCATATAAATCAAATATATACGTTTAATTTAACATTTATTATACGTTTTCTATAAATGTGAAATAAACGTTTATCCGAACCTGATTAGTATAAATTAAATTTCATATAAATCAAATATATACGTTTAATTTAACATTTATTATACGTTTTCTATAAATGTGAAATAAACGTTTATCCGAACCTGATTAGTATAAATTAAATTTCATGTAAATCAAATATATACGTTTAATTTAACATTTATTATACGTTTTCTATAAATGTGAAATAAACGTTTATCCGAACCTGATTAGTATAAATTAAATTTCATATAAATCAAATATATACGTTTAATTTAACATTTATTATACGTTTTCTATAAATGTGAAATAAACGTTTATCCGAACCTGATTAGTATAAATTAAATTTCATGTAAATCAAATATATACGTTTAATTTAACATTTATTATACGTTTTCTATAAATGTGAAATAAACGTTTATCCGAACCTGATTAGTATAAATTAAGTTTCATATAAATCAAATATATACGTTTAATTTAACATTTACTATACGTTTTCTATAAATGAGAAATAAACGTTTATCCGAGCCTGATTGGTATAAATTAAATTTCATGTAAATCAAATATATACGTTTAATTTAACATTTATTATACGTTTTCTATAAATGTTAAATAAACGTTTATCCGAACCTGATTAGTATAAATTAAGTTTCATATAAATCAAATATATACGTTTAATTTAACATTTACTATACGTTTTCTATAAATGAGAAATAAACGTTTATCCGAGCCTGATTGGTATAAATTAAATTTCATGTAAATCAAATATATACGTTTAATTTAACATTTATTATACGTTTTCTATAAATGTGAAATAAACGTTTATCCGAGCCTGATTGGTATAAATGAAGTTTCATATAAATCAAATATACATATATGTACGTTGAATTTAACATTTATTATGCGTGTTTTATAAACTTAATTTACTCCAATACGGTTCGTTTAAACCAGTGCTTCCTAACCTTTTCAATATTGTTACCCCTGTAATCTATGTGGAAAAGTGATTTTACCCCGCCTTCAAAATGTTATCAAAACAAACAATACAAGCAAAACAAATACAAAACAAAAATTCTGCCGCCATATCTTCGTCTCGAATAATGTCATCATCAGTAGAAAACGGTCTTAATATCCAAGAGTTCGACTGATGATTATCCAAGTCCGGAAAATACTGCTTCAGTGAATCTATTACTGCAGATAAATGTTGAATCACAGAATTTTTAAACATAAGCGGAAATGTATTTGTTATTAACTTCAGCAAATTTTCACGGCCACATAATTAGCAACGGTCATATCTAACGCAATAAAATGTTATATAATCTGATTAAAGCTAAAATAAGGTGGGTATAGAAATCTTAGAGTTATAATAGGTAAATTGTAGGTTTCAGACCTAACTTAAGTTAACGGTTATTGCGCGAAACTTTCCCGGAGGTTTGGAAAACACTCATATCTTTGTAAAAAATAAAATTATATAATACTAATTATCATCGAAATTCATTTGAACTCAAACGAAGAAGGCTGACATTAATTTTACCTAAACTTTGAATTTAAAAAGGGGTGCAATGCTTGTCTTTTAAAGTTTTCACGATTTTGGAAATGAAAGAAAGGTATTTTCATTTTATTTTATTTGCGGTGGAGGTAGCAGCAAAGTACACTCAACTGTTTAATAATTGAGTTCAAATTGCTAACTATTATTTTTTTAAATAAATACTATATATTCGCCTCAAAATTAAATTGTATTTATTTATTTTATTTTTTAATTAAATTGTATTTATTTGAGTTAAAATGTATCCACAAATGGATCATGTCTTTTCGAAAATTTTCGCAATCACGAACGTATCAAAAATGTTTCTGTAGCTTTGGAATGTCATAAGCTTTTAGAACTCCGAGCTAGTTGCGGTGGGAATACTTACCACAGTGATACGCCACACAAAAAATTCAGAGATTAAATTGTTCGATAAAATAAGATTAAATTTGTTTATAACAAATACGATTTGTTTACAACAAATCATTTTTCAGTGGGGTTGCTATAAAAAATTTATAGAAACTACCTGAATACCAAGAGTAAATTAAAACAACGCTACGCAAAAAAATAAATTTCCGTGTATGTTTTTTCAATAAAGAAATTAACGCTTTTGAAAAGTTGGAAATAGGCATAATTTATTTTTTTTTGCAGTTGTACCAATTTAGTATATTTTGACTGGGCAGCCTGGTGCCAAGTAATGGCATTATGTACCATATGATGTAGCTATACATGGTCTTTTAGTTCTTTTGGATTTATGCATAAGTAGAGTCCGGATTTGTAGCTATTATGCTTTTTCTGAAAATTCGAAGCAGCTGAAAATTTTTAGAAAAATTTTGTGTTTTAACTGAAAAGAAGTCATTTGGTATCAAATTTTATATGCTTTTTTGCTTTTTTCGACTTTTTGTTGCTTTTTGTACTTTTTTATACTTCATTAATGCTTATTTTACAAAATATTTCCAAGTTTGATCTTTTAAATTTTTTTTGCAACACCTGCAAGGTTTATTATTACTTCCTGGTATGCATTGCATCTAGACGTACAGAACGTGCAAATTCATTTTTAATTATTTAAAAAAGAAAATAATAGTGTTTTTGTGATTTTTGAAAAATATATATTACCTATAACGCCAAAACAAAAGTGTAGTGCAGATGAGTGGATAAAGGACTATGTCGAATTAAAATTTATTAATTTTCCAAAATTAAATTTACACTTTTGTTTATGCTTTTTTTAATAAAATTTGTGCTTTTTTTGACAAAGTTGATGCTTTTTTAAAAGCACTTTTATCCCCATTTTTTATGCTTTTTTATCCGGACTCTATGCATAAGTAAGTATTAAAAGTATAACTCTTTAGCGTTACATCATTACGTAGGCGTAGGTGGTAATGCGTTTTTCAAAGCATTATTGTTCTCTTATCTAATGCTGTGTTACCGGACTTGAGTGCCTTCAGGACCATTTACGATTAGTACGATTCCGGTCAACTCGGAAAATTCTCTCATTGGCCCAAAGAGCTGAAACGATCGGCGCGCGCATAAAGAACCTCTGATGCAGGTTGCAATCCACGGTGCAATATTGTAACTTGATAACAACGTCCAAGCAACAGGTCGCCATTTCAAGATTAAAACTTTTTGTGCATTTCAAGATTGAAGCATATTATTTAGTAGATTGTGTTTCGTTGAGTTTAAATTAGTGCCTGGATCTTCAGAAAACTGGACAATCAGGTTAGTGTACTTTTTTACCAGTTTTACTACAACAATTTTGATTTTGTATATATTATGTGTATGTACATAAGTATTTTTAAATTAAAACTTATGGATCACCGGAACCATGGACAAATTGCAGATCGGGAGGGTAATTTAACATTGATTAAACGTTTTTATGTAATGCAAAATAAACGTTTAGCCGAACCTTATTGGTATAACTTAAGATTCATATAAACCAACTATATACTATGTTTAATTTAACATTTACTATACGTTTTTTATAAATGTAAAATAAACGTTTAGTCAAACCTGATTGGTATAAATTAAGTTTAGTATAAATCTAATATATTATTGTGAAAAGTTAGCTGCTCAGCTAACCTAACCTAACCTAACCTAACCCTCCATATTAATCGCCAATTGACCAAGTGTCCTTTTTTATCGCCAACCTTTCAATTTTTAAAACCAAATTTTTATGTCTTTTTATGTACACCATGTTTAACGAAATTTTATCACTTATTCACTTTATTTTTATAATTTTAACGGTACTACAAATTTTTAACATCACATATAGGGTGTTACAAGTAGTGTTGAAAGTTACAAATTTGCCCTTTGATCACATGAGAATACTTTTTAATAGCAACTCATAATCGAACTTTAATCAAATTACATTTATAACATTTATTAAACGTTTTTTATACATGTGAAATAAAGCCTAATTCTCAATTAATTAGTCTGCTATTTGTTTAAGATCCCGTGATTCTCAAGTTATAATTAATAAATTTTGGCATTAATTGCGGATAGAGCTTAACTCTTAAATTACTTAAATAGCTTAAATTACAATTTTTTTAATATTAGAAATTATAATGTACCTACTGCCTTATCAATATAAGGCAGTAATTATATCATGAAAAATTGTTGTTTTTTTTTCGAAATTCCTGCTTTCCATTTTAACGGATGAGAATAAAAAATATAGCATATTAAACAGATGTTATTCCGCGTTGGTCGAAAGATACCCAATACTTGATATTTTGTTTTTTAATCATATAGTTAAAAGCTCGATAGTAAAATTAAGAAATAGCCCTTTTTAAAATAATATTAGCGGGCTTGTTGGCGCCTGCTTAATATTCAAATTGGATTCTTTTTATTTTTATAAAATTAATAACTCCAAATTACTAGGATAGGTAAACATGAAGTAAATAAAAAAAGCAGTAGCTAATATCATTAACCAAAACTTTTTCTTCAACAGACCACTTCATTATTAACCAAATTAATCTTAATCATTTCTGTCAAAGTAATTTATTGGTAATATTTGATTTTCATACAAAAACAATAGCAATGCAACAAATAAGACGTAATGCAAGGACCAAGCCTGCAAATATTTTTTTTTTTAATTCATATTTCTTAATTTTACTATCGAATTTTTAACTATAATTTAAACACAAAATATCTTGAGACGCGAAAAAATTCTCTTTAATTTGGTATATTTCTTATTCCTATCCGTTATAATGGGAAGCCGGTCACCCGGTATAGTAATAAATAATAATATGTACCTACTTATGTGTGATAAAATATATACATAATTTTATTTTCTAGATTATCCATAATACCTCTGATTTCACTATTCATACCAACAATAGTATATTTATTTTCAATTCTGCTTTTATACATTTTTCCAGCATAATTCGTAGGTAAAATTAGGGTTAATAATGTCAAATATAAAATTAATATCTAAGAGGCATTTACGTCGAAAAGTTGCAAATAACGTTAAGTTCACCTTATACAATAGTAATAATTTAGATGTTAATAACGCACAAACAATTCAGGTTAGGTCGAATTTATCAAACTCAGATAAAAGCTTCACTATTGAATCTTCTGATACAGACAATGCTACACAAGTAAACTATAAAGTTACTAATTGCACCAATGACAATTTATTTTCTAAAACTGACCTTTCTGTATTGCAAAATTTAATTACAACAGAAAACTTAACATGTATGTCGGTAATAAACTCGGTAGACGTGGGTACATCTGAAGCCACGAAAAGTAGTAATAACGAAACAGAAATTTTAGAAAATTTCAAAAAGTGGGCATTTAATAACAACATTACACATAAAGCAATTAATGAATTAATACATATAATTAATCCAGCTTTTCCTTTTTTAAAAAAAGATGCTAGAACTATACTGAATACACCCCGACAAGTTTTTAAATTACAGCTGAATAATGGCGAAATGATCTATTTTGGATTAGAAAAAGGTTTAAGAAGAAAAATTGTTGAAGGTTTTAAGAATTCCGATGAGCTCATTTTACTGAAAATTAATGTAGATGGCATACCATTATTTAAAAGCAGTTCGACTGAGTTTTGGCCTGTTTTGGTTTGCAGTGATCATTTTAAAAACCCCTTTCCTTTTGCAGTTGCAATATTTTGCGGGAAGGGAAAGCCCTTGCCAATAGAGGCTTTTCTAGAACCGTTTGTTAAAGAGTGCTTAAGCCTTCTGTCAAGTGGTATTGTTCATTCAGATAAAAAATATGAAGTCAAAATAAATTTTTTTTCATGTGATGCTCCTGCACGATCTTATTTAAAACGCGTTGTTGGGCATACCAGTAGAACAGGCTGTGAAAGATGTGTAGTAAAAGCTGATCGAGAAGGCCACAAAAATTTTTATCCGGTTGATTCTGTGCATGAAGCAAGAAAAGACACCGATTTTTTAAACGATAACTTGGAGTCAAATTGCTATATTAAGGGAAAGTCGCCACTTTTATCTCTTAGAGTGAATTTGGTTTCACAATTTGTGCTCGACCCGATGCACCTTGTTTATCAAGGAGTTATGAAAAGATTACTCTTATTATATTTGATTGAAGGAAGACGCCCTTATAAAATGAGCAAATTGTCTGTCAGTAAAATTAGTAATCTATTGCTACTTATAAGGAAATACACTCCAGCGGATTTTCACAGAAAAATTCGTACATTAAATGATGTGAAACGGTGGAAAGCCTTAGAGTTTCGATTTTTTCTTCTCTATTGCGGACCTGTTGTACTAAAAAATAATTTGGAAAACAATCATTATCAACATTTTATTTTACTACATTGTGCTATTTTTATTTTAAACAATGAATATTTATTAAACGAATATTCTTTAGTAGCAAAGGAGGCAATTAATAAATTTATAAGGTTTTGCCCCAGATTATATGATAAGTTTTTTGTTACTTATAATGTTCACTCTTTAAGCCATCTTCATGAAGATGTAGCAAGATATGGAGAGTTGGAAAACTTTAGTTGTTTTGAATTTGAAAACTATTTAGGTAAACTTAAAAGATTGATTCGAGGTAAAGCTCTTCCTTTAGAGCAAATTAATAATCGCCTTTCAGAGATTGAAAACATTTCGACTGTTACTCAAAGAAGTCTTGATAATAATTATTGTCCTATGTTTGTCAAACATATTAGCAACTCTTATTTTACATGCAACAAATTAAAATTTAACAATATTATTATTTCAATATCTTCACCCGACAATGTTGTTGCTATAAATAAAAAAATTTTCACTATTGAATCAATCGTGTATATGAATGAAAGTTACAAAATCATTTGTACTGCGTTTAGATATTTGGAAGATTTCTATTTAAAACCTATAAAGTCCTCTAAATTGGGAGTGTATCTTGCTAGAGGGAAATGCAATCAAGTAATTTTTGGGGTTAGAGAAATAGCATGTAAATATATAGCGATACCATACAAAAACGGTTTTTATGTAAGTCCTATCATTCATCAAAAAAAGGCATAAGCTTTTTTAGAATAGGTAGTTCTTTTTAAACTTTGTTTTCATTTTACTGTAATTTAGACATTATTACCCTTATTATACACCTACTTATTAAGCCTGTAATATTTATTCCCTTAATTGTTGGGATTCATAGTTCCCAAAAGTTCAAAAAAATGTACGCAGTGATCGAATTTGAAGAAAGAAAATGCGCCGTAGTTCCATTAAATTGGCTCACGGATGACCAACAAAATTGCTATTGGCCGAAAGCGTACACACCACGACTATTCGAAAAAATGGTGAAAACTTGCCAACAACCAGCAGCGCGGTGGCCTAAACACAGCATAGTGAAAGTGTTTAAAATAATAAGTAATTTTTATAAACTAATTCTGGCTCATCAGGTTATAATATGTGAGTTTATTTAAGCCGAATACGACGAAGCAAACAAGATGCTTCAAAAAACGATTGACGAGAGTTCGTGTTCCGAGACGGGAGATATAGAGCAACCTTTGCAAATTTTAGAACTGATGGCTACGCTGGCAGAAGAAGACGAACAATGCGGAGTTGGGAAGCAGCAAGTTGAGAAGCAGGTTGAAAAGAAACGACTTCATGATGATTCTTCAAGGTTTGTTTTTCAATAATTATATTTTTACCCGACTACGGCAACGCCAACAGGAAAGGTTATGAGTTTAGCAGTCTATGTATGTATGTTTGTATTTACGTATGTTCTATCGTAGTGCCTAAGCTACTGAGTCGATTTTGATGAATGAAGTGTCAATCGATTCGTTATTATGGTCCACGGGGAATAGGGTACATTTTATACAATCAAAATCAATGTGATGGATGTCACATCCAAAAAAGTGGGGGCCTCCGGAATTTTTTTTTGTTATTGTATCGAGTGGGGTGTCAAATGAATTACAAAACATATTTGTTGTAAAAATGTAAATATTATCACTTAAAAACTACCACTGTCCCCGCCTGCAATACCTTTATTATATTGCTCTTACAAATTTCGATAGATTATTATAGAGCTTGTTTTTTGCTTTTTAGTTGATATTTTTTAATGCAGTTGGGATTTTTCTTAATTAAAAGATTTAGAACTTGTTTTCCTATTTAAACTTTTTTTTCCGTAGTCGGGTTACAGATTTTTAAACTTTTTTTTAGGCATATCATAATAACATTTGTTTATTTTAGCGCCGATGATTTCAGTGATGACGAGAGTATAAATGCTGGAAATACTAATGACAATGTGAACGAAAGTTTTGCTTCAAGTCGAAGTATGAATACCCGCGCGTTTTCCCCCCCTCTTGCATTGTGTTCAACACCATCAGCTAAAACGGTTTCAACGTCCAACAAGACCGAATATTTGTTGGAAAATATTTTAAGAAAAATAGAACACTTAACTAGCACTCAAGAGCAACACACGCTTATACTCAACAGTATTTTAAGCACAAGTCAATCAACTAGCAGTATGTCACTAAACCGCCCAACAGACGTTCCTGATTTACCAATTAACACTAAGGTGGAATACAAGGAACTCGAGGAATTTTTAAAGCAAGAAGAAAAGTTTAATTACATGGTAAGTTGTTTTTCATTTTACAATTTTGTTTTCATTAAATTTAAAAAAAATTTATTGTAGAAATGCCGTTTATCATGCATTGGCGGAACAAGTGTTCGAAACGCGGTGATGAATATGTTGAAATTTTTACTGAGTGACAAAGTCGCCATGAAATTTAATTGGACGGCAAGAGATAATAAAAAAAGAGCATTCAAAGAGACATTAATGTCGAAAGTCATACAAGGTAATTTTTATTAACAGATTTAAACCAAAATGCTAATTTGTTTTCAATCTTTAGAGGCAATAATGGTATCATTTGCAAAACACGGTGACCGTGTAGATCTAACGGATAAAACAATACACGATGCCATTAAAGATTGGCTTAAACTAGCCAAGCACCGATTTGATAATAAAGCAAAGAAAATACGGCAAAATTAAGGATTTATCATATAATCATCATCTTTTTCTGGGGCGTCCCATACTTCTTGGGTCTGATTCATTCTATCATTTCTTTTTTTATTTTGACACTGCAGATGTAATAATTTACATCACAGAGTAATTTGTTATTTAGATTTATTTTTTAA
The DNA here is from genome assembly GCA_949152465.1 of Cantharis flavilabris. Taxonomy (NCBI): domain Eukaryota; kingdom Metazoa; phylum Arthropoda; class Insecta; order Coleoptera; family Cantharidae; genus Cantharis; species Cantharis flavilabris. Next base: position 9,818,597 of record OX424437.1, read on the forward strand.
ACTTGACTTTGTGGGAATTGAATTAACATGTACGGTGGAGTAACGAAAAGTTTCATCCAGTACTATATTAGCAATGCAATTCTGACGTTTTTAGATCTTTGTCTAAAATTAAAAAATACAAAAATTTGTTGTAAATTTCGTTCCCCCTTTATTTTTGTGAATATACAATTTTCCATTTTGTCGCGCAGTTTCTGAGATACAGCAACTTAAAAAACTTCTCGTCTTTTATCTTGGTTTAACTAACTGAATATTATTTTGAATATTTCTCTCTCTCTCTAAAACACGGAGACTTCTTTAAGTTACTACTACTCAGAAATGGCGCAACAAAATAAAAAATGTTTAGAAACAAAAATAATGGCAATGAAATTTACAACAAAAAAGTCTAATATAGTTTTGCTCTAAAAGCTACTGTATTAAGCGAATTACAAAGATCTAAAAACGGTAGATTTACACTGCTAATAAAGTACTGGGCGAAACTTACCGTTACTCACTGTATATGATTAAGCTTTTGCTTTATGCACTGAGAGAACAGTGTCTTTACAATTAACTAGATTAATTTATTAACATCCAATAATAATTATACTTTTCTTTATTCGATTATGGAGGAATAAACATATTTGTCTATGTTGAACAATTAATTTTTTATAATTTTTTGCATTAAATTTTTATATTATACCTACATCATTTAAGCTGCAATGCAATTTTGTATTTTATAACTTAAATTTTTGTAATAATAATTGTATTTGTAATAATTGCTATTTTATATAAAAGTAATAAAAATTAGTGGAACTTATAATACAGTGTTTTTATTAAAAATAAATTTAATTAATGTTTTCTACAATAATTATATTATTATTTTGTAATCTGAATACAGTGGCTGTATGTATAGTTTATTAAGAAACTTATTTTTGAAAATATTCTGTTCTTGCAGCCATTGTATTGAAGGGACTTGGCAGGCTTCAATTTATCCTGATTCTTATCAAAACTTATTCTAATTGTTTTTTATACCGTCTCAAATTACTATTCACTATTATATGAAACTCTTTACTGATTATAATTATGTGTTAAACAGTACTTGCTTCAACAAAAATGATCGTCATCTTTAAAATCTCACTATTTAAAAATAAACCCACCACCGAGCACACACATAATTATTATTAAAAACTAATTTAAACTCATATACGTTAAAATGTAGACCTTATTAAGTATATATTATTTGTGTAAAACGATCTGTACTACCAAAATATTAAATTAATAGCAGTTGGTAACGCTAGATAAACGTATACGTTATTCGTGTAAAATCGGTATATCACTAGCGTATTATATTTAATGTACTAAAACGTTAAATAAACAGCAGTTAGTAACGTTTGAAAAACGTATACGTTATTCGTATAAAATCGGTATATCATAAGCGTATTATATTTAATCTACTAAAACGTTAAATAAACAGCAGTTAGTAACATTTCATAAACGTATACGTTATTCGTATAAAATCGGTATATCATGAGCCTATAATATTTGGTCTGCTGAAACGTTAAATTAGCGGTGGTTAGTAACGTTGAATAAACGTATACGTTATTTGTATTAAATCAGTATATCATGAGCGTATTATATTTGGTCTGCTGAAACGTTAAATTAGCGGTAGTTAGTAACGTTAGATAAACGTATACGTTATTCGTAGAACATCGGTATATCATGAGCCTATAATATTTGGTCTACTAAAACGTTAAATTAGCGGTGGTTAGTAACGTTGAATAAACGTTTACGTTATTTGTATTAAATCAGTATATCATGAGCGTATTATATTTGATCTACTAAAACGTTAAATTAACGATAGTCAGCAATGTTAGATAAACATATACGTTATTCGTGTAGAATCGGTATATCATAAACGTATAATATTTGTTCTACTGAAACGATTACTATTTGTAACTAATATACGTTTATATTATACAATAAATAAACGTATACAAGGCGGACATTTTTCTGAATAATAAACGTTTTCCACAAATGGTATCTATACGGAAATTGGAAAATGAAATTAAACGTTTAATACACCATCGTGTGTTACCTGGGATATGAGCACAAAATTTCAGTTTTTGGAACTGGATGGCACCAGATTACTTCAAGTGCTCCTTAATCTTTTAACAGGGTTTCCACTTGTATGGAAAATTTGGAAAACTTGGAAAAGTCACAGAATTTAAATTTTTTTAAATAGAAAACAAAAATTTTGTCAAGGAAATATTTTCAAATAAAATATTTTTAAATCTGAAATACTTTTTTTCCGTGGTTGCGCCAACCAAATCTGGCCCTACGGGCCTACGTTACCTCAGCTCAGGTCCCCTCCGCCCCGGGTGCTCCGGGCCGTTTTGGCAGGCGCTTACTCACTAAAAACATTCCTGAACTCAATCCATCTCGACTGGGCGGCCCCACCTTGACTGGGTAGCCTGCATTCTGCGAGGTACAACACTCGTGTGCATCATCATCGGGAACTTAATAGGATACCACGGCAGTGTCGTATACTCCTAGTCTAGAATGTTGGGACTTGTAAGGCGTTTTTTTGAAAGAGTCGTGCCCTTTAGGCTTATCTGGTGTGTCCGCTTGATTTGTTGTGAGCTAGCTGAATGCTGCGCTTGGCCAATTGTCTGGGTTCAACCCAGGTATTTTGCCAGGCAAGCGGCTCTGTAGTCTCGCAACTTCTTCGACCCCTTTTTGGGGGTTCAGGATAGGAGTCTTAGCCCTAACGTGAACGCCGGACTCAAGAGCTGCAGATGCGGTAAGACCCAGCCAGAAGTGAGCCCTACTTTTTCGCTTTAGCGAGTAGGGTCGGCTGTATTAGGTACATAAAAATTTTTTGGGAGTGGGATAAAAAAGGGGGGGTAGGATTGGAATAGAGATATTCTGAGATAGGATGCTGATAGCAGTATATCGAGTGAGTTTTTGTAAAACCCCTAGGTGGGGTGATCGCCTTGGGCGGTGCACAGTCCACGCGAGTACTATCCAGGTCACTGACCAGTCAAAGGTCAGTTCCGCAAACTTGGCTTAAATTAAAGAAGTATCTGCGGCGATCTACCAGAAAAGCAGGGGGAGGGGGGGGGGGTGTTGAGGCGTTTCTCTGGTCGCCATTCCGTCCCTACTGCTCTATTTGACTAGAGTGACCCCTGAAACAAGTAAATACACATTAGTGAAATAAATTTGTCAAGGGCCCCCCTCTCCCGGCTGCTAATGTAACAAACGACCATTAGTGGTTTTGAGGGGGGGGGCTGCAGGATTGCTTTGGGTCTCTTGTACCTCAGGTAATCCTCGAGTTGGTAGTTGCCAAGCTCGCGGATTAACGGGTTTTCCGAGGTTTCCGCAGCATTATTTTGTTTTAATTTTAAGCTGACGTAGCGAAGTGTCAGTTCAGAAATCAGTTAATTAGCTGACGCTGAAAAACAGGTGAATTTGAAGCTGACGCAGCGAAGCGTCAGTTCAGAATTCAGTTAATTTGCTGATCTTGAAAAACAGCTGAATTTGAAGCTGACGCAGTGAAGCGTCAGTTAGTCCAAAATTCAGCTAATTTGCTGACGCTGAAAAACAGCTAAATTTTAAGCTGCCGCAGCGAAGTGTCAGTTCAGAATTCAGTTAATTAACTGACGCTGAAAAACAGGTGAATTTGAAGCTGACGCAGCGAACCGTCAGTTCAGAATTCAGTTAATTTGCTGATCCTGAAAAACATCTGAATTTGAAGCTGACTCAGCGAATCGTTAGTTCAAAATTCAGCTAATTTGCTGACGATGATAAACAGCTAAATTTTAAGCTGACCAAGCAAAGCGTCAATTCAAAGTTTAGCTAATTAGCTGACGCTGAAAAACAGGTGAATTTTAAACTGACAGACCGCAGTGGCAGCAAATGAGTTGATGACAAATTTTTTCAGCACAAAATGTTACTTGAGCCCCCCCGAGCATTGATAGGAGTGCCCATCCCAAATATATTTGGACAATTTGTGCCAAATTACCCCAAGCGAGCAAGTTTCGTATGTACACTTCCTACTACTGAATATTATATTAGCAGCAGAGCGTCAGTTCAGAATTCAGTTAATTTGCTGATCCTGAAAAACAGCTGAATTTGAAGCTGACGCAGCGAAGCGTCAGTTCAAAATTTGCTGCTGAATTTAATGCTGAAGCAGCGAAGAGTGACGTCAGCTGAAGATTCAGCTAATTGTTGACTCCGAAAAACAGCTGAATTTTAAGCTGAAGAAGCGTCAGATCAAAATTCGCCTAATTAGTTGACGCTAAAAAATACCTGAATTACGAGCTGACGTTTCTTTGCGTCTGCTTAGCTGATGCTGAAAAACACCTGAATTTTAAGCTGACGCAGCAAAGCGTCATTTCAAAATTCAGCTAATTAGCTGAAGCTGTAAAACAGGTGAATTTGAAGCTAACGCAGCAAAGTTACAGCTCAAAATTCAGCTAATTTGCTGACGCTGAAAAACAGCTAAATTTTAAGCTGACGCAGCGAAGTGTCAGTTCAGAATTCAGTTAATTAGCTGACGCTAAAAACAGATGAATTTGAAGCTGACGCAGTAAAGTGTCAGTTCAGAATTCAGTTAATTAGCTGACGCTGAGAAGCAGGTGAATTTGAAGCTGAAGCAGCGAAGCGTCAGCTCAAAATTCAGCTAATTAGCTGACGCTGGAAATCAGCTGAATTTAATGCTGAAGCAGCGAAGAGTGACGTCAGCTCAAAATTCAACTAATTTGCTGACGCTGAAAAACAGCTGAATTTTAAGCTGAAGAATCGTCAGCTCGAAATTCGGCTAATTAGCTGACGCTGAAAAACAGCTCAATTTTGAGCTGACGTTTCTCTGCGTCTGCTTAGCTGATGCTAAAAAGAAGCTGAATTTTTAGCTGACGCAGAAAAGCGTCAAATCAAAATTTAGCTAATTAGCTGACGTTGTAAAACAGGTGACTTTGAACCTGACGCAGCAAAGCGTCAGCTTAAAATTCAGCTAATTTGCTGACGCTGAAAAACAGCTGAATTTTAAGCTGACGCATCTAAGTGTTAGTTCAGAATTCAGTTAATTAGCTGACGCTGAAAAACAGGTGACTTTGAACCTGACGCAGCAATGCGTCAGCTCAAAATTCAGCTAATTTGCTGACGCTGAAAAACAGCTGAATTTTTAGCTGACGCAGCTAAGTGTCGGTTCAAAATTCAGTTAATTAGCTGACGCTGAAAAACAGGTGAATTTGAAGCTGACGCAGCGAAGCGTCAGTTCAGATTTCAGTTAATTTGCTGATCCTGAAAACAGCTGAATTTGAAACTGACGCAGCGAAGTGTCAGTTCAGAATTCAGTTAATTAGCTGACGCTGAGAAACAGGTGAACTTGAAGCTGAAGCAGCTGACGTTGAAAATCAGCTGAATTTAATGCTGAGGCAGCGAAGAGTGACGTCAGCTCAAAATTCAGCTAATTTGCTGACGCTGAAAAACAGCTGAATTTTAAGCTGACGCAGCGAAGTGTCACTTCAAAATTCAGTTAATTAGCTGACGCTGAAAAACAGGTGGCTTTGAACCTGACGCAGCAAAGCGTCAGCTCAAAATTCAGCTAATTATCTGACGCTGAAAAACAGCTGAATTTTAAACTGACGCAGCGAAGCGTCAGTTCAGAATTCAGTTAATTTGCTGATCCTGAAAAACAGCTGAATTTGAAGCTGACGCAGCGAAGTGTCAGTTCAGAATTCAGTTAATTAGCTGACGCTGAGAAACAGGTGAACTTGAAGCTGAAGCAGCGAAGCGTCAGCTCAAAATTCAGCTAATTAGCTGATGCTGAAAATCAGCGTAATTTAATGCTGAGGCAGCGAAGAGTGACGTCAGCTCAAAATTCAGCTAATTTGCTGACGCTGAAAACAGCTGAATTTTAAGCTGACGCAGCGAAGTGTCAGTTCAAAATTCAGTTAATTAGCTGACGCTGAAAAACAGGTGACTTTGAAGCTGCTGCAGCAAAGCGTCAGCTCAAAATTCAGCAAATTTGCTGACGCTGAAAAACAGCTGAATTTTAAGCTGACGCAGCTAAGTGTCGGTTCAAAATTCAGTTAATTAGCTGACGCTGAAAAACATGTGAATTTGAAGCTGACGCAGCGAAGCGTCAGTTCACAATTCAGTTAATTTGCTGATCCTGAAAACAGCTGAATTTGAAGCTGACGCAGCGAAGTGTCAGTTCAGAATTCAGCTAATTTGCTGACGCTGAAAAACAGCTGAATTTTAAGTTGACGCAGCTAAGTGTCGGTTCAAAATTCAGTTAATTAGCTGACGCTGAAAAACATGTGAATTTGAAGCTGACGCAGCGAAGCGCCAGTTCAGAATTCAGTTAATTTGCTGATCCTGAAAACAGCTGAATTTGAAGCTGCCGCAGCGAAGTGTCAGTTCAGAATTCAGTTAATTAGCTGACGCTGAGAAACAGGTGAACTTGAAGCTGAAGCAGCTGACGTTGAAAATCAGCTGAATTTAATGCTGAGGTAGCGAAGAGTGACGTCAGCTCAAAATTCAGCTAATTTGCTGACGCTGAAAAACAGCTGAATTTTAAGCTGACGCAGCGAAGTGTCAGTTCAAAATTCAGTTAATTAGCTGACGCTGAAAAACAGGTGACTTTGAACCTGACGCAGCAAAGCGTCAGCTCAAAATTCAGCTAATTTGCTGACGCTGAAAAACAGCTGAATTTTAAGCTGACGCAGCTAAGTGTCGGTTCAAAATTCAGTTAATTAGCTGACGCTGAAAAACAGGTGAATTAGAAGCTGACGCAGCGAAGCGTCAGTTCAGAATTCAGTTAATTTGCTGATCCTGAAAAACAGCTGAATTTGAAGCTGACGCAGCGAAGTGTCAGTTCAGAATTCAGTTAATTAGCTGACGCTGAGAAACAGGTGAACTAGTAGCTGAAGCAGCGAAGCGTCAGCTCAAAATTCAGCTAATTACTGACGCTGAAAATCAGCTGAATTTAATGCTGAGACAGCGAAGAGTGACGTCAGCTCAAAATTCAGCTAATTTGCTGACGCTGAAAAACAGCTGAATTTTAAGCTGAAGCAGCGAAGTATTAGTTCAGAATTCAGTTAATTAGCTGACGCTGAAAACAGGTGACTTTGAAGCTGACGCAGCGAAGCGTCAGTTCAGAATTCAGTTAATTTGCTGATCCTGAAAACAGCTGAATTTGAAGCTGACGCAGCAAAGTGTTAGTTCAGAATTCAGCTAATTTGCTGACGCTGAAAAACAGCTGAATTTTAAGCTGACGCAGCTAAGTGTCGGTTCAAAATTCAGTTAATTAGCTGACGCTGAAAAACAGGTGAATTTGAAGCTGACGCAGCGAAGCGTCAGTTCAGATTTCAGTTAATTTGCTGATCCTGAAAACAGCTGAATTTGAAGCTGCCGCAGCGAAGTGTCAGTTCAGAATTCAGTTAATTAGCTTACGCTGAGAAACAGGTGAACTTGAAGCTGAAGCAGCTGACGTTGAAAATCAGCTGAATTTAATGCTGAGGCAGCGAAGAGTGACGTCAGTTCAAAATTCAGCTAATTTGCTGACGCTGAAAAACAGCTGAATTTTAAGCTGACGCAGCGAAGTGTCAGTTCAAAATTCAGTTAATTAGCTGACGCTGAAAAACAGGTGACTTTGAACCTGACGCAGCAAAGCGTCAGCTCAAAATTCAGCTAATTTGCTGACGCTGAAAAACAGCTGAATTTTAAGCTGACGCAGCTAAGTGTCGGTTCAAAATTCAGTTAATTAGCTGACGCTGAAAAACAGGTGAATTAGAAGCTGACGCAGCGAAGCGTCAGTTCAGAATTCAGTTAATTTGCTGATCCTGAAAAACAGCTGAATTTGAAGCTGACGCAGCGAAGTGTCAGTTCAGAATTCAGTTAATTAGCTGACGCTGAGAAACAGGTGAACTTGTAGCTGACGCAGCAAAGCGTCAGCTCAAAATTCAGCTAATTAGCTGACGCTGAAAATCAGCTGAATTTAATGCTGAGGCAGCGAAGAGTGACGTCAGCTCAAAATTCAGCTAATTTGCTGACGCTGAAAACAGCTGAATTTTAAGCTGACGCAGCGAAGTGTCAGTTCAAAATTCAGTTAATTATTTGACGCTGAAAAACAGCTGAATTTTAAGCTGACGCAGCGAAGTGTCAGTTCAAAATTCAGTTAATTAGCTGACGCTGAAAAACAGCTGAATTTTAAGCTGACGCAGCGAAGTGTTAGTTCAGAATTCAGTTAATTAGCTGACGCTGAAAAACAGGTGACTTTGAAGCTGACGCAGCAAAGGTTCAGCTCAAAATTCAGCTAATTTGCTGACGTTGAAAAACAGCTGAATTTTAAGGTGACGCAGCGAAGTGTCAGTTCAAAATTCAGTTAATTAGCTGACGCTGAAAAACAGGTGAATTTGAAGCTGATGCAGCGAAGCCAAGGATTTGTGAACAGCCCCTAATTAGCTTTCGTACTTCCTTGTGCTGATCTTCACTTCCGGTAATGCATAAAGATATGCATCTAAAAAAACAGTTATCATCTGCCTTGACGTCTATAACAGTGTGATGCGATTGGAGCAACAAATTTTTTGTTTTTTGTGAATTCTTATCAAATGACAGTCCAAGCTTCTCACAATATCGTTTTTGCCAAATATTATTTATGGGACAAAAGCGAAATTTTGATTTTTCCGTAATGCAATTAATTTCTTCCACAGATGATTCATGTGTTTCATTTTCGCCATTTTTTTCTTGAGATTCGTCGACGTGGTAATGTTTTAAATTAATGATATCCTTTTTTAAAAGATTTTCCCACTTTTGACCGTAAAATACAGTTGCCATTGCTCAGAAAAGGGGAAGTTCCCGCGCCCCACCCTGTATTTCAAAATTTCACTGGGGTAAATATTCCCGGTTACATTGGGCCCCGGGTACAAATCCCCGAGCGCCCCCCTCTCTGGTTGGACCTGTATATCCGTTCATATTATAGAGATTATATATATTTTTGGTTGGTGAAAAAAATCGACCAACCAGAGTGTTTTTCCCCCCAAAAAAAGTGATAAGTTGTAGTAGGAGCAGTAGAAGCGTGATGGGATTCAGATTTTATGTATTTATAGGATTAGTTACAACTGACGCGCATGAATGGATTAACGAGATTTTAAAAATCTTTAATCTGCTCTCCCCAAATGCATTTTAGCCTTGCCTACTTACAAAGTTTTATTAGAAGAGTGGAGTGAAACGTCAAAATTGAAAAAACCTGAAAATTCGACGACCATGAGAATTTTGACAATTTATAACTTTTGATTTAAACGCTGATGACCTTGACACATTAAAAATTTTTATTAATTTAATTAGGTATGTGGAAATTTAGTAAAATGAAAATTGAGTCGAGTGCAGAATAAAAGTTTCAAAAACCTGCTTTGGTTAGGCAACTCTCTAAAACATGGTTGCACAATTTTACAAAATTTTCTAACTTGCACTTATGCAACCCATCTGACGCTTATGAGTTTTATTAAAATTTTGCAAATTTTGTATTACTTCACTTCCGCCGTAATTACAAAGAATTAAAAAAATGAAGTAAATTTTCGTGTGATTCTGTTGATGCTACTTTTTGTGTGCCTTAAAAATAATATTTCTAAATTAAAATCGGCTTATCATTAAGCTGTAACGTTATACTTTATATTTCTGCTTCATTTAGCCTCAAATTCTACATAGTTTTCTGTTTTCATGGAAATGGTAGAGCAACTTTTTTCTGATACTAAAATAAAGAATTAAAAACAAAAAAATTATATTTCCGAGATATTTTCCTGCAAAAGTATCTGATGACTGAACTTCGAAGGGATGATCAAATATTACATTTTTATAAACAATTTAATATATCTATCACTGAACAGAGGCTTTATTACATTTTTAATATCAATATTCTGTCATTTACATATCTATAATTGAGTATATAAAACTATTCTGAAACAAAATTACTTATATTTTAATAACGATTTCGATTGCTATGAATTAAACCCTGATCATGTAAATTTAAGATAGAAGTTGCAATAATTTTTGCAGTTTTCTTCAAGTAACCCCCACTGGTGAGCATTACTACAGGAATTCCTTTCGAACGAAGTTTTTGAAATACCAACTCATCTCTTCGAATAATGCCCTGATAAATACCTAACTAATGTTCTTTTACTTAAATCGGTTTGATATCTCACCTGAGCGGAGATACACAAGCAGCCTAATTTATCGCCTTTCAAAATGTCAGTTCCAGCGTTATAAACGGCAAAGTCCGGATGAAACTCTTCCAGAGCAGCATCAAGATTCCTAGTAAAGTTAAAGCAATAATTGATTGTGGAATGATTATTATAAAATTTCTTACGTTTCCACTTTGCTTAAGTATTCTTCATCCTTAGTCATGCGCTTAAGTTCTACTCTGCGTGAGATTCCCTGCTTAGCTTTTCTATCAAACGGATAGATTTCTTTATTGTATACATCCATGACATAAACATTTTCGTTGGCCATGAAATCATGTTCGTGACCATTACCCTAAAGAAATTTAAATTCGGTTTGCCGGAAATACTCATAAAGAACAGGAATACCTGGTGAGCATCTAAATCCAAAATTAACACGTTTCTGACTATTAGAGGAAAATGTAAATATAAAAATTCTATAAGTAATGAAATATCGGCATAGGCACAAAATCCTTCACCAGATGAAGCTCTGCAGTGGTGGAAACCACCTCCAATATTAATAGCCCATCCTCTTTCGAGAGCCAGTTTTCCGGCCAAGATTGACCCTCCAGTTTGGTATCTGCCCTCATAACCGACGGTTTACACTTTAGTGGAACATCAAACAACTCACCTCATTCGCTTTAAATATCCTAATTGTACTAGAAAATTTGGCACAAACATCAACGGCGGAACTTCCGCTATTTTGGCTACATTTAAGCTGCACTGTAACAACTGCGTTTCAATCTCACTTTGCTAATTAAAATATTTACCTTTAAGCTTTTAATATATTTTTTGCTATGAACAACCAACAAATCATTTTTGCTTGCTTCATTTGGCTTCACCACCGAATCTTCGTCTATAAATCCGGCTTTACTCAAAAACTAAAAATTATGGTTTAGTACGAACTACTCTATATATAAATCACTTTTACCTGATAAATTCTGCCCCATTTTCCGGCATCGAATGGATGTAATTTTTCCAAACCACAAAAATGAACATTGTACTCGGGTCGGTAGATAATTGGCAACTGTGATTCGTTTATATCTAAATATAATTTGGTTCTAAAATTTTGCTATTTTTAAAAGCAGGCAAACAATCTTAAAGAGCACTAAACTTACTCCATGATTACATTTTTTCAATACAAGTAATTTAGAACTGTCAATATTTACATTCAGAATTTCCCGTTTGCTTTATTGATTAACAGCCCAGCCCCATTTCGGGGTAAATGCACAGTCGTGTAATACTCATCTGATTCATCTTATAAAAATAGTTTGGATTGTCACTTTAAACTAAATGTAGTATGATTGAAATTAGTTAAATTTTGCAAAAGAAAATTTAACCTACATCCTACATTGTTAGGTAGTTCGAAGAATATCCGCCGAACGCAACGCCGAAGACGTCAAAAATATAAATTCAAATTACAGTGGCGTCGCCAAAGAAATTTGAATAAATCTTAAAAGTCTCAATTCAAAAAACCAAAGGATGCACAAAGGAAGGATTACTGTATGCAGTGACGTATTTAGAGAGGAGCAAAGGAGCAATTATCCCTCTTCAAGGATGACGCAGGCCGAATGACGCGCATGAATGGTTAACGAGATTCTGAAAATATTTAATCGAAATCCAACAAAACAATCTATCCAACAAATTAGAACACTTTGAAAAGGTAAGAAGAGAGAGGCACTTGGTTGCTTCGCCGAAAGATCTATAAATTAAGCTTTTAAAGTTAGGGGGCGTCCATTAATTACGTGAGGTGATTTTGGCGATATTTAGATTTCCCCTCCCCCCCCTCCTAATCTCACGTGAGATTTTTTAAATGCGCATTTTTAATGTAAATACGTTAATCTGTGCTTGATTGCGTTGTATTTACTAAAAAAACATAATTTGCTTAATTATTTTTATTTAATACTAGTTAACACGAAAAAATTACGTGATAATTGCCAAGACCCCCCCTCTCCCTCACGTGAGATTGGGTGAGATTCGGCTCAAACCCTCCGCCCCCTAAATGCCTCACGTAATTAATGAACGCCCTCTAATTGATACACAGTTAGTTGTAAAATATTGTAGGTGAAAACCTATAAAATAAGTTTTTTACGAAAATATTTTTCGTTAATCCTTTCATGACCGTCGTTTTGGGTAATGAATTTGATTTAATCGCTCGCTTTCTGTTCTGATCTTTCAGTGATGATTTTAAGCTGATGAACAGAAAGCAACAAGTTACGACGTCGATTAGTGGCGTAGCCAGGAATTTAGTTTGGGGGGGGACCCTTCTTGAACTATTTAAAAAAATATTTTTAAAAACCCCGACAAAGGGTTTACTACACAAGATGTCTAAATGCATTATTTCAAATTTTGAATTAATAACTTTGGCCCCCCTCTGGGGTGATACTGGGACAACAAAGACAAAAGATCAGCGGCCAACCTGTCCTGTGTGTAAATGTACACTTGAAAAATCATTAAAAACTAGCTAAAAGAATTAAGTCACAACATAAACATTCAGCACTTTCTGCTACCGTTGGAAAACACCTACTAAGACACTGGAGGGTATTCCATACCTCCCAGACCCCCCGGTCTCAGAACTTGAAGGTTGTATCCACAATCTGAGTTTAATTAATTGTTTTTATTGAAGGTACTCATCTGTGCTGAATAAATGCATATGTTAGCACCTGTACGCAGGACCGGATTAGGTCTTACTTGGGCCATACGCCCCACCTTCTGTAAAGTGATTTAAATTTAACTAAAATCAAAATTCTTTTTATTCATTTGATAATTTTTTTTGAACAGAAAAAAATCGGAAACCATATTTAAGGGCCCCCAATGAGCTCGGGCCTTAGGCTATAGCCTAACCAGGCCCAACGAAAGGGGTACGCCTAGGGATTTCATCTTCCAAGTGCAAATAAAACTCAGGTTGTTGTAGCAAATCAAAAATATAAGTTCTTTTTTTTTATAATTAATTTTACATAATTATTTTAGATGTTTTGTGAGTAGTGCCCGCGAAGTCTTGCCACGGGGCCCGACGTGGCTCTCGACGGCCCTGAACCTAACCTACTTTATGGTTAATCCGGCTCAATAGTTTTCAATAAAATAATTATTATTATTGCCAACTCCGTGCAAATCAAAATCCACTCAGCTGTTAGATAAAAATAATATTTACCACGAGGTTTTAAAATTTCCATTGACGCGCATGAACAGATTAACGAGATTCTAAAAAATATTAAAAAATTTTGGGTGCCCTCCCCCCTCAAAACCATTTTTGAAATACACCACTGACTGCATGTCTCCAACCAGATTAGTCTGGATGCAGCATGCAAGTGCTCTCAGAAACTAGCGATCCTGCCTATCAAAAGCTGACAGGACATTGCCAAGGTTGCGAGACCTCTAATTATAGACGAAAGTCGACGGAGATAATTAGTATGTACCCCCCCTTTGGTAAATGATTTGCACATGTCGCCTTGTTCCGGTGAAATTCACTGGTACTACAGACGAAAGACCGCATTCGTAGTGAAGGTTAGGCGAGGTTCTAGTTGGGATAACTTAGGATTAGATTGAGTTAGGCTAGTATTGGTTTGGATTAATTTAAGTTTGATTGAGGTTATGTTGGGTTTATATTCAGTTAATTTAGGGCTAGTTTAGGGTTCATTTAGGTTTATATCAAGTTTGGTTTAGAATTCAAAGATTGGATTCATTCGGTTATAGCGAAATTGCGGACCTTAATATTCGTTATTTGTCTAACACGAATAATTATTATTAGGGGAATCACCCATTAATTAAATACTCTAGTACGCCAACTTGATCGCCTACTCACTGCATAGTGTAGGGCACTTGAAGAAGGTAACATGATGTATCTTGAGAGCCTCACAGGATTTGAAGCGGGGAGTCTTTGAAGTGAGTAAGTTCTCGAGTCCACGCATTTAGTAAAAACATCCCCGATCTCAAAAGGCAGGGAATTTCTGAGCTTACGCTTCTGGTAAAAGCATCCCTGAAAGTCGCCCGACTCGATAAGCATGAATTCAAAAATTTCGTTAATCCGTTCATGTGCGTTGGTGTTATATGAAAATATATTTTGTAAATTACAGAGTCTTTTTTAAGTCACTACAAAACGGAAACGATGCGACGAAGCGGAAAATTGCATATAAACAAAAATTAAGAGGATGAAATTTGCAACAAAAAGTGTCTAATAAGGTTTGCTGTAAAATTAGTTCTTGTGTCAAAAAAGGTCTTTAAAGGATAGAGTTAACATTGTTAACATAGGAGTGTACGCAGTGGCGTAACAAGCAGGTGATGGACCCGTGTGCGAAGTTGTTAACTTGCTTTTATAAAAGATCAAAATAAAAGAAAATAATAGTGACACATACTGATGTGGTTTGTACGGATTTGTACCTACTGTGGCGGTCAAGCGGTAAATAACTCAAAACAATTTTGTAAACAGGACTCGGAATTCCGACGATTTTCATGCAATTCCAGTGATTTCCAAAGAATTCCTTTCAAGCAAGGGCGGATATAGAGACGAGTAACTACCCCCCCCCCTATTCAATTTTATTAAAATTTGAAAATTATACCTGTTTTTCTTGATTTTCTTGATTTTTCTAAGATTGTCTAGATTTCCTAAAATATCCTAGCATTTTCTGTGATTCCACTTTTCACAAGATTTCCTAAGATTCTGAAATTTTTTCGATTTTTCTGAGAATTTTTTAGATATTTTTCTAAGATTTCCTAGAATTATCTATTTCTTCTAATTTTCTACATTTTCTAAGATTGTAAAATAAATGAGATTTTCTTGGATTTCCTAAAATTTTCTGGGATTTCATTGGCTTTAAAATTTTCTGGATTTTTGGAGATATCTTAAGATACCTTAGAATTTTCAATTTCCTAGAATTTCCTAAGATTTTCTCGAGTTTCCTGTATTTCTCTTGATTTCTTATTTACTAAAATTATCTCGAGTTTTCTGAGATTTTCTTGAAATTTTTATGGATTTCTTGAGATTTTCTATATTTCTACAAATTTTCTTGTTTCTTAAGATGTCTTGGAATTTTCCAGAATTTCTTCAGATTTCCCTTCACTTGTACACACAATTTTTTAGGCGATTTTCCAACTGGAAAACTTAGGAAATTTAGGAAATCTTTAGAATACCGCAGATTAATTCTTTTATTTTCTTTTTTAATCATTCAAAAATTTTTTTAGAATATTCTAAATTTTCTCTTTTCTAAGTTACAACGGGATATAAACCCCCCGCCCCCCATGAGCCATAAAAAAACAACAAAATTTACTAAATTTTGTTAAAATTTGAAAAATATACCTACATTCTTTGCCTAGATCCGCCCTTGGTTTTACATTTCAAGGTTGCATTAGACCAGGGGTCTCCAAACTACGGCCCGCGGGCCAAATCCGGCCCGCCAGCACCACCAATCCGGCCCGCGAGAGCGGGCCTGATGTGGCTGATATCTGGCACGCCCTTTACATTATTTTGATAAAAATCAAATCAAATAAAGTAATCATACAAAATAATAGTCAGATATTTTATTTACCCATTAAAAATAGTTGTCGAAACACAACAAAAGTTGTCAAAAAGCAATCTTAATCTAATGAGGTATAGCTGTAGAGACTAACGAAAATATTCAAACTCTCCTATGTTAACAACGTAAATTGTACATTTTGAAACCGTTTTTTGACATATAAAAATCGCATTTACAGCAACACTTTTTAGACATTTTTTGTTAACAATTTCATTGTTTTCAATTTTGTATCTATACATTTTTCAATTTTGCAGCTCCGTTTTCGACTGACAGCAACTTAAACAAAACTCCGGAAAACACAAAAAATATTGTCATTTATAAATCGGAAACGGTGCGACGAAATGAAAAACTGAATAGGCATTTTTTCTTGAAAACGTGATTCTGTACATTTCTTACATTATTCTGTACATTATGTACAAGAGCATTTTTCTATTTTGTTGCACCGATTTCGAAATATAGATGACGATATTTCTTGTGTTTTGCAGAGTTCTGTTTAAGTCGCTGCCAGTCAAAAACGGGGAAACAAAATTAAAAAATGTATAGGTACAAAATTGAAGACAATGAAATTTATAACAAAAAAATTTTTTAAAAAGAAGCTTTTCTGTAAATGCGATTTTTATATAGGGAAAAAAACGGTTTCAAAATGTGCAATTTACATTGTTAACATAGGGGGGTTTGAATATTTTTGTTAGCCACTGTAGCTAGATATTGGCCCTCGGGGCTTTGTGGAGTAATCAGTCTGGCCCTTAGGCTAAAAAGTTTGGAGACCCCTGCATTAGACTACAACTGACTTCATAATTTTGAGATTTCTGTACAAAATGGTGTGCGAAAGTGCGCTTTTTAAAAAATTTCAAGGTCGCGTGCTCTAATGGTAACACAAAATATAAAATACAAAAATAATTTTTTCTAAAAATAGTTTTTGTTCTTTTTTTTATTAATTTAATTAATAATTAATTTTTTGACTTAAATTATTTTATTAAATATTAAATCAGGATTTAAAAATCGTTAAAAACTTTTAAATAATTAAATAACTAATAATAATAATTGTATGTTATTTAATATATTGATTAGTTATAGAGGGAACCCGGCCCCCCTGTAAATACGCCACTGGTTATTCCTGATATAACAATTACAGGAAAATCTGGAAAAGTCATGAAAAATTTAAGATTTCTCTAATTTTGTCAAGGAATTTCTCATTTTTAGTGCCAAGTCGAGAGCTGATCCGGCAATAAATATATTAACAAAAAAAAAAAAAAATTAAATTTTCAGTCGAGGTAAATAATTTAATTACAATTTTTTTTTAATTTTAAAGTAAATTTGTTTTTAAATTTAAAAATTAAATTTATTTTATTTAAAAATTACTTTTTTTTTATTAAAAAATTAAATTAAAAATTAAAAATTTAATTTAGGTAAAATTATTTTTCGATACTAATCGAAGCATGTGTCGACCTCGAAACATAGATAATTTTATAATTTGCTCTCTGATAAATATATGTTACAACGTTAGTACATTTTAATTTTTAATACTGAAAGATGGTTTTGTAAACTGAAACATGTATTGTTTTTAATATAGTTTTTTTGGCTATAATTTTAGATATTTCTGATGTGTGGGTGCAGAAATGTTACCAACAGAATAAAATTAATATAAAAACGGCAAGAGTTTGTTCGGACCACTTCTTAGACGACGATATTGCTTTAAAAATTTGCAACGTAATAAATGGAAATTAAAATCTACAGCCATACCTTCAGCAAAGTTGATCGAGGAGCCTCACCAGGATGAGGAAAGGCCCAAAGAGTTACACTCGAATTCAAACGAACTAGATTTACTAGTCGAATTACCTACGACGAGGAAAGAAACTTCAAGGGTTGCTACTCAAACTGAAAGGTATTTATTATTTTTTATTTCACAAAATTTATTTTAATAACAATTATATTTTTCAGACTAGAAGATGATTCAGTGTTAAAAGTAAAAAGTCTTGAAGTAGAATGTGCGCGTCTTCGAAGCATCATTGAAGAACAAGAATTGAACTGAAGATAGACAAGCAAAATCAAGATTCAGTTGCGGATGTTGGTTCTGCAATTTCAGTACATACAGGAGGTTCTCGAGCCTACAAGTTATTATTTTCAGGTTTTATAATTCCAAAATAAAATTTTTACGATAAAGTTCACGTCTTTTAATGCAAAAAATTTTCTTATTGGTGGTCTGGATGTACTCCCTGTCCAGAATCACCCCCAAGTATTTGGAGGTGATTGTCCGGGGTATCTCCGTTCTGAACACTCGAAGGAGGAGGTAGGAAATCTTTCGGTTTTCAGGAAGGATTTTCGTTTATGTAGATTAGACGTGGATGGGTCGTTTAATTTTGAAAAGTATGTTACCGTACTTTTAGAAGGGTTTACTCTTATACGCCAGGTTCGGAACCACTTTTCGATGTCTTCAATGTGGGCTGTCACTTAAAGGGGTTAGGTATGTATAAAGAAAGCTCGCAGACCTGACCACATCATAAACAAAACAATAAATAACCTCCCATAATAGGGAACAATGGCAATCGTCTGCATCACAAATGCTATCTCTCCTTTATATGCGCGAAGTTAGCCCCCTCCCCTTTTTTCTAAACTTAATTTTTTTTTTGTATTGTATTCAGTTTGTATTGTTTGTATCTTAAAACTTTTTTTCATTTCGTGAAGGCTAAAGTTAAAAATTGCAAAAAACCAATTTTTGCGTTTGCCCCCCCCCTTTTTCTAAAATTTCGAAACTTTTTTTTGTATTTTGTTGTATTCAATTTGTATTGTTTGTATTGCTCAAAATTAAAATCCCAAATTTAACATGAGTCGAGTAAATCGCGAATCAAAATTTCGCGCTGGTCCCCCATTTTCAAAAATTTTAAAATATTTTGTTTGTATTGTGTTCTATTTAGTTTGTAACTAACGCACATCTCTCCTTTGGACACTTTCTAAACCAATGAAAAACTAATGAAAATTACCTACCTTCCCTCGGTACACGGGCCCCCAGTTGTACTGTGACCTTTTTAATCTTTAAAAAAAAATTGAAACTTTAAAATATAATGATATAATCTAGTATTTCCATAAATCAGAAAATAAAAAGCTAAAAAAAATTTTAATTTTAAAATTATTTTAAAATTAAATTTATAAAAAATTAAAAAAATTAAATAAATTAAATTAATTAAAAAATTAAATTAATTGAAAAATTAAATTAATTAAAATATTAAATTAATTGAAAAGGTAATTTTTTTTAAAATTGAAAAATTTAATTAAATCACAATTGAATAAAATACATTAAATTTTAAAATTTAAAAACAAATTATTTTAAAATTAAAAAAAAAATTAAATTCAATTATTTTCTTAGACTAAAAAATAAACTTTTTTATTTAATTCATCGCCTGATGATACCATAGTATGGTGAAAACGTTTGCGAATTTATTTATACAATGCATTTTATATGAGTTAACTTATAAACATTTTAGTTCTGAAAAGTGTTTAGTGCAATTTTTGGGTTTTCTAAAATATTCATATGAAGAAAAAGAAAAGAAAAAGCTTATAATAATCTAGATTTTCTCAAATTTCCTCTGATTTCTCTTTAGTTTTGCATATGACAATTTCTCCATCATTTTTTCACAGTGAGAAATTTGAAGAAATCTGGAAAAATTTTAAGAAATCCCAAAATTATTTAGAAAATTCAAGAAAATCTTAGAAAAATATCCAAAATCTAAAAATTTTTGGGATCTTAAGAAATCTTGTGAAGTGGGGAATCACAGAAAATTCTAGGATATTTTAGGAAATCTAGACAATCTTAGAAAAATCAAGGAAATCTCAGAAAATTGAAAAATAAAAAACTTACCTATAATAAAAAAATATAATATGTTTTAATAAGAATTAAGGTATAATTTTCAAATTTTAATAACATTAAATAGGGGAGGGGTCCCTATATTTTCCCTTGTTTGGCAGGAATTTTTTGGAAATCACTGGAATTGCAAGGAAATCGTCGAAATTCCAAAATTATGGTTATAGAAGTTATTTATTATTTTCTTTTAATTTTCTCTCTTATAAAAGCAGAACCCCGTTAACAAATTCGCACAGGGGTTCCCCACCTGCTTGTTACGCCACTGTATCAGAACCAATACATTTATATGTTGTGGCAATAATTTTATAGAATCAGTTGGATACTGGGGTACTCGGTACTACTCAGTGCGTATTGCTTAACCTACAAATGTACTTATTCTCAAAAAATGAGAGTCTCTGATTAAGTAGGTAAGATCAATCACAGAACATATACGCAAGTTTTCAGTTTTTGAAACCGGGAGGTCTGGGGGGTGTGGAAAACCCTCCAGTACATCTAAACAAAAGAACATTTTCACTTGCAGGATGTCACGAGACGTACTAATCTAGTTGATTTGAAGGTATCGACAACCCTCGTCCCTCAGCTGTTATCGTATAAAATTTACAGTTAAAAATCTAAATAGTCGGTCTGTGAGACCGATTGTTAGTACTGGAGGGTTAAAACTGAAATCGAAATATGTTTGCTATTTAGAACATGTTCGGTAGAATGTATACCTATTTGTGTTTTTTAACATACTTACAGGTATACTGGAGGGTGTTCCACACCCCCCAGACACCGCGGTTGTAAAAACTGAAAACTTGCATAATATGTACATGATCTGTGTGATTGCTGTTATTTTTTGCTGAAATAAGTGAAAAATTTAAGCAAAAAAACCGAAAATTCGATCATCTTTAATGATTTTCAAAGACAAATCTTCTCCCAAATTAACTTTCTTGTTACAAATATTAACTTTTTACCTTTCCAGTTTACCAGAAAAAATGTAAATGCTAAAATAATTTTTAAAAGAAATAATGAAATAGATAGGGGAGCGGGGTCCCCCAAAAGCGGTGGATGATGAGGGAAAACAGAGGTCATATTCGGATTCACGAGGTTAATTTACATAAGAATCGAGAGGAATGGTATCAGGGCTCGAAAAAAAACTTGATTTGCACATCTGTGTTAACAAAATAATAATTTTGGAGCCTTCTGAATTTTAGCATTGGGTGCTACGGCTCCATTGCACCATGGTTTATCCGGCCCTGCCGGAGTTTTCTATCAAGTATGGCATCAGGGCCTGCTTTATAAGTATTTTAACACGAAGATCCTCTGAACAGGTACTTCAAAATACTTGAGGTCAGAGGAGGCAAGGAAGGTTTAGCCTCCTCTAAAATTTTAGACTAATATTAAAATTATCAAACAAGTAGAAAATGGATTTTCGATTGTGAGAACTATTAAAGATAGATGCCTTTTCTACAATATTTTTATCAAAAAAGTTTTACTAGACTACTTATCCGTAGAAGTTATGCATCGACTACATAACTATAAAAATGCCGCTATCGACTTAATCTGGTATTGTTTTCCAAATTAATTTAAAAGAAAAACTTGGAATCATTGTGGAAATCTAAGGTCTAGTGTACAAATGAAAGAAAATCTGACCAAATCCGGGAAAATTTGAGAAATTCCTAATAAATCTCACGAAAATTTGAGAAATCTATACTTGATCATTAGCCTCCACAGATGAGAAAGCCACGAGCCGCCACTGCTTGAGGGTTACTCTGAACAAGGGTCTCCGGTTGGGCTCCTATTACAATCCGAAAGGCGAGAAGAGCAGCACTGCACTACTGGATTATCTGACAGTTCACTAATCCGAGAGAGAGGAAATTATCATCTTCAAAATTTTCCGAGAGACATTTCTGAGATCCTAGAATCAAAATGTCCGACCAACTGAAGAACTTTTTTCATAAACATGAAGTATGAAGATCACCATGCAACGCACTCTAGAGGTGGTTAGTAACGTCGTAGAAATTAAGTCAATATATGCAAATTGTTGGAAATTTTGCCTACTTTAATGTTGTATAGAATAGTCATTATCGAAAAATGCATCGTTGCTGAGTTATTGGCAAAAAACTAAAACAAGCGCAAAGATTTTCTAGATTTCTTATGTTATCAGATTTTTCAAGATATTTTGAATTTTTATAAAAAAATTTCCTAGAATTTTTTTCATTTCCTCGGATTTTTTCAGTTTTCTCTTCACTTGTCCGCGGATATCTCTAGCGATTTCCAGTGGCGGCTGAAGTCAAGAAGTAAATTTCTTAATTTCCTAAGACTTTCTTAAACTTACGATTTTCTCAAATTTGATAAGATTTTTTTGCATTTCGAAAGATTTCCTTGAATTTTCTACATTTACTCGGATTACCTAGGATTTTCTAGATTTCCACAAATTTTCTATTATGTTGGATTTTTCGAAATTTCTTATGGTTTTTGTCGCAGCTGAGAAAATTTTACCAGAAATAATGAAAATTTGGTGTATAAAAATTTATGTTGCTATTCAAGTGAAAGATTTCTACTACTTCAAATCGTCGATCATAGATCATGAACAATAATTGTTAGTTTTTGAAACCGGGGGGGTTTGGGAGGTAATCCATACCTCCCAGGAGAACTTAATTTCTTAATACATGCTCAAAAGTATATATAAAAAGTATAATTGACCTAGAACCTAATTGAAATCAATTCAGAACATTGACTTTTCTTGTATGTGTCTATGTATGTATGCCTTAAAAATATAAAGAATATTTTTAGAAAGTCTTGCATCTAAGTGCGTATAATTGGCATTCAACTTTAGCTAAACTTTCCGATACTTCTGCGGGGTTTAAATACTGAAGCCCAAATTTCCAAATGGCGAATGTTTCTCTTGATATTCAGTTTCAAGTCCAAATTCGTTAAGTTTTTGGTACCACGCTGGACTGACGTGAAGACGACACCCTATAATGTCTACATTTTGCCAAACTTTCTGTATACTATTTTGAATGGCATGTTCACAATCGGCAACAATCGATCTAGAAACATAAATTATATTTTATCTATCATGGTAAGTTCATTCATTGCTTTATATAGACAGTTTCTCCAAAGATTTATAATACAAACATTAGTTAAGTTAAGATTGAATATCGAACAGAGCTGAGGTAAGGTTGACTTATCTGCTAAAATGTAAAAATAAAAAATGTCAAAATTAACTTAAAAATCAATGAAACTTCTACAGTGTGGACATACGGGCTAAATGCACCTCTGTTAATTAAAAAAATAGTTTAGATTCATACTAATCCTATTGATAAACAAGTAAAGGATTAAAAATATTACAACTTTTTTTCGACTTAATTTAAGGTCAACCCTAAAAATTTTTGGCGTAATTTACGGTCCCTGTTATTATTTATTTAAATTATTTTAAAAAGATTGAAAAGGTCACAGTACAACTGGGGGCCCTTTTTTTTGTGAGCGTCGGGAGTGGGGAAATCTTCAAAAGACACCACCCGGATGTGTTGGGTGGTAGTGTCTGATTTTTACCGACTAAAACCCCACTCCTTAGAGGTGCCGGGAATCGCTAGGCATTTCTTCCGTACACGCTCTTGCCTCTGACTGTTTTCGCCTTTCCGGGACTTTGCTCTTCAAGTTTGTATCTCGTCTTGGAGTTTAGCCTTGGCAGAGATGATGTCCACCAGCATCCTATCGATAACATTCCAGTGATCCTCGCTAACCAGCATCAGCTTCACTATGTTCGACGGAGACAAGTTCTGACCCAGCTGCGTTTGAGCGGCTGTTCTGTTGTCCGTCCATTTGATGCAGGAAAAGATGGTGTGTTCCGCATCGTCTAGCTCTCCACAGAAGAGGCAGCTGGGAGTATCGGATCTCTTGAAGCGATGCAGGTAGCTCCTGAAGCAGCCATGCCCACTAAGGGCTTGAATGGTTTCGTAAGTAAGCTCACCGTGTTTCCTATTTAGCCATGGTTCCAAGTCCGGGATCAGACGGTGTGTCCACCGGCCCTTGTCCGATGCCGTCCACGAAGCCTGACACCGCTCCCGGATGTCCATGCACCTACTCATGAAGAGGGTCTTGTTGTTAGATCTATATTTGGCATCACGCATCTCCGCCTTAAGGTGGATTGGCAGAAGGGACGCCAGCACAAGTACCGTCTCTGTTGATACCGTTCTATATGCTCTGCATATAGAACCGTAGCGTTGACCAGTCCCTCAAGCTCTTCCTCCGTCTCGGCCTCTACCACCACCGTGATGTCGTCCGCAAAGCAGGTGATGCTCACCCCTGGTAGTGTGGGGAGCCTGAGGACGCCGTCGTACATCACGTTCCATAGCATCGGACAGAGAACTGAGCCTTGTGGAACCCCACTAGACACCGGCAGGGTCTGCCGCCATAGCTTCTCATCCACAACCAGAGTTCTCCTGTAGAAGTAGCTAGCCAATATGTTGAGTAGGTAAGCTGGCACCTTCCTCTTTTCCAATTCGCCCATGATCACCTCCCATCTAGCCGAATTGAAGGCGTTTTTCACGTCAAGTGTTACCAAAACGACCAGTTTCTTCTTCTTCTTGGTACCTTCTTTCGCCACTCTTATCCTTTGAACCACGCTGTCGATCGCATTGGTGGTTGATCTACCTTTTCGGAAGCCAAATTGACTATCCGAGAGGCCCTCGGTTTTTTCGATCTCTTGTTGTAGTCTGTGTAAGATCAGTCTTTCGAATAGTTTCCCAGCGTGGTCCAGCAAACAGTTGGGTCTGTATGAGTTCGGGAGTTCTAGAAGCTTGTCTCCCTTCCTCAACAGTCGGAGTTTGGCCTGTTTCCAACTTTCTGGATATCTTCCCTCTCTCAAGCACCTGTTGTACACCTCCAGCAGTGCCTCCGGCCGGGTCTCCGCTAACTCTCTGACGATGGCCGACGGAACCCTACCCGGCCCCGGTGCCTTGTTGTAAGGCATCTTCTTCGCAGCTATAATCAGTTCAGCTTCACTGAAGAATGGAACGTCTCCGTCTACTGGCTTGTTCGTAAATGCCATCTCCGGGTGCTCCGGGAAAAGGGTCTGTATGATCTCTCTGAGGCGAGCCTCAGTCAGGCCAGGAATCTGTGGACTGCCCAGCTTCTTAGTAACTATTTGGTAAGCCCTTCCCCAGACATCCTCATTCACCTCTTCAATTAGTTTCTTCCAGCTGTTTTCCTTACTCTCTCATATTTTACTCGTCAGGTCATCTCTGAGTCTCTTTAGCTCCTGTCTTGCATCTTCGCATTCAGTTGAAAGCGAATCTCTGCGACGTCTCAGAGCCAGCTCCCGCAGACGCAGATAAGCCCTCCTGGCACTCACGTATTGCCTCCTCGCCAGGGCGATTTCATCCGTCCACTAATAGGCTTCCCTTCTGCCGATGGGGCCCCTTCTGGGCATCACGGCGTCGCCAAGCTGTTCCAGTACATCCCCCAGTCCGAAGTTTCTGATGGTGCGCTGCAGATCGGGTCTTTGCAGGTAGGTTTGGAGTCTTTGCTTATCGATTTTTTTTCCAGTTCCAGCCAGCCAGAGGAGGAGGTCCGGCTACAGTGGAGGCACGGCCAATCTCGAACGCGATATACCTGTGATCGCTGGCCGTTTCTTCATCCATCACCCGCCAGTTCACCTCGCTCGCCAATTCTGACGAGATTACATCCAGAATGGACTCCCGCTTATACCTTTCAAAGGTTGGGGTGCTGCCTACGTTGCATATAATGCAGTCCAGCTCTGCCAGGACCTCCGCCAGAATAGCTCCCCTAGCGTCGGTTGATGGAGACCCCCACTCTGTTGATTTAGCGTTAAAGTCGCCGCCGACGACTATAGGCTTGGTCTGCTTGCTCATGGTGTCCTTCATGTTCTATATTTGGTGGACAAATTCCTCCAGCGTGGAGTTGGGTGAAAAATATCCAGAATAAACAACCTGTCTCGGCATCTCCACCCACGCAAAACACTGGCCTCTTCCCGAGTTTAGGACCGCCACTCGGTCATGTGTGAAAACAGGTGCCTTTCCGTCAATGGACTCGGTCCAACAGCTGTCCATTGATCTGTATGGCTCGCTTACAAGTGCGACGTCCACATCTCTTGCTGCGAAGGTTTGCACGGCCCTTTACCGTGCGTTGCACCCACCGCACCCCGGTAGTTCCACCCCTGAGTGGATGAATATGACCGAGAGTGACTATATAATTTCTAAAGTAAATTGAAAAAATCGTCAGATATAATAAAATGCATCCAACAAGCGTCCAACTCGTTATAACTTTATATAGTGACGCAGTGGCGTATTTTGAAAATGCTGTGGGGCGGGGGGCAGCCCCAGTGGCGTATTTAGGAATTGCGTGTAAGAGGGAGGCATTGGATCCAAAAGTAAAATCACAACATTTAAAACTCGAGCGAAGCTAGTCATCTGGCACACAGCGCCGCAGGCTTCATCTTCATCAGCCAGTTTTTTTTATCTACTCCTGGACGTAGGCCTCTTCCAATGAGGAAGGATTTAGCATTTAGACCCCACGGTTGCTTAATCCGGATTGGGGAATGCCTGTAACACTGTTTTTAATAGTTGATGGCGGCAATCATCAACTCAGGGGGACCGCCTGCTTTACGTGCCCTCCAAAGCACGGAGACGGTCATGTGAAAGTTTTAGACTCTCCCCGGATTCGAACCGAGTACCTTAGAGTCAGCAGTTGTTCGGCTAACCTACTAAGCTAATGACCGTTTCAATTGCCACAGGCAATTTTTTTCAATTTTCAAGGTCATGCACTGCAATGGAAACTTCAAATATGAAATACAAAAATAAATTCCTACTATTTTTATGATAGAAGAAATAAGGTTTTAAGAATCGCTCAGAACTTTCAAATAATAAATAATTGTATATTATTTAATATATTGATTTGTTACATAGGACCCCCAGGAAATACGCCACTGGACAGGCCAAAATACTTTCAAAATCCAGTTAATCTATTCGTGCGCGTCAGTGGTAAACTAATCATTAAAAATAATTTAAAGTTATTTAAAAATTAAAACCTCGTGGAAAACATTATTTTTTACGGAGAGGGTTTCAAATAGATACAATCCGAGTCATTCTTGAGTGGGGGTAATTGCCCCCCTCTAAACACGCCACTGAAGTGCCGTAATCAGCCTTTTATGGGCCCGGTGGGAGCTTCTATAACAGCATTGTTTGTCGTCCTGGTCTGGTCATTTCTGCGCCCTGTGCCTGGGCACCGGCCTAGTTACGGCACTGACTTTATATTATATAATATAACAAAACTATATTTAAAAATATCCCAGTGGCGTAGCGTGGATTTCTGGTACGCGGGGCAAACCCTAAATTTGACGCCCCCCTATTTTCGCAATTAAGCAAACAAAAGTATTTCTTATATCAATTTATCAGATATTATTAAAAAGAAATTAATAAGGATTACTTAATAATAAGGACAAGATTAGCCAGCTCAGCCATTCCCAGCCGCCTTCCACAGAAGTGCCTCCTGGGGCATTTCCCCACCCCCACCCCCCGTTATAATGATTCTCGAAGGTTATTTCACCCGGTAAGTTAACTTACTGCAATGAAGTTATCATAATAGCAAGATATAATATTTTTACTATTGTAAGCTAAGTGCTAGCACTTTGCAGCAAATAAAAAGAGATACGTATATCGAGTCAATGGCGTATATCGCGTCCTTAAGTTTTCTACAACAGATTCAAACCGGAACAGGAGTAAATTTGTCAAGAAAGGTCCCAAAATCAAAAAATCTTTAATTTGCCGTTTCCTGTACATTTTATAGCCAAAATAAATTATATCATACCTAAAGTAGATAAAAAAAGTGGTGAGATAAAAAGGGACTTTAAGGCGGGATCCTTCATCCAACGATGAAGAGTACCTATGGATAAAACTTAGAAATCCAAACTTTTCTCATGTAAATATTTTAATTATTAAACCAGATACAATTTATTATTCTAACAAGCATTTAAATTGTAAAAAATCAACAATAATATAAAGAATTATTTCGTTATTATTTTTATTTACATAATTTAAAACAAAAATGTTGCAATAAAAGGTAAAAGTAAAACGTAAAAAAAAATAATTATCACTAAAAAAAATTAAAAATAATTTTTGAAAAATAAATATAAAATTCTTGAAATTCCGCAAGGCCCCCCCCCCCCCGGCTATAGTATCTTATGTCATAGTAATCAAGCAGGAAGACAATTTTGCATATTGCACGACTTGGAATTTTATACTTTCGTGGTCACAAATTGCAGACGGGAATAGATCTATCACTGGTATGAGTTATTATGTGCCGGGTCAAATTTCGTTTGGTTATATATTTAAAGTCGCATATCCCACATACAAACTTTTCCTCGCCCGTATGCTTTTTCATGTGATTCTTTAATCCATTTTTATTTGCACTTTTGTAGTCGCAGAGATCGCAACCAAACGGTTTCTCCCTGGTATGTGTTCTGATATGTTGTTCTAAATTTCTTTTGCTAGCTGTTTTATAGGCACAAATTTCACAACCAAACGGTTTCTCTTCGGTATGCTTTACCATATGCTGTTTAAGATATTGTCTGTGTGACGATTTATAAAAACATATTCCGCAAGAAAATAATTTCTCGTTGGTATGGATTCTTATATGACGTGTTAAATTCCGGTTGTTTGAACCTCTATAGGTACATATTTCACACGTAAACAGTTTTTCCTTTGGATTCCTCGTATGGGTTTTGATATGGGCAATCAGACGACCTTTCACCGAACAAGTATAGTCGCAAATATCACATCTGAACGGCTTCTCCCCAGTATGTTTCCTCATGTGAACAACTAGACGGCTTCTAATGGTACTTTTAAAGTCACAAATTTCGCACATAAATGGCTTTTCGCCGGTGTGTGTTTTCATGTGCTCCTTCAAATTCGTTTTAATTGAACATTTATAATCACAAATATCACAAGTGTGCGGTTTTTCCCCAGTGTGAAGTTTCACATGATCTCTCAAGCTTTCCGGCCGAGCAGTTTTAAAATCACAAAATGAGCAGGCAAATGGTTTCTCGCCTGTATGAATTCGTATATGCCGTTCCAAGCGGTAACGCCTTGTACATTTGTAGTCACAAATTTCACATGCAAAACATTTCTCGCCGGTATGAGTTGTTACGTGCCTGCTCAAACCTTGTTTAAGTGAACATTTAAAATCGCACACTTCACATGCAAACGGTTTAACGTCGGCATGAACAGTCGAATGAATTTTCAATTTGTAGTTACTGGAAAAGTTCTTATTACAAATTGGACACACAAACACTTGAAGGTTGACATGAACCCTTGCATGTTTCGTCAGCTCCGACTTACAAATAAATTTTACCTTGCACACCTCACATTCGAATTGCTTGCATATTTGTACTTCCCACGCTTCCTCTTGTTTCAGAGATGCTTCTTCTTTTATATCGATCGAATGATGTAGATCTTCCAACTTAAATGTTTCGTCTTCCACAATTTCTTCTTTTATTTCATACTTGATCTCTTCTGACAGTTCTAGCTTTTCCATATTGCTGGTAAACAAGTGAAACTATAAAACAAAAAATTATGTGAGGTTATGTTTTGCAATTGAATATTATTTTAAAGCAAATGTCAAGTCATTTTCTTAATTAAATTAAATAATTTCAAATGTTATTGTTATTATAATATAAATAAAATCTAGAAAGTCAAACCTAAAATTAAGCCTAGTAGAAATGCCACGTCAATCTGATTTAAATGATACAAATCTTCTAAATTGAAGTTTATATCTTCCGCTGCTTTTGTTTTAATTCCGGATGTGCTTGGCGCTTATCTTTGTAAAAAACTAAACTTTCCATGAACAAAATTTCAAAATGGTGACAATTGATAATTTATCAATCAGCTCTATCTAGTGGAGAAAAAGAGAATTACTTTCAGTCTGTGTAGCCGTCAATCCGAAATATTTAGCTTTCATACAAAAATCGAAGAAATTTGTGTTTGAAAAAGCAATTCTATTGAATTTTGTTGATTATTTCAATAGTAACAACTACTCCGTACCTCTTGGGTTGGAGCATAAAGTTAACCTGATTGATATTAATAACTAAACGGTCAGGTGACGTTGATTTTCTGCTTCTATAGTGTTTGAATGGTGTGGAACTCGATAGTCTAGGTCAAGTGGTGCGGCCTGAAGGCCGCACTGCTCCGCGCATCATAACTTCTTTATTTTTTAAGCTGGTAACTTGGTAAGTGAACCAATCCAAAATACGTTACGTAAAGAAAGCAGGAAAAAATAAAAATAAATATTTTTTGTTTTTTTGAAAAATTTCTTCTTCTTCTTCTTCAACTTTAGGCTCTAGGATAGCTCCTGTTTGCCTTGACTTCTGGCTGTCTTCTATAGATATTATTTGTTTTACATCTGAGGTAGCTTGCTAGGCTCGTCTCAGATGTGCAAAATTACTGGAATTCTTTGGAATTTATAGGAAATTTATTGCAAATCATTGAAATTCTTAAAAAACTGCAATTGTTTGCAAATATTTGGAGATCTTTGAAATTCCTTGAAAATCACTGGAATTCCTAGGAAACTATTGGAATTATCCTAGAAGATCACTAGATCTTTGGGATTTATTGGAAATCATTTTCCTTTAAAACTGCATTAATTTGTTTGGAAATATTTGGAATTCCTTGAAAATCACTGAAATTCCTTGTAAAATAATGAAATTTTTTTGAGAAACACTAAAACTTCAAGGAAAACACTAGAATTCTTAGAAAATATTTGGAATTTGGAAAATTCTTTGAAAATCATTAAAATTATTTGGAATTTACTAGAATTCTTACAAATTCACTGGAATTCTATAAAACTGTATTTATTTGGAAATATTTGGAATTTCTTGAAAATTACTGAAATTTCTTGAAAAAGACTGGAATTCCTTTAGGAAAACACTGGAATTCCTAGGAATTCTTTGGATTTGATTCGAAATCTTTGAAATTATTTATAACTGCACTGCTTTCAAATAATTGGAATTGTTTAAAAATCACTGAAATACCTTGAAAATCGTTAAAATTCTTTGGAATTCACTGGAATTCCTAGGAAACATTTGGATTTTATTCGAAATCATTGAAATTCTTTAAAACCACTGTTTTTAAATATTTTGAATTCCTTAAAAATTGCTGAAATTTCTTAAAAATCGCTAATATCCTTGGAAATCTAAAAACTAAAAATTAAACACAATTAAGGAAAAGAGCGATAGACACATGTACTGCTACTTCAACTTCCTAGCCATCACACCATGACATGTGTTTCTGACTCATTAGTCGTCATCAGTATTGCATACTTGTTGTTGTCACTTAATTGTGTGCACTTCAGGGGCTATTGGTCGCGATTCAATGTGGACGGTGGACGGAAATCACTTGAATTCCTACGAAATCTTTGGTATTGATAGGAAATCATTGAAATTCTGTAAACTGGATTTGTTTTGAATTCAATTCTAGGAATTTTTTTAAAATTACTGAAATTTATCGGCAAACACTGGAATTCCTACGAATTCTTTAGGATTTATTCGAAATCATTGAAATTCGTTAGAACTTCACTGTTTTGAAATATTTGGAATTCCTTTATTATTTATTACTGCCAACCAACAAAAACAAAATTTTCTGATCTTTTTAAAGAAATTCTTTGAAATGCATCAAACAAGTCAGTGTGGTAGCCATGTTTTATTATCAAAGAAAGTATTTTTTTCATTTTTCAGTACAATTTTTATTTTAAAATGGAAACACCGAACATTCTCTTGCTCCCGTGCTCCCCACCGCACCGGGGGCGATTAAACTAGATAAAATTTTTTTTAGAAACTTTTAAAATAATTTTTAAGTCAGTATTTTTGAAAATCCCTGGAACCTCTAATTGGTGGAATTCATTAGAATTTTTTATAAGTCATTGAAAATCATTGAATTCTTTAGAATTACCAAATTTCATTTATTTGAAATTTTCTTGAAATTTACTAAAATTGAATTTATTTGGAAATCCCTTGAATTGCCTAAAAATTCTTGGAATCTCTTGGAATTCCATGGAATCCAAAAGAAATTTTCAGAATTCACTGAAATTTTTTAGAGATTATTAATTATTACATTGTATTCATTTCAACTTTTTTTTAGAAATTCACTGCAATTTCTTAGAATTGAACTTGTTTAAAATATTTTTGTACAATACCTGTAATTCCTTTTAAATCACTGGAATGTTTTGTGAATTTATGAATTTTCTTAGAAACTCTTGAAAGAAAACATTGTAAATAATTAAAATTTTTTGTTGAAATTTCTTAGAATTGATTTTATTTTACTAATTTAGGAAATACCTGAAATACCTTGTAAATCACAGAAATTCCGAAGAAATTACTTGAATTCCTTAGAAATCACTGGAATTCTTTGGAAATTACAGTAATTCCTTAAAAGTCGCTTGAATTATTCTTGAAATTTACACTAATTCTTTTGTAAAACACTGGAGTTTTTTAGAGTTTGCTGGAATTCTATGGAAATGACTGAAATTCCTTACATTTGCATCTGTTTTGAACTAATTAATCTCTAAAATTTCTGGTAAATTTCTGCAGTTTCTTGGAAACGGCAGTAATTCTTTGTAAAATACTGTCAAACGAGAATTTTGGAAATTTTTGAAATTCTTTAAAAATGATTTAAATTTCTCACAAAAATTCTGTTAAAATCAACAAAATTCATTAAAATTAAAGCTAATACGGTAGCCAGGTTGTATTTTCGTCGAAACTATTTCTTCATTTTTCACTACAATTTTTATTTTTAAATGGAAACATCGAGAAAACTCCCTAGGCTACGGGGGCCATTAAACCTGTTTGAATTTTTTTCAGAAATTTCTAAAAATATCCC
Organism: Cantharis flavilabris; assembly: GCA_949152465.1. Lineage (NCBI taxonomy): Eukaryota > Metazoa > Arthropoda > Insecta > Coleoptera > Cantharidae > Cantharis > Cantharis flavilabris. The sequence continues at coordinate 9,851,034 of OX424437.1, forward strand.
TGTAACCTTCTGGAAATCCTAGAATTTCCTTGATTCATCGGTGAAATTCATTGGAATTCTTTAAAAATAGTCTAAAATCATAAAATCATAAAATCCCAAATTGCATTCAATTAAAATTTTCTTAAAATTTGCTAAAATTGAATTTGTTTGGAAATCCATTGAATTGCTTAATAATTCTTTGAATCTCTTAGAATTCTTTGCAATATCAGAGATGTTTTCAAAATTTACTGCAATTACTTTGAGCTTAATAAATTACCTAGAATTCCTATATAGGAATTGCATTCATTCCATATACTGAAATTTCTTAGAATTGAACTTGTTTGGAATTGTTTAGGAAAACATTTTCTCTTTTGGTTTTTGTTAAATCTTTAAAATTCTTTACAAATTACAGAAATTTTTTAGAATTCTTAAAATTACATTCAATTGAAAATTTCCGGAAATTTTATGAAATTTTTTGGGATTAATTTTATTTTACTGATTTTGGAAATATTTGTAATACCTCGTAAATCACGGAAATTCCGTATAAATCACTTGAATTCCTTGGAAATTACAGTAATTCCTTAAAAATCATTAGAATTGCTTGGAATTTATTTTAGAAAATTTGGAATTTTCTTTGAAATCCTCTGAAAATTTTTGAAATTCCTAAAACTTGTTTTGAATTTGAATTTCTTGGAAATTCGTCAATCACTTGAATTTCTAAATTTTGTGGAAAATTTTTGAAATTTCTTAGAATTAAACTGATTTGGAATTTCTTTAGAATTCCGTGCAAAGGATTAGAATTTTTCGGACATCACTGAAGTTCCATAGAATTGAACTTGATTGGAATTTCTATAGAAAATTCTTTAGAATTCCGTGCGAAGCATTAAAATTTGTTGGACATCACTGATGTTCTGTAGAGCTGAATTTGATTGGAATTCCTCAGGAACTCTACGAAAAATATAGCAATTCCTTGGAATTCTTTGCATAACACTGACATATTTTGAATAATTACTAAAATTTATTGGAATTATTTGCCTTTGTTTGGAATTGCAGTAAAAATCCCTAGAAGTCTTTGAAAACCTGCGTAATTTCTTGAAAATCTTTGGAATTTTTTTTTATAAATTTATGGAATTCATTAAATATTATTTAAAATATTTAAAAAATGTATTTTTATTTTTTTTCTTAAAATTCTAAAAATTGGATTTTTATTGCCGGAGAAAGAGCACGAGTCGCCCATGCCATAATGTTTTCTTCCACTAGATGGCGTTGCAGAAATTCATTGAACTCATTGAACTGTTATTAATGGTTACCAGTCTGTCTCTTTAATGTCACTTGTCGTAGACTTAGGAAAAAGTTACAATTAACATGGAGAACCTCGGTCAAGCAATGGTAATTCCATATAATTTTAAGAGCAGTTCTCAAATTAAGACCGAAGAGCTGGAAGAGGTGAAAATTAAGTTAGAAGATTTGCATCATTCGATAGACATTAAAGAAGAAGAAGGCTCCGAAGAAGTAAAGCCAGATAAGTCTAAGGGTAAATGTACAGGACCATCAAAATTATTCGGTTGTAGTATTTGTGACTATAAGTGTACACAAAAGTGGTATTTGAAAGTTCATATAAAGACTCATACCGGGGAGAGACAGTTCACTTGTAAATATTGTAACCGCAGGTATGCAGATAAAAGATATTACTTAACCCATTTAAAAACTCACACAACAGAGAAACCGTTTGCCTGCAAAATTTGTGATTACAAATGTCACTACAAGGGAAGCCTAAACAAGCATGTGCAAATTCACGATGGGGTGAAACCGTTTGTTTGTAAAATTTGTGACCATAAATTCTCCCAGAAAGGAAATTTGAATCTACATTTGAAAATGCATTCTGGTCAGAAACCTTATTCGTGCGAAATTTGTGACTATAAATGCGTAAAGAAGGGAAATTTGGAAAATCATTTAAAGGTTCACGCAGACGAAAAACCTATTCGGGCATTTATTTGTGAAATTTGCGGCTATAAATGTGCGTATCAAGCAGGTTTAAATGTTCACGTGAAAACTCACTCCGATGACAAACCGTTTACCTGTGAGTTTTGCGATTACAAAAGTAGAAGTAAGGGAAATTTACAAATCCATCTGAAGAGTCATTCGGATGAGAAGCCGTTTGCTTGTGAAATTTGTGACTACAAATGTGCACTTAAAGGGACTTTCCAGATTCATTTGAAAACTCACACCGGCGAGAAGTCATTTAATTGTGTGGTGTGCGACTATAAATGCATTCGGAAAGTAAGCTTGCAACTTCATATGAAAACTCACACCGGCGAAAAGCCATTTTCTTGTGAAGCGTGCGACTATAAGTGTACACGTAAGGATTACCTGCAAAATCACACGAGAACTCACACCGGGGAAAAACCGTATACCTGTGGTATTTGCGACTTCAAATTTAAGCAGAAAGTACATCTGAAAAAACACATAAGAAGTCATACTGGCGAGAAACCATTTCCTTGTGACATTTGTGATTATAGAAGTTCACTCAAGAGAACCTTGGAATTACACATGCGAACCCATACAGGCGAGAAGCCTTTCAATTGCAGCATTTGTGATTATAAATCTAGCCGCAAGGATAAATTGAAAGAACACTTAAAAACTCATTCTGACGAAAAGCTGTTTAATTGTGAAGGTGAAAATCTGGTATAAATTTAAACATAGTTGTACAGTAATCCCTTCTATTACGCGGTCTTTTTATAACGCGATTTTCATGTAAGGCTTAATTCTTGTAATTCTTTTGATGTTCTGTTTTGTGAATTATCAGAATCAAACTCGAAACATCAAGTGTACGTAACAGAGCCGCCATGTTGTTGACGCATGGTAGCGTCACGAGCGCCGCTAACAACGTTAAAAATACGTTAATAAGTAACCACGGTACAGTAGGGTTCACTGAACATAAGACAAATTGCATACTATGTCTTTTTCATGTTTTTGGGCAACGGATAGAGTAGATCAAAAATAGATAGGGTTTACTATTATACTGTAAGTTATGAATAGAGCTCGGATTTTATGCTTTTGCATGATCTTTAATATCGATATGCCAACAGATTCGTTATGAAATCTGGACAAATTAGGTAAAAACGAGTCCAAAAACTGCTTGTCAAAATGCATATTTTGCATATTTTCAACATTTGGTGCATATTTGAGTAAATAATGCATATTTGGGCCACTTGTGGTGATTTTTGACGAATTTTAATAGAGAAAATAAAAAATTATTATTAAATTTGCAAATTTAAGCAATTGCTTCAATTACCAAAATACAGCCCAAATATGCACAAATATGCATTATTTACTCAAATATGCACCAAAGGTTGAAAATATGCAAAATTTTGCAAATTTTACGAAATTCGTCCAGATTTATTATTAAAATTATTAAATTTTATAAATTTAGGTAGTACTTATTGAAAATTTAAAGAAAAAAATTGAAAAATTCGAAGATTAGATATTTTTTAATTTGCATATCAATGCATATTTTATCTATTTTTATCAAATTTAGTGCATATTTTAAAGAAATTCGGTGCATATTAATGCGCATATTTTCAAATATTTTGGTGCATATAAATCCGAGCTCTAGTTATGAACATTAAATTATTGTAAACGTTTTCAAATGATAGCTTCAATTTTACATTCATCTTATCGATTTTTTCTAAATTGTTTCAAGTAATTTAAATATATATTGCACTGTTAACAGTTTTTTTATTTATGCAGTGAATGCACAACTTAACGAACCTCTGCATGTCTTGAACGAAATAAATTTTTGTTATCAATTTTTTTGATAACTAAATAAATTTCCAAATTGAAAACACGTCCAAATATTTTCAAAATAATTTCTATTGCCACTTCCAAAAATAATTACCAAACACTATCCAAAAATCTTCGAAATCAAAATTTATTCTTCTTAGGCCGAAATGTAATTTTATTCTCTAATGGTTGGGTTCTTAATTGATGAAACCCACCACGTAAACAACTCGATTGGGCTCGAGTTCGTGTTCCAATGTTGGACTCTTAGTCCAAACTTGAACCTCCTTGAAACGTGTCGAGAGACCAACCTTCCCCGACGACGCTCAAAGATCGACTAAATATTTTCAAATGTTTTTTTTCAGGCGTTTCCAAGGAATTCAATTATCTTTTCAGATTCACATTGTGTTTTATTTACTTCCGGTTTTCTCAACCTTCGATTCCATTATTTTTATTAAATTATGCTTGTCGGGCACACGCACTTTCGATCCACGTTTATCAACCACATGGTTGACATCTGCATTCGGTTTCATTAAGTATTATTTGAACACTGCAATATTATAACAAAATCCTGAATTTTTCGTAGAGTAATAAAGTAATTCTTTTAATTAAACGAATTTATTGTCCCACTCGTCTGTAAAATCTAGAAAAGTCAGGGAATTTTAGATTTCCCTAATTTGTTCAGGGAATTTTTCATTTTTAGTGCCAAGTTAGGGAAATTAAATTTTCAGTCAGGGAAAACAATTAATTAAAAATTTAAAAAACAAAATAACCTCAAATTTCGAATTGACATTTCAAATTAACTTCAAGTGTCGCTAAGGGGGTTGGCTTAAAGCTATCATTTCTGTCATTGGACGATTTGTTACTACGTCACAATTTACCGCGTTTTAGATTTTTAAAAATTTTTCAATTTTTAAATTTGAATTTGATGACTAAAAATTAATCAAAAAAATTTTTTTTATAACGAGGGGACCTTATTTACGTCTAAATATTTGATTTTAATAATAAAAAAAATTTATGGGATTCGCCCATTGTCCCCCTTCGTACACACCTCTTGTGAATTATCGGTAGGAAAATATGTGCAAAAATTCAGATCGATCGCACGCAAAAAAGTTTACACATTTGACAAACTTGATTTTTGTTTATAAAATTTGTGAATTAAAAACAAAAGACAAATTGCCATAGGTTAAATCAATAGTAAATCAAGAGGTTAAATTAAATGATAAATTTAAATTTATCCGTCTTTTATAATACGCGAGTAAATTTTTATTGTCTTTTATAAATTGTAATCCAGGCACTTAAATATAATATTTCTTATTAATTTGACAGATGTGTAAATAAATTGAGTTCAAAAATTTGGTAATAAATGTCACTTCAAATAGTAGTCTATTCTTTGCTCTAATTGGTCTAATCTGTGTGAGAATAATTATTCTCTGTTGGAATGAAGACTTGAAGAGTCAAGTTTAATCTAGTAGTTTCAGTTTTTATGAAGTTTATGACATTTTAATATAAATGTAACTTTATCGTTCAATAAAATATTAACCATTTACCAGCATTTACATTAGGTTATGGGCCCAGTGTGCCTCTATCGCTGAGTAATTACAAGTAATTTGTTGAACACTAAAAATGTCGTCTTCAAATATACCACAAATTGAACGTCTCAAGGGACGTGAAAATTGGGATCAGTGGAAATTTGTCGTTGAAGCATATCCACAGATGGAAGGTTTATGGTCATGTATTGATGGTACAGAAAAGGACGAAAAGAAACTTGTGAAGGCGAGATCTAAGTTGATATTGCTCGTGGAACCAATGCTGTACGTACATATCCAGACTTCAAAGACTGCGAAAGATATGTGGAGTAATCTAGAAAAGGCATTTCAAGATTCAGGTTTGACGAGAAGGGTTAATTTGCTGCGGAAGCTGATATCAACACGCTTGGATGATTGTGCTTCAATGGAAGAATTTGTAAATATCATCATGGTGACAGCAAACAAATTGACTTCTGTGGGATTGGAGGTTTCGGATGTTTGGATTGGAACTCTTATGTTAGCAGGATTACCTGATAGATTTTTGCCAATGATAATGGGAATCGAGAGCTCAGGTGTGGCTATCAGTGGCGACTACGTGAAGACTATGTTGTTGCAAGATGTAGGAGCTAATTCATCATGTAAAGAAACGGCTTTTGTTGGAAGATCTCAATCAAGTTATAAATCATTGGGACCAAAATGCTATGGGTGTCAGGAGTATGGGCACATCAAAAGTAATTGCCCTAAGAAGAAGAATCGCAATGAGAAGAAAGAAAACAACAGACATAAACCAGCTAGTGAAAAAATTAAACAGATGACCATGTATTCGGCGGCATTGTCGGCGAAGGTACAGTCAGGGAATGAATGGATATTTTATTCAGGAGCTACGTCACACTTGTGTAAGGACAAATCCATGTTCAATTGCTTAAAGAAAGTTCCTGAATTTTCCATTGGTGCTGCCAACAATTCGGTGATGAAGGGTGATTGCCAAGGTGATATTGAAATGACAGTCAAGTTCAACGAGGATAAAACTCAGGACATTGAATTGAAGGACGTCTTGTATCTACCTGAAGTACACATTAACCTTTTGTCGGTTCCGAGCATTGTCAAGTATGGTCACACTATCACATTTACTTCGTCGGGGTGCAACGTGGTTAATCCAGAAGAAGATGTTGTTGCAACTGGTAGTTTAGTTGATGGGTTGTTTGTGATGAATCAGCCAGAAAAATCAAGTCCTAGGGTACCGAAGAGTTTAAATTTTGTTGGTGTTGCTAAAGCGGAGGAAAATTCGGACTACTTGTGGCACAAACGGCTTGGGCATCCTTGTTTTGAAAACTTCAAGAAATTGAAATACATCATTAAAGGATTGGAAAAGGTTGACATCAAGAAAAGTGATTGTGAAGTTTGTTTGATGGCTAAGATTCCTCGATTGACTTTCAATAACATCGGATGGAGAGCTAAGGACTTACTAGAAATCATACATGCTGACGTGTGTGGACCTATGGAAGTGTCATCGATTAGTGGTTCCAGGTATGTTTTGGTTATTGTTGATGATTTTTCCAGGAAGGTCTTTGGTTACTTTTTGAAAACAAAGAATTTAGTTGTTGACAAGTTGGAAGAGTTCATGAAGCTTGCCGAAAATCAAACAGGCAAAACTATCAAGGTCTTAAGAACAGACAACGGAACAGAATATTGTAATCAAAAAGTAGAACAGTTCACAAAGTCCAACGGCATTATTCATCAGACCACAACTCCATATACGCCCGAACAAAATGGTTTAGTGGAAAGGATGAATAGAACGATCATCGAGAAAGCCAGATGTTTACTAATTGGTTCAAACTTGGAAAAGAAGTACTGGGCAGAAGCGGTTAACACGGCCATATATCTTATCAACAGATTACCGTGCAAAGGCTTGAAGAAAAGTACTCCGGAACAAGTTTGGTCAAGTCGTAAACCTTCGTTGAAGCATCTAAAAGTTTTTGGATGTAGGGCTGTAATTCATGTGCCAAAACAGAAGAGGTTGAAACTCGATCCGAAAGGTAAGGAAGTCATTTTTATTGGGTATTGTGTGGAAACGAAAGCATATAGATTCATCGACCCCAAAACTAAGAAGGTAACTGCTAGTAGAGATGTAGTATTTCTTGAAACCCAGTTTGGTAGCATTGGAGACGAAGTGAATGAAAATATGTTTTATGTCTTCCCTGAACCACAAGTTGAGTTACTGAATGAGAACCCTTTGCCTTTGAATGCTTCTATTGATGAAGATGTAGTTGAACTAGCCGATGATAGGGTTTTATCTGAAGAAGATTACGCTACACCTGATGAAGAAATAGAAGGGGATCCTGGTACAGTTTCGATGAAAGTTGAAGATTCTGATAGTACAGGCCTACGACGATCATCAAGAACTAAGAGAGTTGTAGAAAATTCTGATAGTACAGGTCTACGAAGATCATCAAGAACTAAGAGAGCTGTAGAAAAATATGCTGCGATTAGTTATGAAATTTGTAATCCTTTAGAGTTGTCAGAACCAGATACTGTCCATGAAGCCTTAAACTCAGAACAATCTCATCTTTGGAAGAAAGCGATGCAAGAAGAGTTTGATTCGTTGGTTGAGAATGAAACTTGGGTTGATTGTGTTTTACCTAAAGGGAAAAAGGCCATAAAAAATAAATGGTGTTTCAAGTTGAAAAGAGATTCGAAGGGTTTTCGAATTTCGAGATTCCTTCGAGATTCCTCGCAGAGGAAGAGTATCGACTATGAAGAAACGTTTTCGCCGGTGGTGCGATATTCGTCAATTCGCTTACTTTTGGCTACGGCAGTAAAGTACGATTTGGATATTGACCAAATGGACGTGGTTACGGCGTTCCTTCAAAGTGAGTTGAAAGAAGATATCTACATGGAATATCCTGAGGGTTTTGGTGGTGATCCTAATAAGGTATGCAAGTTAAAAAAGTCATTGTACGGCTTAAAGCAAGCCAGCCGTTGTTGGAATCAGAAGTTAAGCAACACTTTGGTGAATTTTGGACTTCAACAATCAAAAATTGATCCGTGCATATATTACAATGTAGAAGGGGAAAGAAGAACATACATCGCAATATACGTAGATGACATTTTGATTTTTTCAAATGATGGTAAATTCACGGAAAAGCTGAAAGTTCATTTGAATAAGACGTTCAAGATGAAAGACTTATGGGAAGCTGCTTTCATTTTGGGAATGAAAATCACAAGAGATAGGACGAATGGAAAGTTGTGGATTGATCAAGAGAGGTATTTGCAAGACATTCTAAAAAGGTTTAACTTGGAAGATTGTAACCGCGTGGATGTACCAGTTGACGTCAATCAAAAGCTCTCGAATGCATTTTCTCCTACTACGGCTGATGAAAAAGTTGAAATGAAAGACATACCCTATCAAGAAGCCATAGGTAGCTTACTCTACGCTGCCCAAATAAGCAGACCAGATATTGCGTATGCAGTGGGGGCTTTATCAAAGTTTAATAACAATCCTGGACGAGTGCATTGGACTGCAGTCAAACGAGTTATAAGGTACCTAAAAGGAACTCTGAACTACAAACTAGAGTTCACAAATCAAAAGGGTGATATAACTGGTTTCACTGATGCAGACTGGGCAAATGACCTGGACAAACGGCGTTCTACGACTGGATACGCCTTTATGTTTCAAGGTGGATGTGTTACTTGGAGTTCAAAGCGACAAGCAACTGTAGCACTCTCAACTACGGAGGCTGAATACATGGCGATGTCGGCGGCCTGCCAAGAAATCATTTGGCTAAAAGGATTGTACTCTGAGCTTCTTCGTGAAAATGGGGAGCCAATAACATTGTTTTCCGATAACAGGAGTGCAATAGATCTGGCTCATAATAGTATGTACCATGGACGGTCTAAACATATAGACATCAGACATCATTTCATCAGGGATCTGGTTCAAGAAAACTGTATGAAAATCAAGCATGTTGGTACAACTGAGATGGTGGCAGATGCTTTAACCAAACCTCTATCAAGAAAGAAGTTTGTCGATTGCAGAGAGAAACTAGGATTAAAGGACTTCAACTCTAGTGGGGGTGTTGGAATGAAGACTTGAAGAGTCAAGTTTAATCTAGTAGTTTCAGTTTTTATGAAGTTTATGACATTTTAATATAAATGTAACTTTATCGTTCAATAAAATATTAACCATTTACCAGCATTTACATTATTCTCGCACCGATATCGGTGTGAGAATAAAAAAAAGAAAGAATGTAGATATTCTGTATTTAAAAATAGAATCAGAATGCCCACATTCTTTGATAGTCGTATAGAAAATACTATACTTGTCATGTTTAGGTTGAAGCGTGGAAGCTCTTAATTCGTTTATGGGGATGTTCCTTCCTGGGAATTGCCAGAATCGAATAAGGGTGAGAAGCAAATCAGAAAGGATACTTATGCTTACTGTGGAGCTAGGATGCTCAGTGGCCTTTTGTGGAGAGGAAAGTCTTTGATGTGGTAGTTCCCCAGGTTTGAAACCAGGGTTTTTTTATGTTTTGTCTTCTAGCGTAGAATTTCTTTGTCAATTCTTTGATCAAATTTCTGATATATACGACGTTGGCTTCGAAGTCGAGTAAGAAGAAATTTCTTGTTGCCTCTCATAGGTGACTTTCTTTCTTGATATTTTTGGTTTTACGTTTAACTTTGGGACGACTTGGTTTCTTCTTATTCTTCTTTAAGTCTAAGCTGCATAAACCAAGGTGTAAATATCTAAAAAATTGTGTGTGCACTTGTTTGGAATTCTCTGGAATTCTTTGGAAATTCCTGGAATTCTTTGGAAATTCCTGGAATTCTTTGGAAATCAGTGGAATTCTATAGATGACGAAGAAGAAGAATTGGACAAAGTCCAACCTAAGGACGTTGAAGAGGAACCACTGAAAATACTACTGTTGCTACTATCCCTCTTTCTTTTCCTCTTTCTACTTTCTCTTTTATCCTGGTTTTTTAATTTATCTTTCTGTAAATTGAATTTTGTTTCTTTTTCCAACGCCTTCATAAATTTTTCGTATTCGGTTTCCAGTAATTCCGGTTTTTGTGCTTTTAATGTTTTTTGAGAGACATTCAAATTGTCTGTGAGGGAAAGGGATTCGGTGGCTTCACTTTGAACCTTTGTACTTTGGGTTTCTTTACTGAAACGCGATATTTGCGTTCTTTTCTTCGTTTTTTTACGAATTTCTTCTTTTCCCTCAAGGAAACTTCATCTTCAGAACGTTCTCACTTATCTTTTTCTTTGCTTGATCTACTTTCAATTTTTGCGATATAAGATTGTGGGCGTACGTAATCTTCAGCGTCAGAACTGTTCCAACGCGACTTATTCCAAGATGCTTTAACTATGGCCCCTTCAGGAAGTTGATCAGTTATCTGGCTGTCAGAGTTAAAACATAGTTTTTCTTGAGATCCCTCTCTCGAGACTTTTCGGAACTGTACTTCATTCTTGTTCCTAAATCTTCGTTTGAGACATCAAATTCTCAATAATTAAGAAGATTCTCGTGCATACTTCTTTCTTCTTCTGAGAAATCATATTCATTTTGAATTCTCAGATTGTCAAATTTTTGTTTTCAATTTTCTGGTATCTCTGGCGTTCTAGTTCCCCCAATTGACGTTTTTCAATTTCCAATTGACGTCTTTCTTCGGCCAAAGTTTATCGCTCCTCCGCCAGCCGTAATTCTTTCGTTATTATATTTTATTATATTATATACAAAATATTTCATTCTGTACCACCCGTTATACCTGTGCATCAGTCCTATAGAAAGTATAGTCTGGAACTCGTTTGGAATGGCTATGTGGAATTGGAGTGTGGCAATTCCTAACTCGTTACAGAATATACTATTCCAGAGCGTTCGGGGCCTCTTGAATTTGCCTAGTGACAGTGTTGATGTTGAGTGAACTCGTCAAAATTCCGACGATTGGATACCTTCCAATTTGACCGTGAATTTCCTATCCTTCAGGTAAGAAGCAATTAGTTTATTGCGGAGGAATACTACTATTTACTCTACTACTATTTTACAATATAAATAGGACAAAGCCGCTTTACGTACAAAACCCTAAAAAAGAGAATTTTTCTAAAATTCAAAACAAGCAAAAAAAAACGTCCGAGAACCACTGTTCTAGATCAATTCGGGCAATTGAGATAAGACTGGAATGCTGTAAACGGTATTTTGTAGTTGTAGTTTACAAGAAACTATTCGTTCACTTTTATGGTATAGCAACGTAAATTGTACCGTTTGATGTTTCTTTGTCGTACAAACATTATTTGCGTGAAACTAGCTTCCCCTTTTGCGCAAAACAAAATTTTTAATATTGTGTTTTCACTTTAATTGATTGTATCTTAAAAAAATTGAAGTCCCAAGTTTAATATTAACCGCATAAATCGCGAAACAAATTTCGTGCTGGCCCCCTTTTTTAAAAATTTTGAAATAATTTTGGTATTGTGTTGTATTCAATTTGAATTGTTTGTATTGTGAAAAATTAAAGTCCTAAGTTTAATATTAACCACATAAATTAAAAAAAAAAAAAAAATTACATTGGCCTCCGTTTTTCAAAAATTTTGAAATTTTTTGTTATTGTGTTGGGTTCAAATTGTATTGTTAAAATTAAAACTAAAAGCCCTAAATTTAATATTAGCCGCGTAAATCGCGAAACAAAATTTCCCGGTAGCCCCCCTTTTTCAAAAATTTTGAAATAATTTTGGTATTGTGTTGTATTCAATTTATTTTGTTTTTATTCTTAAAATGTAAAGTCATAAGTTTAATAGAAAATGAAACCAAAATAAAAATTTTAGTAAGTAAATTTAGTAAGTAAAAAAATAAAGTAAATTTGCGGTATGTAGTATGTATTTATAGATAAATTTAAATATTTAAAAAAATATTTTTAATCCAGACCTGTTATGTGATAATTATGTCTTTTGATTTTTTGAATTATTTGATTTTCTACATATTGTATTATTCTTTATTTTATTTCAAAATTTCACGCTGGCCCCCTTTTTTTTTAAAAATTTGAAATTTTTTTGTATTGTATGGCATTCAATTTGTATTGTATTGTATTCAATTTGTATTGTTTGTATTGTTAAAAAATATAGTTTCAAGTTTAACATTAACCGCGTCCATCGCGAAACAAAATTTCGTGCTGACCTCCCTTTTTCAAAAATCAAAAAAAATTTTGAATTTAATTTGCATTGATTGTATTAATAAAAATTAAAGTGTTACACATTTTTTATTTCGTCGTACCGTTTCTGAGATACAAATGATTTAAAAAAGTCTATGTATGATACAATAAAAATTTGTAAAACTGTGTGACCAAATATAAAATGTATGTAAACAAAAATGCAGAGAATTAAATTTACAACCAAAAATGTCTAGAATTTTTTAATTTCGTTCTACTACTTCTGAGCTACAGATGGCGGGGACTGTCAGGGAATCTGTACCACGAATCAGTGGCGTATTTTGAAGGGGTAGAGGGGCAATTGCCCCCCCCCTCTAAAGCCCACCCTGATAAAAATTATGTTTTTTTAAAACGAGGTGAGGGTTTGAAATACTTTCAATTATTTATATTTATTTGTTTATTTATTATTTTTTATATATCTATTTTTATTCATTTGTTACTACTGGCGCACACGAATGGATTAAAGAGATTCTGAAAAATATTTTGATCTGCCCCCCAAAAGCAGGTTAATTTTATATGTATATTAAAAAAAATGTTTTCTTGGATTATCCATTAGTTTTCAAGAAATATCGAAAATTTTATTTGTAAAATCGCATATGCACCCAAGCAGCACAAAACCGTCAAAAATGTAAATATACGGTACCGATATTAACATAACGATGCGGCATTGATTTGCCCATTTTCCGTTACTGTTTTGAGATATCATTGATGTACATAAACGGTACAGTTATTTTCGTAACGGTGCGGCATTGATTTGCCCATTTTTCCGTTACTGTTGTGATGTATCATTTAGGTACATATACGGTACAGGTATTTTCATAACGGTACGGCATTGATTTGCCCATTTTGTCGTTACTCTTTCAATGTATCATTTATGTTCAAATATACTGTAGTTACTAAAGTTTCAATAATTATTCGATACATTGTCGGGGGTTATTAACAATTTATTTTAATTTAAAAAACGTTTAATAATCTAATGAAAATGTTAAAAGTCTGGCAAAGTATTTTAATAATATATTATTTTCTTAAGTTTGTACAACTTTGTAATTTTAATAAAAGAGATAATAATTTTATTAATAATAATAAAATAATTAATTAGAATAAAATAGGAAGATTGCAATGTTGTACAAACTTAAGAAAATAATAGTTTAATGATCTGTTTAGCTGGGACACCACGTGTCAAATAAAATATTTGTTTTTATCTAAATGAAAACTTTTAATATAAAAATAATAATCAATTTAAATCATTTGTAAATTAATTATTCTTTCAAACACGAAAATCAACAAAAAATTTGAATTTTGTTCAAAAACACTCCAAAACGCAATTTTAGTACCGAAACGGTACCATATATTTAAATATTTTGTAGTTACTAAAGTTTCAATAAATATACGATACATTTTCGAAGTTAGTTTTAAATGTCTAACGGATATTTTACGTTTTATAAAATATATTAACAAATTATTTTAATTTAAAAAACGTTTAATAATCCGTTGAGCTGGGCGGGCTCATATAAAATAATAAGTAATTTAAAATATATGTAAATTAATTATTCTTTCAAACACGAAACTAAAACAAAAAATTTCAATATAAATAAATATAGATTGATAGAACATATAAGATTATGTACTTTTTGAATAAGCTAAGGAAAAACATTATGCTAAATAGTGGTGTGTCAAAACGGTTAAGTAAAAATCATAACTTGAAACTACTAATGCTTCTTTACATATTAGGTACTGAAATTGTAACTACCAAAACATTACTAATTAAACTGCACTTAATAGATATCAAATTGGCATGGTAAAAATCGTAACTTCCAATTCATAATATAGCGGTACATATTAGATACTGCAATTATAGTACCAAAACGGTATGGTTAAAACTGCATCTAAACGGTACCATATGTTCAAATACAATTTAGTTACTAAAATTTCAATACATATCTGATACATCAATTGGCTTTACAATAACGGTATGAAAATATAAGCATTGCAACTATACTTAAAGAGTACAGTGCAAATATGAACGAAAAATGATGTGCCGCTTAAATACCTTTATGATACATAATTTTCAGGTAAGAAAAATTATGCGCCGCTTATGTACCTTTTTGATACTTAATTTACAGGTATGAAAAGATATGTACCTATTCGTTATACTTCAATGGTACACCGGTATAAAACCGACGTTGGTGTTGCTTGGGCATTACATAATGGGAGGAGCCTAATTGCTAATAATTAATTTAATTTAATTTAGTCATTTCAGGGTTGATCCGTGATTTGTCGTGGCGCCCGTAGCGCAGCGAAGGCCTAAACTCGCTACGGAGGCTCCAACTCGGCGAAATACGAAACGCCTGTAGCGTAGCGTAGCGGAGGCACTTTGATCTTCTTCATCTAGTGATTGAAGTTTTGACATTGAAATTCTATGGAATTACGCTTGAGGTGGGAGAATCACGACGGTCTGGGTGTCGAAATGCGTGTGACGGCATTCGCTAAGACTATATCAGGGCACACATACCGTCAACAGAACTCCTGTTGAGTAAAGAAACTTTGTTTTGAAAAACTTTTATTTTCTGTTACTGCACATTTATTACACTTGCCGTTTGTAAGACGGACTTGCTTGATTGCATGCGCTTGAAGCAATGAATGCGCTAGGAGCGCGAATTAACTGCATTAAAATATATAATAAACCATAGCGGGCCAAACATAGGCGGCGCAGGCGGAATTTACCTTGAAATATGGTAGTAAATTATACATACCCCCGGCCTTGAAATGAAATAATTGAACAATACAAAATTTCAAAAAGACAACGAAACAGAAAGAATAATAGAATATGTATACAAAATGTCCTATAACTAAATATTAACAAAATGAACGTAAAGTCAATCTTACACTTACAAGATAAAAACAGAAAGATAAACCAAACACTAAAAGGAACGTTCACTCGTTAAGGGGGGCAATATCACTCACTGGCAAGGGACACAATTTAGCGAAGGAGCGTTGAAAAGTTCCATTTGTTGTCAGAATTGTTGCGACTCTGGAGATGCCATCCTTTCCAGGGTGAAGTTCGACGACACGTGCCAACTTCCATTTGAGAGGGGGCGTATTGTCCTCTTTAACCAAAACGAGAGACCCAAGCTGGAGATCGGATTTGTGAGTCCTCCATTTTTGCCTCTGTTGTAATTCGGAAATATACTCCTTGTGCCATCTTTTCCATATGTGTTGATGGAAACGTTGCAATCGTTGGAATGTGGCCAAACGATTTTCTGGTATTAATGTCAAATCGGGGTCCGGAAGCGAAACCAGTGGTTGTCCGACCAGGAAGTGTGCTGGAGTCAGTGGCTGTAAATCGTGAGGATCTGCGGATAGAGGAGCAATGGGGCGGGAGTTCAGGAGGGCTTCCACCTGAGCAAGCAAAGTGCAAAGTTCCTCAAAAGTAAAAACGGTTAAACCTAAAACCCTTTTTAAGTGATGATACGTTTGTTTTTGTCGACTTTTTGAAATTTAAATAAACGCGGAATGCCCTTATAGATGACGATAGCTCAGCGGAACTCAGGGCGTGTATCTTTATTAAATAAACCGCAAAGTCTCTATGAGAGCCGAAACGAGGGCGTCCTCCAGCAATCCTCACACACCAAACCCACTTACAGAGTTTTCTTACAACTGAAAATAAGATGGTTATACAAAACAAAGACATAAATAATAACCGGTATTTAATTTATAATGAAAGGTGTACACTAAAACGTTGTACCTAAACACATTACAATGTTGTCGGCAAAAAGATAAATTCAGAGAAATCACGGGTCGACCACGGATCAAGAATAATATGCTAAAACTATTTGGACTAAGCGATAAAATAAGTATTATAAGTAATACAACAAACAATCCTCGTACATAAGTTTTAGACAAAATGTACCGGCCTTCGTACTGGCACAGTATCAATGGTATTCGTAACGAAATTGGCGAAACGTCTTTATCAATTTTTAATTCGAAGCACTTCACAAAATTATTTAAGTTAGTACTCACATTTGTTGTTATCGGATGGTGAACTTCGGTGGGTGAAGATGTCTGGAGTGACGGTATCTCTCGGTATACGTGAACGTCGATGCGCTCCGGGGAACTGCTTTCCGTTGTCACGGTTGGTGTGGGTGAAGCCAGAGTCGAACTAACTCGAATGACCCGAACGGTATATCTGAACGGTAGCCAGCGGTAATAATCAACAAAGCAACAAATGGCCCGTAACGGCAACGCTTGAGCGTAGCAAGCGGTAGTAAAACTCAGCAAGATAAGTTCCGATGCTGACCCAAACATGGACCAAAATTAACAAAGTGCACTACAGAAGTTACAGTCCGCAAAAACGGAAAACACAATCCAAAATCTTAACGATAACTACCAGCACATAAACATACGGCCTATGCCCTGAACTCTCACGGATCTATATAAAAGGCGTCTTATTGCCGCGATAGTTCGCAATAGAATGCCTGGTTCGAGCGCTCCCTTCCACTCAACCATCGCGTTCAGGGGGTCTTGCCTGTTCAAACCTGCAGGAAAGGGTACGCTGTCTTGCAGCTGGCCGCCATAAATAAAACTTTCAGACCCACAAAAAATTGGCTATCTCGCCACATTGCACTAAACGTAACAGTGATACTTGCATGATTTGATACCGGCTTCCCAAAGACCACCAAAATGTGGGCTGCGTGCTGGGATAAAACTCCAAGCAATACCTTCATTTGCACAAGTTTCAATGATAGACTTTTCATTTTTACGAATGAAAGCTCCCAATTCCTTTAAATTTGAATTGGTACCAACAAAATTTGTACCGTTGTCAGAGTATACCTTAGAGGGTTTATTTCTGCGAGCTACAAATCTTCTAAAGGAGAGCAGAAATGATTCGGTAGTTAAGTCACTGACCAATTCAATATGAACTGCCTTTGTGGCGAAACATACATATAAGCAAATGTAAGCCTTTGAATGCTTAGAACCTCGTCCTTTTCGATCTTTAATCATAATAGGACCTGCATAATCAATTCCAATTATTGAAAATGGAAATGAGGACTGAACTCTTTCGGGGGGCAAATTACCCATTATGGGCTCAGTTAATTTTGGAGCAAGTCTAAAGCATTTTACGCATTCGTGCACAGTTTGCCTTACAAGATTTCTGCCTGAAATTATCCAAAATCGTTCTCGAATGCTTGACAATAATAGTTGGGGGCCCGCATGGAGCAATCTAATGTATTCACGAAGGGCAATGAGCTTTGAAAGCGGGTGTTGTCCTGACAATAGGACCGGATGTTTTTTGTCGTAGGTATAAAGGGAATTTTGGAGTCGACCTCCAACGCGTATTAAACCATCTGGATCCAGAAATGGATTTAGGCTTATTAATTTGTTCTTTAAACTGACAGACTTGTCACTCTTGAGTTGCAAGATTTCATCTGGGAATGATTCCCTTTGTGCGCATTTTACTAATTTGGATAATGAATTTTGAATTTCTGTAGGACTTAAGGGTTCAAAATTTCTTTTATCGACCTTGACAGTACAATTTTTTATAAAACGCAAAACGTAAGCTATAATTCGTTCCAGTCGCGAAAGACTCGAGTATTCAAAAAATGGGAACGGTTCGTGTTTTGTGTTGGCTAGCAACTTTATTTTTAATTTTAACTCTGGTAGGGCTGGGCTATTAAAATTTGGACTAGGCCAAGAAATTTCATCCTTTTTGAGCCAAGGCGGCCCGTTCCACCAAAGGGTAGAGTCCTTCAAAGTCTGAGCTGTAACGCCCCTGGATAGAAGATCCGCAGGATTGACTTTTGTCGGAACGTGTCTCCAGCTTACATTTAATGAAAGTTGTTGTATTTCAGCCACTCGGTTGCAGCAGAAAGTTTTTAAGAGGTTGGGACTAGTTTTTATCCAACCTAAAACGACAGTGGAATCTGACCACAGAACAACTTTAGTCTTTAAAGGCAAGGCCTTGCTGACTTGATTAGTTAATTTTGCTAAGAGCAAGGCTCCACAAAGTTCGAGCTTTGGGATGGTAATAGGTTTTAAGGGTGCGACCTTCGTTTTTGCGCATACTAAACTAAGATGAATTTCATTATTTACGTCTAGCGAGCGCAAATAAATACAGGCTCCATAACCTAGCATTGAAGCATCACAAAATCCATGCAATTGTATTTGGCAAGGTTCACTGCACAGAATACGACGCGGTATTCTAAGATCGTTTAAATTAACCAAGTCCTTTCGATAGGACTGCCAAGTTTTTTTAATGGTATGGGGGACCTCGTCGTCCCATTCCAGCTTCTCCATCCACAATTGCTGTAGCATAATTTTAGAACCGATGGTGCATGGAGCAAGCAAACCTAGTGGATCGAAGATTTTTGCTATTTCAGCGAGCATAACTCTTTTTGTGATTTTCACGTTAATTGAAACGGGTATGTTGAACAGGAAGTGATCGCTTTGGTGAGACCATTGAAGGCCAAGCGTGTGCGTGGTTTCCTGGTCTCCAAACTTTAGAACGCCGGGATGGAGTTCAGATTCTAGAATGTTGCTTAGAACTCCTGGATCGTTGGAGATCCATTTTCTTAATTTAAAACATCCTGAAGCTAAGACTTCAGATATTTTTTTACACAGCCTTTGAGCGCTTTCAAAGGTATCGGCGCCCGACAAGAGATCATCAACATAGAAATCCTTTTCAATGATTTCCGCTATTTCAGGGTGACTGAGTTTACAGTCTTTTTGTTCGATGTTTTCTAAAAATACGGCTTGATTTTTAAGAAACGCCTTGAAATCAGCTAATGATGGCAAATTTGCATCATTTTTGTTGAAGACTGACTCCCACTCCCTGTAAGTTATGGAATCTAACTTACTTGACGATAAATGAATTAACAACGCCTCAAATAGCTGTTCATCATTGCCAAATGAGCGCAAAGCATTGACATGTTTTGACAAATTATCGTATAGTTTTTTCAATTTTAAAGAAGATTTCTTGTTTAAGGTTTCCTGTTCGATTATTGCGTTTAAATGATTTCTAATTAATAATTTAGGTTGATCGAATCGATCGATTATTGTTTGAAATGCTAATTCGTAATTTTCCGCGGTGAATTCGATGGTGCTGATTACGTCAGCAGCTTCATTAATTAAACTATTTTTTAAATAATGTAACTTTTGGATATCACTTATTTGTTCATTTTCATGAATCATACTTATGTACGTATTTTTAAATTGTACCCAAGTATTAACGTCGCCCGAGAATTTCATTAGGTTAATTTTTGGCAGGTTTAAATAACGCGCTTTGTTATGCATATTTGAATTGCTTTGATTGCTTTGATTGCTACCGGTAGATATCAGGCTTTGATTTGAATTGGATCTTGACATTGTGCATTCCCCTTTGAGGGCTTTTGCTGCAGCAATGTTACTATAATACAAATTTTCAAATTGAGACAGTTCCTCGTCAATTGAGGTTGTATCTGTGGTTAATTTGCACATTTCGCTATGTAGCTCTTCATATTCGTTGTATACTTTATGAATCGCGTCTATTCTTTCCTGTATTTCGATTTTCAGCTCGTTCGAAATAACCTCTAAGTTTTTCTCTCGATTTTTGGTTAAAAATGTACCAAATCTCGTTAATTTTGATTTGAGTTTGCCTCGTTCTTGTATTAAGGCATCCATATTTAATTAAATTAAGTAGTAATAAATTAATTAAAAACTTGTTGTTTTTGCAAATGAATTTAATTGCTTGAAATTTTAAAAATTTACTATAAAATAACAAACACCCTGTAATTAAGAATTTCCCGTTTGAAATTATCTTAAACAACGATTTTAATTTCGAAATTATTTCCACCTTGCACTTTGTTACTAAGGTGAAGGTTTGAAATGATAACGGATAGAAAGGAATTTGCATTTATTTCTTACCCCCACTGACTTTGACGGCGGGAAATGTATGCGTCACTTGCTTTCTCTCTCTGGCGGCCGTTGTTCTCGCGATGTCTTTCTCGCTCTTGTAGACCACACTTGTTTGGTTCAATTGTCTAATTAAATCGAACATTGATATAATTAGCGAATCCGGTTTCTCGAAGGACCATTTTATGTTGAGTAAAGAAACTTTGTTTTGAAAAACTTTTATTTTCTGTTACTGCACATTTATTACACTTGCCGTTTGTAAGACGGACTTGCTTGATTGCATGCGTTTGAAGCAATGAATGCGCTAGGAGCGCGAATTAACTGCATTAAAATATATAATAAACCATAGCGGGCCAAACATAGGCGGCGCAGGCGGAATTTACCTTGAAATATGGTAGTAAATTATACAACTCCCGTGACTTGCAATATCTATTTCAATTTTCAAATGTCGTTTTTTCGAAAAATAATGGATAATCCAAAAAATCGTATTGTTTATAAAATTCTTAAAAATTGTCCTCTTTCCACTGGTACCTACTATATAGGAAAAAGTGAAATTCGTGGTACAAATTCACTGACTTTTTAAAGTCGCTTTATCTCGGAAATCGAGCGACAAAATCTAAATATGTATTTAAACAAAGAAGAAGGGAATGAAACTTTCTATAAAATATGTCTGATAAGTATTGAATTAAGATTGAATAAGATTGAATTACATATTTCGTGCAAAGTTTCTAGTCCGTGCATTAGCACTTGCGGGTTAATCCGAAATATAAATATAAATTACTCTTCGGAGTAAATCCAAACCGATATTAGTACGATGAAACCTAGTGGTGCATATAATGTTGGACAACAATCCGCACGAAAGCTTTTGGCTGGATATTCTGATTTTGCAGTAAACCACGTTACTCGTTGGTAACGTACTGTGGGAGGAGTAGCTAACTTATGATAAATCTTCAAGGTCGAAAGTCGCCTTACTTTTACCGTTCGTATATTTTACTTTTGTGACTTATTCACTGTGGTTTTGATATGTTATAGCTTGTTTTCTTACTTTACCCTACTGTTGTCAATCTCTCAGTGGTTCCACGGTTGTCAATTGAATTATATGCAATTTATTTGCATGGTAGTACGGATTGATTTAAAAAGTTTTGCGAGCAAAACCTTTAGCATGCGTTCCAAGGGTGAGTGTGGCGCAACTTTGGCATTGAAAGTTTGAATAACATATTTCGTGCGGAGTTTCTTGTCCGTGCATTAGCACTTGCGGGTTAATCCGAAAAATAAATATAAATTACTCTCCGGAGTAAATCCAAACCGATATTAGTACGATGAAACCTAGCGGTGCATACAATGTTGAACAACAATCCGCACGAAAGCTTTTGGCTGGATATTCTGATTTTGCAGTAAGCCACGTTACTCGTTGGTAACGTACTGTGGGAGGAGTAGCTAACTTAGTACTTCGTAGTGTTAACATGTATCAGGTGAGATATTTTTATATTATTTCCTATAAAAAATAAAGCTCCTTAATGGTATAATGAACGAATAGTCGACCTTGCCAGTGTCTTACTACGGAGAGTAGCAACCCTAAGTGTCTGTGAGACCGAACGTACAAAGTGGGCTGTCACTTTAAGGGGTTAGGTATATATAAAGGTTGCCGAATGGCTTTAAAGAACCGCCTATCGGACATACGGACACTTGCCAGTGTCTTGCTAAGAGAGTACCAACCCTAAGTGTCTGTGAGACCGAACGTACAAAGTGGGCTGTCACTTTAAAGGGTTAGGTATATGTAAAGGTTGCCTGATGGCTTTAAAAAACCGCCTAATCGGCGTTAACACCTAACAATATCCAATCTTATTATTTTTTTTTGTTACAGTGTAAAACTTGATGTATAAATATTTTATAGGGACTGTTATTTACTCTAATAACTTGCACGTGATTAAAACTTCATTTATTTCCTTATCGTTTCGCTTTTTAAATTTCACTTAATATTGGGCATAGGAGGATTTACGTGATGAAATTGCCACCGGGGAATATTTGATTGCAATTTTGGGTATATGTAGTTAATGAAGAAATACTATGTTCCTGAAAGTTCAAATCTCTAAATCAATGAGTTTTCGAAAATATTAAAAAATTCTGAAAAATAGAAGAAATTTTTTACTTATTAACGACGTAATCCATGTTTGGATAACTTAATATTTATGTAAAATTTTAGAATAAAAATCATTTAAATAATTAAAAATTCGTAAAGCGTAAAGCCTATTTCACGGTTATTTCCGATCCTCAAACTTGAAATAGAGCCTTATATTGCATAACTAATTTTTAATTATATACTAAAAAAAGAATTTAAGAAAATATTCATTTATCTTCTTTAAAATAATTCTAATTTATTTCTTCCTTTGGTTTTTTAAATAATAAATTCTACTTATTGTAAGTAGGTATGGTGCCACTTGGCGTGGGAACCAAATTGAGTCCAGGTCCGGACTAGGATAGGTTCCCCTGCCAAATGCTCCCATGCTACTTATAAACACTTAAAATTATAAATTATACAACGATGGATAACGTACCATGTTTTAAATAATAAAAAATAAAAATTCAGGGGCCCCTTTGATGTTTGCAGCCGCTGCTTGTTTCTCTCACTCCTTTCTCTTACCTCTACCTCTCCTCTCTGCCGCTTTTTCAGCTTCCTCCTTTTTTTCTACCCATCCTCCTTCTTCCCTATATGTCTCTCTCTTTCCTGGTTCCTCCTCACTCATACAAAAAAAAACACATTGCTTTATATTATAATACATACAATTATAATACAATTCAAATTTTTTAAAATTATAACATTATTCAAAATTTTAACTTCTTATATCCGTAAGGTACAGAGTCAAAATTTTCAATTCTTCTTCGTTTTTTAAAACTGACTTGGTACGTTTTTGTTTCGTCTTTGGTAACAACCTGATGATCCTCAGATCTTCTAATGCTACGAGAATGAATTAGTATTTTAGCTTCACCACTATCGTTCAAGAGTAGATCTAGTAGGGTCTTCATATTTATTTTTTGCCCAGTTGCGTAATTCAGAGTTATTCCTTTGGCCTTGATTTTAGGTATAGTGTTACCCGTGGAAGGTATAAGTATTCGGTAAGCGTAGTTTTTAGGGCCACCACAGACAAAGGTATCGATGTAGGCATCTGGACCGTACTCTTCAAGTTCGTTTGTTAAATCTCCAAGATATCTACCCAACGGTAGATCGGGTTCGTTGGGTTTTGAAACGTAAATTACCGAGTCTGTATCATAATACAACACACGGTCGTGGATCTTTTCCAAATAACTGTAAAGCTTGAGACGAGCCTGAGTCGTTACGTATGACGCTATAACAACATTCACGGTTTTCAAAGGGTCAGCTGCTTCTTCCTTGTAAGACCAGTTTACTACTACTGTATCTTGGTTTACAAACTGAACATGATTTAGATTAATACAAGGGTTTAAAACTAAATCAATATATTCCATCGGTTTATTAACTATACAGGTCCTCGATTGGTTTTCTCGTTGACCAAATTTACCCTAAAAAAAAAACACGAAAAATAGTTCGCGTCTACCCAAATAATAATTATTATTAAAGAAACTCACCCAAAAGGAATTTAGCATAAGTTTGGCGAGGGACCTAAGACCAGGGTTTTTTTCAATTTTTTCTGCGGTCATTTTTACACCCTCGTTGATTGCATAGTTTTCAAGGTACTCTTCTTTCTCTGCCAGAGTTGTACAATTATGAGGCCAGCCACTAGCTTGTTGTTTCATCTGCAGGAATGTGTTGATAAACCCGGTAAATAAACCACCCTGGCCGCTGGACTTGTCATAGCTGATTACCTCGTAACACCAGATTTCTTGTATGGCCGATAAAGTGTAACCTTTCTCAATAGCCTTAAGCACTTCATCAATCACCCAAGTTCCATGTAAAGTTCTTTTCTCAACCTCGTGATCACACTCATGTTGATTTAATGTTTCGGCACAAGTACGACATAAGGAAAACATTAACTTGTTTTGAGTTTTTACGGGTAGAACAGGATGATATAAATTTTGTGGTGGTAATATGCTACACTTTATTAAACCATTTATATGCTGCATTCCACGTTCTTCAATTAGACGATTACACTCGTCTCCGACATATACCATAGGATGACCTACTGGAAGCTTGCCGTATTTACACACCCACGGATATAGCGAACAAACATCTACATATTTTATTTGTTCACCCCGCTTTACTTCATACATTAGTTTTGTTGCTTCAGTCCTTCCTCCATAAAATGCATCTCGAGGGTTCAGAGGCAAATTTCGTAAAATTGGATGATCTTTCAAGTCACTCAATTCTGAATTGTTTTTTAATTCCCGCACAAATTCACACTCCCACTTCTCGGTTACTTCGTACCCTATACCACGTAAATTCTTCGTACGATCTATTGTTCTCTCGTACCGCATACTCATGGTGTCGGAGGGGTCGTCGTGTAGTTGTTCGTCACGTCTAGTTGTGAAACATGACGAACACCCGTGATAATAACAACCATGAAACTGAAATATATGGTTTTCATAGATACCATCGACCTTTGCGCCTGCAACTTTTACTTCATTTTGACGACCTGCATGTTTAATAGTTATGCCTCTTTTTCTTTCTTCACTCAACAACCACCGAAGAGCAATTTTTGAATGAATATCCGCTCTTCTATAACCGCCCCTAGGGATAATTCCTATTGTTTCAGACTGTAAAAATTTACGTCTGAACATCAAGTTACATGCTGACGCAATTGTAAGGCTTTCGGCAAAAGGGTCCACATAACATTCTTCTAGAAACAGGTTTCTAAAGTGAATACAGGCCTTCTTTAAGATCTCCACATCTGTTTTGCAATACTCAACAATATCTCTTTGCATATCAAAATCTTGATTTTTGTTTTCCTCATGCCACTTTAAAAACTCGGTACGAGCTTTCGGTTTCATGGTGTCCGGTGAATAATATTCAAGAGCAGGTAGAAGACCAATATAATTTGCGTTTTCCATAGTGTTAAACAAATGAGGAAAATACCCCTTCGACTGAGGCAGATCAAAAGCCTCGGGGAGATCGGTCAGAGCCATAGGAAAAAAATTCAGAGAATCAATAAACCGTAAGTTCCCTAATTCCATCATAAGAATTTTACTCCCTCGCATTATTAGCTCCGGTTTTATGGATGTTTTTGTTAAAACATGGTTTA
The DNA here is from genome assembly GCA_949152465.1 of Cantharis flavilabris. Classification (NCBI taxonomy): domain Eukaryota; kingdom Metazoa; phylum Arthropoda; class Insecta; order Coleoptera; family Cantharidae; genus Cantharis; species Cantharis flavilabris. The sequence goes on from OX424437.1 coordinate 9,876,616, forward strand.
GGATGAATTGACAATCGAAAGCCTGGCTGTTGTGAGCAATAGATATAACTTTCTTAAACAACTTTCTTGTTTTTAATAAATAGTTCAGCAGCATTTCAATACAATTAACTTTTAGAACTTGTTCTCTGAATCCGCACCTCTGGCAGAAATGTAGTTTTGCTTCACTATAGCAGTTAGGGCACACTTGTTGTAATACACAGAGATTTGGTTCATGAAGTTTACAACCATCTGCAGTTACTTTTTCCTGCATGGTTTCTAGATCGAAAAACACAAAAAGGGTATCCTGCTTGTCAGACAATTTAGTAGCTGGTTGAATGTAACAGTAGTGATTCTCGGGTTTATGGCCTAGACAAATCTTACAATAAATCTCACCACATACATGTTCTTGTTTACGATTCTTTACGTTTATGGTTTTAAAGCATTTATCGCACATTTTAACTTCGGCACACATTTTACTTTTATGATTTTCATAACATTGTACATTATAAAACTTTCTATTGCAATCATCGCACTTGATTACCTCCGACGTTTTGTCACATGGTGGTGAATCTCCGCACCCTTTACAAGACTTTTCACATCTATGTCTATTTTTTGTATTGTATGGGATGTGACATAACTCACAGTAATAACCACAACAGAAGGCCGATGTTAGTGAGGTTATAACATTATAGTGGTTTTCGTGATGCAAAAGATTTATCTTGGCAGATGCATCAGGACCTTCAAATATCACATCAATTCCTTTTACCCCATACTGGTACACAGTAATTTTATAATCACTTAGATAATTTTGGAATTTTTTGATTTCTTCAATACCGGCGCCTGCAGCGGGGATATCTTCGATGCACACTTCCTTCATCAGCTTAGTTGCCCTTTCCTTTTGCACACCCTGTTTATCTCGAATGTTTTTATAATCAGGATCTTTTCCAGAAAAAGCTATTCCCACAACTAGAGCTTTCGGCAAACATAAATTATCTTTATTTTTTATCGTGACTACACCTTTTCTCTGCAAACACTCTTCAGTAAAGTTGTTATAGATACGTTCCCGACCCCTACCAGTAGGTGGTCTTATGGATGTTACAATTAGTTTAAACCCTTGATTACTCAAAGCTTCAGGATCACTTTGAAGTATTCCTTCCAATATAAACCAAACATCGTTAAAACTTATACTATCTGCTTGTCTAAAGGTCATGTACCCAGGTAATTTTTCTTTGAAACCACATAATTCGAAAGTAATTCCTACTTTATCCGTAGGTAGTACCGTTGACATAACATATACGAGAATTTGCTCAATCGCTGTCTTGAAAAAGTCAATTTCTTTCTCACCGGAAAGCAAGGACACTTCCTTTATCTTGAACACTACTTGACGTCTTTTGGTGTTAAATTTCCTAACACCTGTAGTAGCTTCATCGATAATCTCAAAGTTCTGCATCCTGCAAGTTTAAAATATAATAAACAGAACAAATCAAGAAACTGATAAATCAAAATACTTGGCACTGGTTCTTTACTAAGCCTAGAGTCTCTATCTGCCTACTCTCTAGACTGAATAACACCGTAATAGTGAACCGCTATTTATATAATACCCCTTCCTTTTCCCGATAAAAAGCTACGCATGCGCAATACTGTACCTACAATCCAGTATCAATTATTTATTAATTATTTAAATTTGGGCGATTCTCTGTAAAGACGTTTTCAGCCCGTACATTTCCGGTCATATTAATATTCTAATAATTAAATAATTATAATAATTAAATTAAATAATAATATCATAATAATTAAAATAACTACCGGAGGACTGTGGGTCGTCCTAGTGGCACTGACACATGCTCTCGTCACAAACGATCAGGGACGTAGCAAGTCAAAGCCGGGCTCTGGTGCAAATGGGTTACAGAGGGCCACTTTCATAATTTCAAAATAATAATTTTAAAATTTAAAATAACAATAATTGTATTGCACAAAAAATGTAAACTACGAATGATAAGAGAATTAGATTTCATCTAGAGTTGTTACTAAACAAGTCAAAAAATGCTTTTGAAATTCGTTAAATTTTTTGATTTATCAGACAAACTATCAGACTGGCCATGTGATAATTTAATAATAATTACATTAGAAACTTACTTGGTCAGTCTGATAAATGAAAATTTTATCAATTTCAAAACCGATTTTTGACCTTTAATTAAAAGCTAGATGAAATCTAATGCTATCTTTTATAGTTTATATTTCTGCATTATTATTTTTGCGTCTTTCATTTTTTCTCTAAAATAATTAGGGAAGCAGGAATTTGCATAAATAAGTTTTTACATCTTAATTATGTCATAAATTATAATTAATCCTGATATATAAAAGCCCAGCACGCTCCTGCTACAACGTGTCATTTTTTGGTTGAAAAAAAAAACACTCGGATTTCTCTCACTGTCGCTCGAAAATTCAAATTTCCCGATTTTTCCTGGCGAAATTAGAAAAATTATAAATTCCCAATCTTCTCCAAGTATTCGAAAACAGTGGAAATCCTGCTATATGTACTGGAGGGTGTTCCACACCCCCCAGACCCCCAGTTTACAATTTTACCAACCGAAAAATATATTAAACTAAGATTAAGACTAACCGACAAATTTGAATTTTTAAGTAAAAATTGGGGAAATTGAACCTTTCTGTGTTACTTTGAAAGTTAATTATTAAAATAATATAAAAATATAAAGCCAAAATTTTAAACCGGGGGGTCTGGGGGGTGTGGAACACCCTCCAGTACATAAGGCAGAATTTCCACTCTTTTAGAATATTTGGAGAAGGAAAATCGGGAAATTTGAATTTTTAAGCAAAACTTTAAGAAAGTTACCTGTCAAAATTATAGTCAAAAGTGTAAACTGGGGGGTCTGGGGTTGAACACCCACCCCTACATATAGTCAGCTCTTCAATTGGGAAAGCGAGTGAAGCGGTAACCAGACCTCTTTCAATTAGTTTTTCTTTTTTCTTGATAAATTTATCAACCAGATCTGTGGAGTAACCATTTGTGAGTGCTATTGATCGGATGGTATTTGATTCCATTAAAAAGTTCTCTTTTGACATGGGTATTTTAACTCCTAACTGGGGGGTTATCAACTACGTAGCAGGCACTAGTAACCAAGTTAAGAAACACTTAAACAAATTGAACCTTAAAATCACAGAAGCAAATAAAGTCAACATCGGTTTCCTATTGGTTAATACAAAAGGTAAGACTAACAACCTCATGAATAGCGGGATCTATCAACTTGATTGCAACAAATGTGACGCAATTTATATTGGGCAAAGTGGAAGGTAGATATACAAACGGGTGAAAGAACATGAGGCAGATGTAGCCAATAACAGAACGAGTATCGGGTTTTCTACACATTCTCACGACACCGGCCATGGTTTAGATACTGATAACATCGTGTTATTACATACAGCGTGTAAGGGTCGTATGTTAACCTTACTAGAAAGCCTCGAAATTAAAAAAGCGTTAATAAGCGGACAACACTAAACCAATTCTGAAGTAGAACTCCAGGACATCAGTTCACCACTGTTGTTCAGGATTCCCTAGGATTGGTTCATTGCTTGTCTGTTTATGACCTCTCATTTTTTCGAGCCTGCCTGTATGTTTTAACAAGGTTGGTATCTATTCTTTTTCCTATTAGTCCAGGAGGCAGCGTTATATTTTGGACGCACCCGCGATGGGTGTGGGTGTGGGAGACAAAAAAAGTGGTCAAACAAAGAAAAAAATTTGTGATAGTATGCCGACGGAAAATTATTTTACTAATAGTTTACATCATAATGATTCTAAAATAAATAGTCAGCTGCATCGCGGAGGAGGGGTTATGCGTCAGCTGCGCTCGTGAATTTGTAAAAAATAAAAAAAAAATAAAAACGTCAAAAAAAATTAACTTGTCATTTTTCAAATGTCAATTCATTGTCAAAAAAAATTAAATTTTTATGGTTATATTGAAAATATAACACTTTTCAAATGTCAAAGTAATGTTTTTCAATTGTCAAAGTAATTTATTTGACGTTTTTATTTCTTTTAAATTTTTTACAAATTCACGAGCGCAGCTGACTATTTTTTTTTAGAATTATTATGATGTGAACTATTAGTAAAATAAGTTTCAGTCGGCATACTATCACAAATTTTTTTCTTTTTTGTACCACTTTCTTTGTCTCCCACACCCATACACACCGCTATTTGAGCAGCTGACGGTCGATTCACTGATTGGTGAACCGATATCAACAAGCAATAAAAAATTCTGCCGGCATATTATACTCGGCCATTTTTTAACGCTAGCTCTCGGACTATATATATAAGGAAACAGATGCTCCTAGTGATGTCAAAATAGTGGAACTTGAAGAAGAAGTGGTCTATCCCTTCGAAACAATTGTCGTTTTATTTATGTTTATTTATTTATTTATAATAATTATTTACCAGCGAGAGTTTTTAGCCGATATTTTTATTCTACAACATGCCCTGCACAAAAAGTGTTACTACCAGTTTTATTAGTGAAATTAAGACAAGCTACGTTCCTTTCCATCCAGGAGAATTCCAGCGCAGTCGAAAAATTTATATTTGGCATTACATTTTTGGCAGGGTACTGTTCTTAGAAAGCGCGGACAAGATTTAATCAAGCGAAAGAATTGAAATAAATCGATTTTAAATGTTGTTTATTTTAAAACAAAACAAAATAAGTTAATTTTAATTGTGTTCTTAAAAATTGTCCACAAAATTCTATGTTTTGTATTACATAATAAAATAAAATCTTAAAGTGTTAATTCGGGAAATCGGACAGCACAGGGGACTGTTTTTATTGTCGTTTAGGAATTTTTTGATAAAAAATTATAATTTATGCCATTATACGCTAGTTGGATATCCCAAAAAAGCGTACGCCGCGCCATCTTCTGGTCAATTATGGCCAGATTCTCACCTAATTTATGCACAAAATCACCGCCTAGGCGGCGGCACCATAGCTGTCCAACTAGCATATAGCTATATCTGCACTAAACAGGAATAATCTTATACTGCGTTAAGTGCTTACAGAGAATCGCCCATTTATTAAAAATTAATAATTTTTTTTATTAGATCACTACAAACATTTTTATTTTTTAATTGTTTCAATACAATGTATTCAAAATACTTTAAAGTTATTTATTGTAAAGGACTTACTTAAAAAATGATCTTTCTGGAGACAATTATCCATATAAGTAATACAAACAGTAGAAATATTAAAATAATAAAACAACACCTATAGGTACTCACCTGAATTTGATAATTTGAATAAACCTCAAGAGTGCTTTCTGTACGTCTTGCGATCACGGACCGTCTCAACCGATCAACTAATTGCATTCGAGAAATTTCTGCATAGATTATAGGTAATTAACCTCTGGTGATAAAATATCGCATGCGTACTAAAAAAAAATATAAATAAATTAAATTATATAAATTGACGCTAAAAATCCATTTTTGGGTTCTAAATTCTAAAATTTTACAGTGCAACTGTGCTAGTGTGTCCGCAAAAGATAGCAGTTAAAAATTTTGAAAAGTGTATGATGCAACGTACGGTAAAATTGTTAAACAAGTGAATAATTTTATCGGAACCATACATGTAGTAGTAATAATTTGAATTTTGGTTTTTGAGAAAAATTCAAGTGCTATCATACGCGCTCAAACTAAGTTAGCAGTCTCACAAAATTTGAACTTTTTACGAGCCAAACTCTATTTATGGAGAATAAATTTAACTTTTTGTCAAAATAAACAACCACACTTACATATTTCAATAATCAACGCAAATTTAACGGAAATCTTTGATTATTAGACGGGCTGTAATTGAAAAATTTCACAATTTTGTAAGACTGTTATCTTAACGACAGCGCACAAAATAGCAAACGCTAGTTATCCCAACGAACTCTGCTTAATGCGCATGCTCGTATTATAAAATGCTCTGTGCGTACTGCACTCATGATTGCTGTGTACTATGCTAGCTTTTGTCGCCCTCTCTCGAACTACTCCCATAGCTACTAGTTTGAAAAGACTTAGCAAGTGCATTTTACCGCTCTTTTCTGGTTTTGCTTTTATTTATATTTTCGTTTTATATAATAATAATTATAACAACTAACAGCTGTTAATTGCTAACTGATTACTTTATTTGTTGTATTTATCATTTTCTGCGTTGTAGGTTTATTAATATACGATATTAAAAATATTGCTAAATGATTATCTAAGGTTTAATGTATTTTTTATGAGTGTTTTAGGTTATATCTTATTTATTTAAGTAATTTACTTAATAGAAATATTTATTTATTTCAATTCATTAAAATATTACAGTAAATAAAATGTTTTATTAATAAAATAATTTATTATTATATTTTATTTAAGAGAATACCGCTTCTATTAGCTACATATTTTTATGCATTTCCAAAGCTTGCCACGAGGAGGCTAGAAGTCGGAATTTAAGCTTCGCCCTGTAAAAGACATTAAATAATGTCTAAAAATGTTAAATCCTAAAACACTACTTACATAAATAATCAAAATAAATGAGCTAAATTACATCTTATTTTTAAAATATTGATTGCTTTAAATAAATTTATTGTAAAACAGGATACCTATTGTTGTCTTCTCTGCTTATTCTGATTAGGAAAATAAGTTTGTTTGTCCATCTTTCTTTTTTTACTGGAATTACCTTCCATATATCTCTTTAATGTTGGAAATACTTTGCTCGCAGCCTCTTTTAAAATTTCCAAATTATCAGGCATGTTATCTAATAGGCTTGAAAATCTTTGTCGCATAATTTCTTTATACATAACAGCGTCCACATTTTCTGTATGATCTTCAATAAAACGAACCTGTGATAATTAATCGGCTGAAACTCACGCTATATTATACTTATATTTATTAAAAATAAATGAATAAACATAAATTGATACAATTGTTTCGAAGGGATAAACCACTTCTTCTTCAAGTCCCCATTCAACATCAATAGGAACATTTGTTTGTTTACGACCTTTCTTTCTTTCATAAGCCCCTCTGTATATTTCAACACGGTTGGTATCTATTCTTTTCCTATATAAAGGAAGAAATGTTCCTATTGATGTTGAATGGGGACTTGAAGAAGAAGTGGTTTATCCCTTCGAAACAATTGTATCAATTTATGTTTATTCATTTATTTTTAATAAATATAAGTATAATATAGCGTGAGTTTCAGCCGATTAATTATCACAGGTTCGTTTTATAGTTATCATGCTCCGCACAAAAAGTGTTACTATCGATTTTATTAATTATGTATGATCTTCATCGTTATTTAATTTTTCAACTTTTTCTGAAATAAAATCCATAGCGGCATCATTTAATTTTAATTTTTCTTCAGACACTTCATTGATACATATATTTTGTTGATCAATTTCTTCACCTGCAACAGATTTCACAAGCATTCTCCTTTCATACAAAGAAACCATATGAACATGCTTACAAATTATATTCTTCACAGTATATTCGATACATTCACAGATATATTTATGCATGCAAATAGAACACACACTGCATAACTTACTCTCACAGTTGCATACATCACCATACAAAACAAAATAATACTTATCACCTGTAGAAGATTTTACTTTAAATTTTCCAAATTCCATTTCTTCTATGTCTTCATTTAAGTTGCGTGCTTCTGCTTTCTTGTGTGCTTTTGAAATCTCTCGGTCTTTATAATTATTAGAAGAAGGGCGTTCCACATTACTAATTGTTGTCCACATTTTATTTTCTACAGCCTCATCGATCTTATCCAAAAGTTTCTCCAGAGTCGATTGTGTGTTTCTATCAAGTGAATCCTATAAAAAATTATTAAATCAATTTAATTTATTGAATTGTTTCAACTTAGTAATTTTATCAAAATTTATTAATCAAGCTAATAATTAACCTTTAAAAATTTATTAAAACTTTCGAGAGCCATATTTGTATTAATTCCTGCATTCAAGCGATGACAATATGCCCACATTTTTATTCTCGCTTCATCGGGAAAATATTGTCTGAAAATATTAAAACGTTAAATAAATAATCAAACACCATTGTGCCATTCGAATAAAGCTGTTACCTTTGTAAATAATTACTGAAAACTATTTCATTTTGATCTTCAAGATTTTTAAAATATTCATTTTTTAATTTCCAAAAAGTTTCTTCATTGGTTGCAGTCATTATCTTCCCTAAATCTGTATTCATTTGTCGTCTCATTTCTTCAGCTTTAATTTTTCTTTTACCTTGAATTGTCCAATTTTTTCTGACGTGCCAAGCACATAAAAGTCTTCTTGGAGTGTTACCCATAACTGTTGTCCATGCGTTGTGATACTTTGGATCGTCGTCACTCATCAAATAATCGGGTTTTATTTCTTCACCAATACGTGTCTTAAATTCTTGCAAAAAAACTTCTTGTATAACTTGATCGTGCCTAGTGATTCAATATATTAGATAAAAACATTTAAAACAATTAAATTTAACCTGTTGGATATAAAGAAGGCAACAGGGAAACCAATATCTTGATTATCTTTCACCATCATTATTGTCAATTCAAATTTTCTATTGTTAGTTCCATGAGTCCCGTCCATACATATAATTCGGCTGTAATTTTTAAGCTTTGTTTCCATCGACTTGTTCATGAATCCTAAAGCGAAATCATTCTTTTCTAATTTTGGATAAGTGTGAGCTAAAATACCACCACCACGGGTTCCAATATTATAACTAATAGGTACCAACACCGTTAAGCCCCCACACCACACCATACCATAAAACATTGAAACCCTTACCAGATAAATAAATATAATGCAATGAGCAATGCCCCTTTTCCAATACAAAATCATATTATTCAAATCAAAAACCAAGCAAAACAGAGAATATAAATAATACAATAAAAATTACCAATTTTTTTGTACAAAAATGCATAGGCTTTGCCACCAGAATTCCATTCTTCCACTTTAAGCGATACAGCTATCATATCATCGGGGTCTCTTCTATTATCAATATTAAATTGGGCACTTAAGTTAGTTAAATCTTTGTTGTTCAAAAAATTAATTCTTTTCAATTCTGCTTCCTTCATTTCTCTTGCATCTTGAATGATTCTTCTTTTCGGTATTCCAGCTTTCAATTTATTAGCAAGTTCTTCTCTCTGTGCATTCGTTAAACGTTGACTTCTAAAACTTGAAGTATGCCCAACATGGGTTTCCACAAAATTAACTTCAACTTGACCTAGAAATAATTATAATATGTAGTTGACAACAAATTTAAAAAGATTCAAGTTACCATTATTTTTAAAATGAGCTATAATTCTAGATGGACAAACACCATTGATCTTAATACTACCACCTTTCTTCACCATTCGCTTCGTTGCAGTACTCCGATACCCTTAAATGAAACAATATTTTATTAATCAAACCATTTCCTATGAGAAAACCTACCACATGAATTACTTCGATTACAATTGTAGTAAATGATTTTTTTATCGGTACGGCTTACTGATGTCTCATTAGCATAATTAACATTTCGTTCTTCTAGTGCTCTCCAACTTTCAAAGGCTTCGTGATTTTCAAAACTTAAATTTTCTTGTTTTATAATAATATTATGGACATCTGTAATGTGCTGCATTAGTAAAATATATGTTGCAAAACTATGTTTATAATCATCCAAACAAAGTGGACAAAGAATGTGATTTGTCTTTTGGTTCTCGACTTCAAGTAAATGCACTTTCCGCATGTGTCGATTTCTTGAAGAAGCATTGCAAAATGTTTTCATGCAAAGTGGGCACGTAACACTAAAATAATAATTATCTTTACAATTATTATCTACATAATAATTAAATCTATTAATAATTACCTCTCCATAACTATACTTATATTATCAGGTTTAAAGTAAAACTGAACCACACAAAAACCTAGAATGAAAATATAACCTACAAACACTGAAAATGATAAATACTACAAAAAATAATCAGTTAGCAATTAAAATAGCTATTAGTTGTTATAATTATTATATAAAATGAAATAATTTCACACAAATAAGACGGTAAAACTTTTCGATTACTAAAAACAAAGCAAAACCAGAAAAGAGCGGTAAAATGCACTTTCAAAGTAGTTTCAAAGTAGTAGTTCGACAGAGAGCACAGAATGTACAAAAGCACTACAAAAGCTTGGTACGCGGCAATCGCGAGAGCACAGTACTGACAAGAGCGGAGCATGCGCATTAAGCAGAGTTCGTTTTGATAATTAGCGTTTGCTGCACAAAATAGCAGTTGAATTGTCTATTAAAATCTGAAATTTTTGAGCCAAATTACACGGTAGCAAGAAATATAACATTTCAAATTTAAAACAAAGAAACATTTAGAAAATCAATAATTTGTAAATCTTCAGAAATAGGTGTTTAACATATCAAAATGAATTAACTAAATAGCATTAACGTATTTAGCGGTAATTATATATTATATAACTACACTCAAAGAAAAACACTTTAAAGACAAATGAAAACGTACTTGAATTAAAAATTTTCAAACACGAAAGAGAGCTTAGGTCGAAAATCTTTTGTAGACTTAAAAGCGAATCGTATTAAAATAAAAGTAACATATGTTTTATTTAAAAATGTTACATGATTGAAATAAATATTAAAGTTTCAATTTTAAATACCAACACGTTGACTCAAAAATAAATCTTGATCAATTTAAAAGCGTAACTGTTGACTCAAAATTAAAAAATTTTCGTATTGAAAGTTAGCATGTTAATTCAAAAGAGAAAAATTTTGTATTTAAAAGTGTAACACTTTGATTTAAAGGTGACCAATTTTTGTATCAATAATTAACATGTTAACTCAAAATTGAAGATTATTGTATTTTAAAAGTGAAAATGTTAACTCAAAAGTGAATAATTTTTCCCGGGAGTCTGAGGATTTTTAAATTAAAAATGCAGTTTTTAAATTTTTGGTTTATTTGAATACAAAAATACATACATAATTATCATATAATTTAAAAAATACATAAAGCTTATAGATAATTGCAAAAATGATAAATTATTACAAAAACAAAAAATATGAAAGAATAAAATAAATAATAAAATTATAATACAAAAATTATAAATTTTTATAAAATAAAATACGAATAGGTACTGAGTTTAACAAAATTTTCAAAATAATCTTAAAGCAATAAAAATATGTAAACAAATAATCATCAATAATATCAATTAAATGTGTTAACTTACCCCTGCTTTGGGAACAATTTGCAAGGTGCAAAGGTATTTGCGGGCAAGATTGCGAATATTATTAGTAATAATTTTTTAATATCGTTGACCGGGGGAGTTTGTATGTAGGAAGGGCACTGTGCATCTCGCAAAATAAAATGTTATGAGTAGAGACCGGATAAATTAGCACGGATTTTTGTAAAATAACTAAGTGAAAAATAAGATGATTTTAATGGAATTAATTAGATTTTATTATGCTGATTTCAAATCTGTTTTTGAGTAAAAACCAAAAATCAAAACATTGCGGCTTAAGATCATAAAAATTAATTTTATGTCAAAGTTAAATTTTAAACTCGAAGATAAGTTCAAAATAAGCACAAAAGTAGAAATTAAGTTCAGGTATAAGCAAATAAACAAATAAGCAAACAATCACAAAAAAAGCAAAAAAAGCATGAAAAATTATGTAGGTTAAAATCCATTTTTATGTAATTCGTTCAGATATCAAATTTCAAAGAGCTGCTTTTAAAATTGATAATAAGCAAACTTGCTTAAAATCCGGTTTCTATAGTTATGAGGTTCAGCCATAGAACATTGGGTGTTTTATTTTATTGAGGTCTTCCCCCCAGTTCTCTAATGCTTTTCAAAAATTTTGCAATACAGCTCTTGAATATTAGGTGGCTTTATATATTTATTTTCGAAAAGACTCATAAAAAGCATGAATACGTATAGTTGGTATAGAAAGTTTTGTTTAAAAGCAAACGATTGCATCAGTGGTGGCACAAGCAGGTGAGGGACCCGTGTGTTTTCACAATTTTCTGTGATTCCCCACTTCACAAGATTTTTTGGATATTTTTCTGAGATTTTCTAGAATTTTTCTATTTCCTTAATTCTCTGCCACGCAAATACACCACCGATTATTCCCTATATAATAACTACAGGGTTTCCACTTCTTTGGAAAATCTGGAAAAGTCATGGACAACTTAAGATTTCCCTAATTTTTGCAGGAAATTTCTCATTTTTAGTGCCAAGTCATGGAAATTAAATTTTCATTCGAGGTAAACAATTTAATTTAAATGTTTCTTTAAATTTTAAAATACATTTATGTTATTTAAATATTAATTTTTTTAATTAAATTTGTTTAATTCCTTGTAAAAACGATCTAAAAGTAAAATAAAAAATTTGATTTTGACAAAAAAATAAAAAACTGGGGGTTTTAACTTTAATTATTTGTTTTTTCAACAAATATAATTGCTGGTGTACTGGAGGGTATTCCATACCCCCTAGACTCCCCGGTTTGAAAGCCCAAAAGTGTGTGTATACGTTTTGTGGGTTATTTTTGTAATAACATTTTTTACCCTGTCAGAACAAGTACATTTATATGTCGTTTGTATACAATTCATAACCCCCAGTTTTATAAACAAAAGGTCTTAGTGCATATTCATGTATCATGTAACGTAAAAATTCGCACCGGGGGGTCTAGGGGTTGTGGAACACCCCTCAGAGCATAGTAATTGTAAGACCTTTTAGAAAGTTAAATTTCTGGAAAGAAAAATCTTTTAAGTAGTGTTTTTTTGAAAACCCAAAGGTACCCATAAATGGTACCCATGCATAAATCTATGCATCGTGAGAACTCCCACTGGGGGTCTGAGGGGTGTGGAACACCCCACAGAATATAGTAAAATTCTTGGTACGGAAGTCATAAGTTTAATAGCAAAACAATCATTCGAACATAATTGCAAGTGATCTGAGGGTATTGTATACCTCGCCAGACTTCAAATAGCATCTAGTTGTACACCTTCTATTTTTGAAGTTCTTATTATGATTGAAAAAGTCACAGTACAACTGGGGGCCCTTTTAGCAGAAGGCCCGATGCATCGCACTTGGTTTGCTTTCTTTTGATAGTTTTCGAAAAAACGGCATTTAAAGATCGAAAATTTTACATATGAAATCCCATATAAAAATTAGTGGGAGGAGCCAAATTAATTTGATTTAATTCAGTCAGTTTACGGTAGATCCGTGATTTGTCGTGGTTGCGCCAACCAAAACTGACCCTACGTTACCCTCCGCTTAGGTCCCCTCCGCTCCGGGCGCTCCGGGCCATTTTGGCAGGCGCTAACTCATTAAAAACATCCCTGAACGTAATCCGCCTTGACTGGATAGCACGCACTCATCAAGGTACAACACGCGTGTAACCGCTATCACTAAGACTAGTTCGGAGTACACGTACCGTCAACAGAAAACCCGTTACTTGCAATTTCTATGTTCTCCCATGTTAAACTTATGGAAAATTTTGATTTTTAAATGCCGTTTTCTCGAAAACTAATGGATAATCCAAGAAAATTTTTTTTAATATACCTAAAAAATTGTCCTCTTTCTAATGGTATATAGAAAAAAGTGAAATTCGTAGAGTCAATTCCCTGAGAGTAACCAAAAATTCATGTTTACTTGAATTCCGTTGTTTTCCGTTGTATTCCGTTCGCCGGGGACAAATCCCCAAGCGCCCCTCTCTGTTTGGGCCCGGCTGAAAATTTTAGTTAAATACTAATTAATTTTAATAAATGTTTAAAGATAATAATGTGATTTTTAATATTATATAGGAGTAATCTGTGTTTTTATTTATTTATCTAAAATAGGAGTGAAGGGCAATACAAAACCTAAAAAAAATTTTTGATTACAAAATACCTAATAATAATTTATAAATTTATTTAATGCATTTTCTATTGAAATATTTATAATTCTCATTGTTAATCGATAAGAGTACTTAGTTATATTATACAAATAAATATTAGTCATTCTCCCCACCAACCTTATTTAATTTTGCTAATATTCCTCAGTTCCAGAGTAGATACATTAGTTTGAGTGTGTGCTCCGTGGTGTCAACCACGGTGTGTTGTATCAGGTGAGATATTTTTAATATTTTCCTATAAAATATACCCATCAAAAATAAGGCTCCTGATGGTATAAATGAACGGATGGTCGACCTTGCCAGTGCCTTACTAAGGAGAGTACCAACCCTTAGTGTCTGTGAGACCGAACCTACAAAGTGGGCTGTCACTTTAAGGGGTTAGGTATATACAAAGGTTGCCTAATGGCTTTAAAGAACCGTCTGATCGGCCTTAACACCTAACCATTTCCTATCCTGCTTATAAATTTTTTTAAATGTAAAACTTAATTTATAAATTTTTTATCGAAGCTGTACGTGATTAAAACTTTATTACTTTCTTATCTTTTGGTATTAAGACACGTTTACAAGAAAAATATTTAACAAACATTTTTTTTCTAAATTCAAACCTTCGGGAGTTAGGCCTCTTTATAGCAATTTTTTAACTTTCCAACTTTACATGGCCGTAGCGCCGAAAATATTGAATTTTCACTAAAAATGGTTTAATGCTTTTTTAAAAAGCGTGAAATAATGTACAAACTAGTTTTAAACCTTTTTTACTTAAAATCAACAGATTTCGAGTTATGAATTAAAGTAAGTAAAAAAATGTAGAAAAATTCAAACTTTTGGTTCTCATTTGGTTTTTATTTGCATGAAAAAAACGACAAAAAAATGAATATTTAATTTTGAGCTCCCGGATCGTCGTTACTAAGCTCAAAAGCAAGCAAATCATGAATTCAAGTAATTATTATTTTTTTATTTTATTTTAAACTTCAGCCATCGCTCCATTTTGTTAACGCATGTAAGTAAACTTTATTGTAAAAATAGAGAAACATACTTAACAGTTATTTCTTGATAAACAATATTATTTATTGCATTCCATACATTTTATAATATTTGTTGAATGTTCATCACAAACCTGCAGTTGACATTCACTCATTCACTGCATATAGCTTTTGCGCGCTTTTCGTCGTCTTTTTACTTTCCGAACTCCTAGTAAGGAAAGTATTGATATCAGAAATTGAAAAACAAATTGACTGAATTTTGAGCCCATGCGACTGATTGTGTGATTTTCTTAAAGCGAGATTTTAGCAGGTGAAAATATGTTGAAATTGATGCTATTATTAAACCAAATCTTTAAGTTATTGCTGAAATTATCAGTTTCATTTGTTTATTAGACATCGAAAAGATGTTATTGTAAACCACTAGTACGGAGAAATATTAAGAATAATGCAAGTATACTAAACTCTGGTCCTCTTGAGTTAGTATGAATTTCTTCTATTACCTTCGATGAATAATTAGTTGTTGTTTGGTTTCATTACGTTTATTGGTTACTTATCGTTTACACTTAATTATGGTTTTCTTATTATTAACTATTTACAAAATTGATATATGCCGGAAAGACACTCGGTATGCACACTAGTGCATTGTGGCGGTCCAACAACCACTCACTTAGTTACTAATAACACTTCTTTATTCACATTGATTCGGCTTGTCGCAGCACAATTGCATAAGTGTGTTTGAACTTAACTTCCTACACTTTGACCGGATCATGTTTTAATATTATAATAATTATTCTTAACCGTAATTGACCTTTTAATGGAATGTCGTCAAGCTATATTACACCACACGTTCCCCTAAAAAGAACAAAAAAATTTTGAGTTAGTAAATTTTTTTCTCGTAATATAGCTTCACTCGATTCTTATGAACTTCTATTAACTTATCATCTACTTTAATAACAATATTTGGAGTTTTATTCTCCATTACAATATATGGACCTTTATAAATTTGCTGAACTTTGTTTCCTGCATCATTTCTTAACATAACTTGATCTCCTACCTGTATAACCTGTATTTTAACTCTAAAGGATAATTTTCAAAATTGTACAAAGGATCAATTCGATTTGTTACATTTGACGGCAAATTACATATTTTTCCAAAAACTAATTCGTATGGTGTATAACGCGTTTCAGTATGCACTGTCGTATTATACGCAAAGCACCAATAAGCAATCCAAGAACTCCATGAATCCTGATAATTTGCTAATTGAATTCTTAAATATGCACCTAAACATTTATGAGAATTTTCAAGTAACCCTAAAGTTTATGGTGATAAGCGGTTGAATTTAATTTTTTAATTTCTAATAAATTACAAATTTCTGTCAGTGTTTCTGCTAAAAATTCTGTTCCTTTATCTGTTACAATTTCTTTAGGAATTCCGTATCTTAATATAAAATTTTCGACAAATGCTTTTGCAACTGTTTTCGCTTCTTTATTTGGTAATGATAATAACCCTCAACAAATTTACTCAGTTCGCACTGTATGGTTAAAATATATTTATTTCCTACGCTGTCTTCCTCGAAAGGACCAACTAAAGCTAAAAATACTTTCTCAAATGATGATGATGCAGTTGTTGTAATCAACATTGGTTCAAAGTTTGTTTTCGAATACTTGTACCTTTGACAATCGTCACAACGTTTAACAAATTTTTCTACATCACCTCGTATGCCCGTCCAAAAATAGTATTTTCTAATATTATTATACCTACGATTAATTCCTGCATGACCCCCTGTAGGTAACATGTGAAAATCGTTTAAAATTAATTGTCTCGTTTCTATGTCGTTTACTATAATACGTCTACTCCTTTTATTACTGATATTTTTATACCTGATTTTTTCCAATCGTTAGAGTTCTTTAATATTTCTTCAAGTAATAATCGATATCGATGTTCTAATTGGCCATTTAAATTGTCTGACGGGTTAATTTCCCTGTCTTTTGATTTGTCTTTGGATAGGTTGCGACCCCATCTATTAATAATAAATAATTCGGGTATATTATTCGTTAAACAAAATTGTTTCAGAGCCCTCAACGATTTACTTAGTAAGAACGCCGATCAGGTAATCTGTAGTAAATAAATTACTTTTAAAGTTTTATTATAAATAAAATTTCCCGTTATAATATCATATTTTTTACTTTTTACGATTGAGTCAAAATCTTGTTGCTCAATTAACCGTAATTCAATTGCGTCTTTAGGACATTTTAACAATTCAACAACTCCTGGGTGATCAATCCTTTGCTGCCGAACCGAATTATCGCCCTTTTCCGCTTTTTTATCTAATTTCTTACTTTGTGCTCTTGTAATTTACATGTATAGCTTCATTTACTTTCGTGTTCATATTTTTAAGTTCTTCAGCTTCAATGTCTATTCTTGATAGAGCATCGGCTGCTACATTATCTTTCCCTTTAATATATTTAACTGTGAAATCATATTCTTCAAGTGTTAATCTAAATTTGGTTAACCTGCTTGAAGGATTCGACATGCCAAATAAATAAATCAAAGGTCTACGGTCAGTAAACATGTTAAATTTTCTATTGTACAAATATGGTCTAAAATGCTTTACAGCCCAAACTATAGCTAAAAGTTCTTTTTCTATGGTGCAATAATTCTTTTCCGCTTTATTTAAAGATCTACTAGCATAAGCTATTGGTTTATCGTCTCCGTTACAAAGAACTGCTCCGATAGCAAATCCAGATGCATCCGTTTTCAAATTAAAAATATTTTATTTTGCAAAATTAGGATATTGTAAAATAGGTGGTCTTACGAGAGCTGACTTTAATTTTTCAAATTCTTTTTGACACGCCTCAGACCATTCAAATTTTATTCCTTTCTTTGATAATTTATTTAACGGTGTTGCTATTTCCGCAAAATTTTTAATGTATTTTCTATAACAATTCGCAAATGCTACAAACCGTTTAGTTTGATTTGAATCTTTTGGTACCGGATTATTTTGAATCGATTGAATTTTTGTCTGGATCTGGAGATACTCCGCCCGCAGAGATCACACGACCCAAATACAAAATTTCGTTTTTCAAAAATTGACATTTCAACGGATTTAATTTCAAGTTAACTTTCCGTAATCTTTCTAGAACTTTTGTTAAATTTGTATTATGATTGAATAAAGTGTTGCCAAAAACTATTAAGTCGTCTAAATAAATAAAATAAATTTCGTAATTTAAACCTGACATTGCCATCGTCATTGCTCGCGAAAATGCACTTGGACTAATTTTTTACCCCATTGGCATTCTTTTCATCTGATAATGCCCTCGATCTGTCGTAAATGCTGTGTATGGTATACTTTCTTCGTCTAATTCAATTTGATAGTAACCCTGCGATAGATCTAAATGTGAAAAATTAACTGCTCCTGACATTGAATTTTCAATTATACCTTTTTTAAACATTTCATCTACTTGTTTATAAACTTCCCCTTTTTGTGAATAAGGTAACCTATAAGGCTTGATGTAAGTCGGACTAACTCTTTGTTTTAAATTTATTTTTTGTTTATAAATATTTGTTACAGATAGTTTATCTCCTTCCATCTGAAACACGTCTACATATTTAGCACAAACTTTTTGAATTGAAAATTTTTCCTCTTTTGTTAAATCATCTGTTTTTATAAGATTTAATAATTTATCTACCCTACTGACTGATGAAATATTATTTCTTGTAAAATTATGAACTTTTCTACTTTTGGCCTAAAATTCTTTAATATAATTTCTGCTTCTCTTACATTTAATATTTTGACTGGTATCATATTATTTTTTGGTTTCGCTAAACTACCTGCTACAAAAACACCTTCTCCTAATTCGTTTGGTAAAACTATGCATTCTTCATTTGTGTTAACCCACATATATTTAATTATTTCACATCTTGGTGGAATAGTAGTATAAAAATCATAATTAGATTCCATAGGTAACACAATTTTTGTATTGTTTACCCAAAAATTAAAATTAAATTTTTCAAAATCAAGGGTTGCGTAATATTTTTGAAAAAAATCAATTCCTAAAATACCATTCATTCCACTATGAAAATCATTCATAATTAAAAATTCATGCATTACACTAGTATTGTTTACTTTTAATAAAATATTTGCTGAGCCATTTGAAACTATTGACCCTGAAATTCCATTTATTCTTATTTTATTTGATTCATTCACTACATGATTTGAAGTTAAACTATTTTGAAATAGGACACTACAAGTGGCACCCGAATCAAGAAGAAATTTAAATTCATTCATTCCATCATTCATTCGTACAAAATTTAAACCATCTAAATTTAAAATTACTTCTTCATTTTTAATCCGATTTTCCCCGAAAAAACTGATCTGGAGTCGATTGTAGATTTTGATTATTATTATCTACTAATCTCTCTTGATTATTTTGCATAAAAAAAGTTTGTCTTGTATTACCTCGTTGTGAATAATTTCTACGACCTCTTTTGAACCTTTGTCCTCGCCTATAATTACTACTATGAAATTGCTTATTATTACTAAAATTATTTTTATTAAAATAATTACGATTACTTGAACTTGGTAAATTTGTATTATTTTCTCGATTTTGTGATTTATAATTTTTGTTGCAAAAACTTAGTTTAAAATTTTTGTTATCACGTATATGGAACACCTGAGAAAATTGTTTATTTTGCATTTCTTCATCTTTAGCCGCACTAATCGCATCGCTCAATTTTTCGTAATTTCTAGCAATTATAACATTTTTCACTTCATTATTATTTAATCCCCGAGCGAAAGCATTAACAGCAATTTTTTCGTTTACTGATTTTAAAATATCGAATGCGTCATTATTTCCGTTTGCATGCGATATAGTTAAATCAACGAATAATTCATCAACTGATTTTCCAAATTTATCTATAGAATTTTGTGCTTGTTTAATATTATTTAATTTTACTGACAACGCCGCTGGTGATTTTTGAGTAATAAAATGCTTTTTTAAATAATCAATTAACAAAGAATTATTTTCATAGTTTTGTTGTAATCTAATTTTTGCGCTAATTGATAATCGTCTTTTTAAAATATATTTAGTTAATAATTTTTTACTAGTTTCATCTAATAGCGAATCATATAAATCAATACCATCGATTAATTGTTTGGTGACACTTTCATTGCCATCCATAACCGGAAGTAATGTATACTAGCCGTTTTCAAATCGAATTTTTCACCCATGTTAGCAATTTCTCAATCACTACTTGAACTTGAACTTAAACTATCTAAATTTTCCAACATAATTCTTAAAATTTCTTTACAAACACTAATTAATCTATCAATTTCTGTTATACAAGATTCAGTTTGACTAACTTCTTTGCCTTCTACCAAATTTTTCCTTCTTATTTAAAAATTTTGTTACAAATTCCGTCAATTGTTTATTCTTATTATCTAAATGATCAAAACACTTACGCTTTTGTTGATTGTCTTTTTTCAAATTTCGATGGAAAACTTGTATTTCTTCCAATAATTCTTTAAATAAAGATGCTACTTCTAGTTTGATGATGAACTTTGCTGATTGCATTACCGATGGCGCATTACACTGCACATTTCACCACACTTATGATTTCACAAACGCACAATTTCGTAGCACTTTTTGTTGAAGTTGAAGATGATGAGGAGATGATCCTAGTATTTGGACTAAAAATGCTGACCCATAATATTCCGACGATTTTCTTCCGTTTCCAATTTGTTTAACTTGTTAACATTAATTTGATGAAACTTACTGTGCAACGACAGGACAGGAACTTTTCCAAAATTTTTGGGAAAAATTTTTGCATGGCAGGATATACTAAACTCTGGTCCTCTTGAGTTAGTATGAATTTCTTCTTATTACCTTCGATGAATAATTAGTTGTTGTTTGGTTTCATTACGTTTATTGGTTACTTATCGTTTACACTTAATTATGGTTTTCTTATTATTAACTATTTACAAAATTGATGTATGCCGGAAAGGCACTCGGTATGCACACTAGTGCATAGTGGCGGTCCAACAACCACTCACTTAGTTACTAATAACACTTCTTTATTCACATTGATTCGGCTTGTGGCAGCATAATTGCATAAGTGTGTTATGTTATAATATGATATATTATTATATCAATCTCAACTGAAATCTCAATCTCAAATCGGTCAACCTGCAAGGCTCCTTATACTATATTAGACTATATTATTAAAATAATAAAATTTGGAATGGCTCAAGTCTATACTATATATCTATATAATATAGATATACAGTAAATTATAAAGAAAAGAAATTTATTACTTAGGCCGCGCGAGTCCAGCTCACTTTTGAACAAAATTTTATAAGTTCGCTCCGAGCAAGTTAAAGCATTAAGCATTGATTTTCTCACAGTGAAATACCTATGTTGGAAATTCAAAAACTTTGAATTCATTTTTTTTTGTATTTTCCAATATCTTTGTTTTTTGTAAGCGTTAATCTCTTTCTATTTTTAAATATTATGCGGTTATATTTTTATGTGCGAGTGGAAAGGGATTAATGCGTTTCAAAAGGGCAGGTTTTCTGAGATGCAGGGCGTGAGTCCAGAGACTTGCTTACGTGCGCTAAAAGAAGCAAGACGTGTTCCAGCGGGGAACTGATTTAAGCGGTATTACTTAAGCGATTTATGCGAAACTTATTATTTTATCCTTTTATGTTACTTCAAATTAGCTTTAATTTACATTATATAATTAGTATTAACCATTTTATTTTTTATTTTAAATTTCACGTATTTTTTATCATTTTATTTAAATAAACTACTTTACTAAAATTTCACAATCTTATTTTTTAATTTATATACACTAATGTTGGGGATCCAACAACCTACTATATTAAGTTTTCAATATCAGCTTTTATCACATATTTTAAAATTTGTATTTACACCCGGCGCGGCCTAAGTAATAAATACCTTTTCTCTTTAACTTACTGTATATCTATATTATAAAGATATGTAGTATAGACTTTAGCCATTACAAATTTTATTACTTTAATAATAAAGTATAGTATAAGGAGCCTTACAGGTTGACCGATTTCAGTTACTCTGTTTTATAAGCTATAAGGTATTATAATAAAAATATAATATACCTAGTATATAATATAGAATATAACTGAGTTTTATTCTCTCGTACAATTTCCACTTTGTAACCTAAACCCGAAAGCATTTCGATGGATGTACCTACTGAATGGATCACAGTTAAGAAATGTAAACGGCAAAATAAAGATAGCTATCGGCAAATACCTAAAGGCATTGCAATTTACCTAATTAAAAAGCAATCGCTAGGATTTTATTCCAATGCAGAATATCTTGACAAATTCTTTGTCTTTGAGACCGCTTTCTACGATTATTCTGATAACTATGAATTCAAAGACAAGGGCATAAAGAAGTTAACGTTATGTGAATTTATTTACCAAATACATGAACTAGAACCATCTTTGCGGAATTTAGTTGGCCATTTGTCGAATCGTTACCAAAATTGGTTGGACTACAAACAAGCTTTACCGACTTATGGTGCGGCGATATTGTCCGAAGATGCTTCGTATGTTGTAATGGTACAGTCCACTGCTGGCGCTAAACCGTGGGGTTTTCCCAAAGGTAAAATAAACCGCCACGAAGATCCCGTCTATTGTGCCATTCGAGAAATAAAAGAGGAAATCGGTTTCGACATAAAAGATCTGATAAGAGAAGATAATTTTATTGAGAACCGAGATCGCCATAAAAAGTTCCTTCGTTTGTATATCATCGAAGGTATTCCAATGAACACCAAATTTAAACCCGAAGGTAAAGGCGAAGTTCAAGCGATCGATTGGAAACCCATAGACGAAATTAAAAGTAATGGAGGAAAAATTCGTCTTAATGTTATTAGTACGGCATTAATTGATAAGTTGAAGAAGGTAAAAAATGATATAGTTACAAAGAACCTTAATGAGACTTAAATTATCTTCCATCTTAAGACAGAAGATCCTATTTATGTCGTATTATTATTTCTACAAATAGCTACGCTAATTACTTGAAATGAAAAAAAAATTATTTTAGTAAATGATGTGAATTTTATAAAATAATACAATAACTATTTACGATATAAGTGTTAAAAGTAGGATTTTATTTTGTTAGTGGGGAATTTTGCGAAACGAGCGAGAGCGAGTTGAGCAACCCCCACGAACAAAATAAAATCACTTTTAACATGTATATCGTACAATATTTTTTATACAACTGTTTATATTTAATTTAAGAACGAATTCAAAATAATTATTAAGAGTATTTTAAATTGTTTCACAAAAATCAGCTATGTCGTGATGTAGCCACGTTATGCAGTGACAATTGAAAATTGTTTTTTAGAAACGTCAGAAAACTTGTGAGTATTTTTAAAACAGTTTGTACTATTTGGCAACAAGAAATTCGTTAACTATATACTTCCTAAGGGACTAATATCAGTAATTGTTCTAATTCTAAAGTGTTTTTAATTATATATTATAGATAAATATGTATGTTACTGTTTATAAATAATTTATAAACTAATTACCACTAGTGTTAAAAAGCTTTTTTTTACTAGTGTTAAAAATATTTTTAACCAGCTACTTTATAAAATTCAATTTTTAACCTGGGTAACTTGAACTAAAAGTGACATTTTTAATGTCAGTTGTATAAAAAATTAATTTTTCGTCCGAGACTAAAAAATGTATCACTGTCACAAGTTTTCATGCTTTAGGTGGTAATAGAGGATACTTTTCTAAGAAAAATATTTATCAACAAGAGCTAGTCCTCTTTCCATATTCACATGTCCTAGCGTCGAAAATATTGATTTTTCAGAAAAAATTGTTAAGTGCTCTCTTGAAGAGCATGAAATAATCTAGAAACTAGATTTTTTTCAATTTTCATTGAAAATAAAAATTTCGTGAATTATTTTTTTGTTTTGTAGCTGTCTTGTTTATTTTTTTTTTTTTGATTTCCTGTGATATGAATTAATTTTTCAAAAAATTTTACAGTTAATAGTTGTAGTCTGTTAAATTTCCTATTTCTGTTAAATTTCCGTCCGTTATATTTTGTTAAATATTTTGCTTAGAAAAGGGTCCTCTATCGCCACCTAAGTTATGTAAACGTGTGATGGTGAACCTTTTTTTAGTTTTTTGGGACGAAAAATTAATTTCTTATTTATAAAATTCACAGAATACCTGTAATACTTATTTAAATAATTGTATTGATGGAAGAGAATTTAAGTCCTAACTATTAAGGTTTTTTGTGTGACTATATGACTTTTTAACTTCTTCAATTCATCAACTAATGTTGCACTAATAACTTCAAGACGAATTTCTCCTCCATTACTTTTAATTACGTCGATGGGTTTCCAATCGATCGCTTCGATTTCGCGATTTCGATGGGAATTTATTTACCAAATTCATGCATTACAATCATCTTTGGGTACTTAAACTGGCGATTTGTCGAGTCGTTACAATAATTGGTTTGCCTACAAACAAGCTTTACCGACTTATGGTGCGGCGATATTGTCCGAAGATGCTTCGTATGTTGTAATGGTACAGTCCACTACTGGCGCTAAACCGTGGGGTTTTCCCAAAGGTAATCTTCGTCGCCGCGAAGATGCCGTTATATGTGCCATTCGTGAAGTTAAAGAGGCGCTCGGTTTCGACATAAAAAATCGCATAAGAGGAGATTATTTTTTTACATCCGAGATTGCCATAACAAGTCCCTGCGTTTGTACATCATTGAGGGTATTCTAATGAACACTAAATTTATACCCGAGGGTAAAGGCGAAATCTAAGCGATCGATTGGAAACCCATCGACGTAATTTAAAGTAAAGGAGGAGAAATTCGTCTTGATGTTATTAGTGCAGCATTAGTTGATGAATTGAAGAAGTTAAAAAGTCATATAGTCACAACAAAGCTTAATAGTTAGGACTTTAAATCTAATAAATTAATTAAATAAGTATGAAAGGTATTCTGTGAATTTTTTAAAAAGTACAAAATAATTTTTCATCTGACACTAAAAAAAGTATTACTATCACAAGTTTTCTAGATTATTTCATGCTTTTCAAGAAAGCGTTTAACAAATTTTTTCTGAAAAATCTATATTTTCAACGCTAACATGTGAATATAGAAATTTAAAAAATTGAGGATTAACTCTTGTTAATAAATATTTTTCTTACAAATGAGTCTTCTATCATCAGCTAAAGTATGTAAACTTGTGAGAGTGATACATTTTCATATTTAATAAAATAATGTTATAAAAAAATTTATATTAATTTAAAGTAATCAGAGTACCTAGCTATTTGTAGAAATAATAATATGACATAAATAGGATCTTCTGTCTTAAGATGGAAGATAATTTAAGTCTCATTAAGGTTCTTTGTAACTATATCATTTTTTGCCTTCTTCAACTTATCAATTAATGCTGCACTAATAACATTAATGCGAATTTTTCCTCCATTACTTTTAATTTCGTCTATGGGTTTCCAATCGATCGCTTGAACTTCGCCTTTACCTTCGGGTTTAAATTTGGTGTTCATTGGAATACCTTCGATGATATACAAACGAAGGAACTTGTTATGGCGATCTCGGTTCTCAATAAAATAATCTTCTCTTATGAGATCTTTTATGTCGAAACCGATTTCCTCTTTTATTTCTCGAATGGCACAATAGACGGGATCTTCGTGGCGGTTTATTTTACCTTTGGGAAAACCCCACGGATTAGCGCCAGCAGTGGCCTGTACCATTACAACATACGAAGCATCTTCGGACAATATCGCCGCACCATAAGTCGGTAAAGCTTGTTTGTAATCCGACCATTTCTTGTAACGACTGGACAAATGGCCAACCAAATTCCGTAAAGATGGTTCCAGTTCATGAATTTGGTAAATGAATTCCCATAAGGTTAACTTCTTGATGCACTTGTCTTTGGATTCATACTTATCTGAATAATCGTAGAAAGCGGTCTCAAAGACAAAGAATTTGCCAATATATTCTGCATTGGAATAAAATCCTAGCGAATGCTTTTTAATTAGGTAAATTGCAATGCCTTTGGGTATTTGCGGATGGCTATCTTTATTTTGCCGTTTAAATTTCTTAACTGTGATCCATTCCGTAGGGACATCCATCGAAATGCTTTCGGGTTTAGGTTACAAAGTGAAAATAGTACGAGAGAATAAAACTCAGTTATATTCTATATTATATACTAGGTATATTATATTTTTATTATAATACCTTATAGCTTATAAAACAGAGTAACTGAAATCGGTCAACCTGTAAGGCTCCTTATACTATACTTTATTATTAAAGTAATAAAATTTGTAATGGCTCAAGTCTGTACTATATATCGCCTCCTTATAATATGCATATAGTTATATAATTACCGCTAAATACGTTAATGCTATTTAGTTAATTCATTTTGATATGTTAAATACCTATTTCTGAAGATTTACAAATTATTGATTTTCTAAATGTTTCTTGGTTTTAAATTTGAAATGTTATATTTCTTCCTACCGTGTAACTTGGCTCAAAAATTTCAGATTTTAATAGAAAATTCAACTGCTATTTTGTGCGCTGTCGTTAAGATAACAGTCTTACAAAATTGTGAAATTTTTCAATTACAGCCCGTCTTATAATTCAAGATTTCCGTTAAATTTGCGTTGATTATTGAAATATGGAAGTGTGGTTGTTTATTTTGACAAAAAGTTAAATTTATTCTCCATAAATAGAGTTTGGCTCGTAAAAAGTTCAAATTTTGTGAGACTGCTAACTTAGTGTGAACGCGTATGATAGCACTTGAATTTTTCTCAAAAACCAAAATTCAAATTATTACTACCACATGTATGGCTCCGATAAAATTATTCACTTATTTAACAATTTTACCGTACGTTGCATCACACACTATTCCATAATTTTAGAATTTTTTCAAAATTTTTAACTCCTATCTTTTGAGGACACACTAGCACAGTTTTTTCAAATTTATTTTCAAAACAAATTTTCGCGAGTTAACTTTTTTACAAACTCTTACCTTAAAATCGTACGAAATGTCATAGTTTTCTTTATCAGGAAGGCCGGATTATCCAATAGGCAAACTAGGCAACTGCGGCGCCGAGTAGCAAAGAGGTGCTCAAATTATTTTAGCTCAAAATGAAACTGAAAAACATACTTAAACCCTTAAGGATGGTATAGGAGATACAATCGGAGACAAAAGTATAGTTAATTTGAATTTCACGAGTATTGGTCTTATGTGTGTAGTAAAATACTTTTTAAATATCATAAATAATAAACAAAGTTATAAAAATGCATGAAGAAAGGTTTTCTTCGTTTAAATCGGTTTATTTTCTAAAATTACAAATATTAAATTTGACATAAC
This sequence comes from Cantharis flavilabris, assembly GCA_949152465.1. Classification (NCBI taxonomy): domain Eukaryota; kingdom Metazoa; phylum Arthropoda; class Insecta; order Coleoptera; family Cantharidae; genus Cantharis; species Cantharis flavilabris. The sequence continues at coordinate 9,903,883 of OX424437.1, forward strand.
AAAATTTATATTAGTGACTATCCCTGCAATCTAACCTACTATCTAAATAAAAATTGTAATAATTTTTATGAGTAAAAATTGATATTTGTTGTTAAAACTAATAAAAACCGAGATATACATAATATTTATAATATCAACAAGTGTTAAATATGTTTAGGGTTCTTTTTACGTCGAAATTTATATTATTTTTAGAGAATTGAACGTGACAACTCTATATCGGTTGTTCAATTACTAATTAATTTCTCGAGAACGGGGTAGTAATAAACCGTTATGAAATTTTGCTAAAACCTTCTTCTATTTAAATTTGAAAAAGTTCTTATATTTTGATCATATATTTTAAGCTAATATATTGAATAAAATGTTGTTTTTCATAAAATGACTTTTACATTATATAATTTTTTTAGGATTTCTTAAGATTTAGCTTTAGATTTTTATTTGGACAAGTATTTTACTGTTTAACACCTTGTGATTTTCCCTAAAAGCAGACTCATAAGCAAAACCATAGATGCGATTTTCTTAAATTTTAACAAAAAATCAACATCAAATTAAAACTGCAAGAACTACTGAACGGTGTAGTGAATCGATTTGAAATTTTTTTTATTGCGTCGCAAAGTCAATGGTGACATGTGTACCAATTTTCATCGATATCTTATATTTTTGAGTTTTATTTTTTGTCTCCTATACATCCTTAAGCAAATAGATATTACTAATTTTTTTTGGATTATTAGAAATTGGAATTTTGTCCCATATTTTGAATAAATGTGACATAGCCAGCAAAATTCTTCATATAAGCGAAACACATTTTTTTATAAATTGCTGTTTCAATCTACAATTCGTTAATAGGACACTTTCGTTCTCTAGATCGGTCTAACGTTTACGAAGAATGTGAAAAGGAATTGTCGAATATTTATAAATATTAAAACAATTTAAAGCAAACGAAGACTCGTAAAAGACAGCTTGCAAAAGTAAGCATGGTGAAGTCGGGTTTGATAGGAAACCTCTGAAATGAGAATTAACACTTATCTGCAATTATAGACAGATTAAAAGAAGAATTGACAAAAAGAATAAAATAAAATTGAAAATATTTTCAAAATTTTAAATAATTTGAAAATCCTCGATGATGGCAATTTACGCAATCATTCAAAAAATCTTCAAACCATATACTGTAAACACAGTAAAAACGTTTTCTTTGAATCACAAAAAAAGTATTGAGTTTGAATAATTTTGTTTAAAGCAATTAAATTTTGTTTAATTTAAATTACATACTTTTGGTCCAACAAAAATTTGTTTAATTCAAAAAAATTTTAATTGAAAAAACTAAAAATTTAACTTAAAATTCTTGATTAACTACAATTTTAACAATTAACAAAAATTTTACTTTGATTTTAAGAAATTTTTGTTTGAACAAAAATATTTTATTAAAATTAATAAAATTTATTTGCTTCGAAAAAAAATTATTCAAATGAAATAATTTTTTGATTCAAAGAAATTGTATTTACTGTGAAGACTTGAACTTGAAATTTTCCGAATAGTGCATTCAATTCAAATACTTTATAAGAAAATTTTAACTTTTATTTAAGAGAAAAAATTGATTTCAATGTTTTCAACTTTAAAGAGAACGAAAACATATTTAAGAAACTGAATTTCTCAAGAAGGACTTGACGAATTTAGCTGTTTTATCTATATAAATAATAGTGAGCTATTAACTGACGCTGCTGATTTTGAAAATGTTGTAACAGGGTATTTGCAAACACTAAATCCCGAAAAAGAATTTAATTTTTGCAATATATACCTATATTTTGTGATAATAATTGTCGAATGCAATGTTCTTTTTTATTTTTTTTTTTAGTTATGACTTATGCATGAGTATCAGATATCCCAAAAATCTATCTAAAGTGAAATCGACTCAGGAGTATATCACAAATTAAGTAAATAGTTTTACAAAAAATTGGTGCCTCCGTGAGATCTGATTTTAATATAAACATAATTATTGTATTTGTAGGACATGAATTTCAAGTTTAATTTCAAAAATTTACGAACATTGAACCGACTCTGAGCACGAAATTTTCTAGAAAATATTTTTAGAAGGGTGGGGGGGGGCGCATACATTAATAATCCGGCACCGAGCTCTATCCTTGTCTAACACATGGAGTTCCCTACTAACATACCTTAATATTTTCAATTTTTCGCTTGTGTGTATTGTAAGAAAAAATAGGGTTTCTTCTGGAGTGCAAAATGTGATAGTTTCAATTCTTTAACATGTAAAAAGAGCTAACAAAAGTACTATATAATCGCATAATTGTCTATGTTTTCTAAATAATTTTTCAAATGTAACATTTAATTGAATGTAAAATATAGACATGATAAGTGGTGGTGGGGGAGTATAATACACCCATGCTCAGATCGAGGTTTACTGATTACAATTTGGCATCCATTGCCTATTAATATATACCACTTCCCCATCACCACTTATCATGTCTATATTTTGTTTATATACCAAACTATAATAACAATGAACAATTTCAATTAATGTTACATTTGAAAAATTATTTGGAAAAAATAAACAATGGACAATTTGCATAAAATTCAAATTCACCTCAAAATGGCATTTATTGATAGTTCAAAGTACCTATAATCAGAATATTTGAGTGCTTATTCAAAATTCTGTATCGTCAGCCCGCAAAATATTAATTAAATGTTCTAATTTATTTGAAAAATTCACGTGATCGAAATCAGGACATGACCACACGAGCTCAATAAGTGATACACATCATGTGTGCCAATACCCAACCAGTATAATTTCCACCATAGTATCTAGTGTTTGTAAAATAACGTAACCAAATAATAAAATAACCAAATTTTAGTTACTAATCGCCATTTTAGTGACGTCAAAATCCTCAAAAGTTACATTAGGCCCGCCCATATTTATCAATACGATTTCGCGCGACAAATATACATTTAAACTGCAATAGTTTTTTCTGGCTGTATTTGTGAAGCAAATTAAAAAAAAAGCAAATTGTCCATTATTCGATAATATACTTTTGTTAGCTTTTTTTACATTGTCAAAAGATTGAAACTATTACATTTTGCACAAGACAATAACCCTATTGTTTGTTAATGTTATAAAATATTTTTCGATATTTATTATAGAAAGTACGTTTTAAAAGAAACATTTTGAAACAAAAAGTGCCATTCGGTAAATTATTCGCGGGGTTATGAACATTTCAAAGAAAAGTAACGTAATTTTCTAAAAATTGATATCTCTTGAATGGCTTGATAAACAAAATCGAAGAAAGTCATGGAGGCTAGTTTCAACTGGTACTAAAAGAAAAAAAAATTTCAATAAAATCCGAGATGCAAAAGGAAAATGGTGTCCGATTTGGCGCCAAATCGGACACCATTTGTTAATGACGATGGCAAACTTAAGTATGTTTCCAATCGTCTCGTAGAATTGCACGAATCTACTTCTGTCTTAATTCAGGATCCGATGGAAGTTTAATAGTCGACTTTTTTCCATATTCACATACTTCACTCTCATAATTTGATTTACATCCAGGGGCACAGCGATGTAGCGGCATTCTAAAACCAGATACTAAATAATTTAATTTAATAATTACTAATAGATAATAATTTAGCAAATCCACATAATATGAATTTAGCCTAATTTAACCTCAAAATAAAAACTACAATAAAATAAATTTATATGTGCTTACTTTTCTAATTCGAAATATTTCGGTCTTGAAGAATACAAGAATACATACTTTCGGATAAATCTCGTAATATATACATGATTTAAAACGAATTTCAATGATTTTCAATCGTAAACACCACCATGTCCATCATAATATTATAACATTATAAGACTACCGGGCGGTGTTGCCAAATTTCTTGCTGATGGCTTGTAAAATAAAGATGGCTATGAATCAGACGATTCGTGCTGTCATATACAATTAAAAATATTTTTAAAAAATTGAAAATTAAAATAAAAAATAAGAACATTAAAATTAAAATCGTGAAAATCACTGTAAATTTTAAAAATATCTGTTATGTTATCTTATTTGGTACAAGTGCGTGGCGTAGGTATTGGTTTACTGATTACCTTAATCAGATTCAGATTATTTTTAAATGCATTGCCATTCTTCCAAAATAGATAATTGATATTTAATTTACTTTGATTTATTCGCTGCAGTAGGTATGGGGACACTTGGCCGTGGGAACCAAATTGAGTCCAGGTCCGGACTAGGATAGGTTTCTTGCCAAATGCCCCATGCTACTTTTATAAATACATACATTTGTGTATTTATAAACACTGTTATAATTATAAATTATACAGGGATGGATAGCGTACCATCTTTCAAACAATAAAAAAAAAAATTTAATTTGGGGGCCCCTTTGATGTTTGCAGACACCCCCACTGACTGGTGGCAACTTTTAAAATTTGGGGCCTCTTTTGATATCTCTCCTTTACTTGTATACCGTTACCTCTCTCCTCTCCTTCAGTCTTTTCAGCTTTCTTATCTTTTTCCAACCAAACCTTTTACCTCCTCTCTCTATCTTCTTAGTTCCCTTCCTTCACACAGATACACATTACTTTACCTAAAACGACAGCAATACTTGGAGATAGAACATCTATTATTAGCATAACTACGAAGGTTTCAAGCTCGGATTACCGATGTGCCTAAGATATCTAATTATCCTTCGTAAAAGACCCAAGTATCAAATCGTCAACGTTTAGCTAGTATTATGACTTTGTTATATAACAGGTGGAACTGAATTTAAATAATATTTTTTTGACTTAACAATTTTAAGAAAAATATAGAATCAGATTTGGAAATAAATTTTTCTGAAAATCATTGTTGACGTTGTTTTAATACGAAAATGCAAGTGACCTACACAAATAATTATCATATTGCAGAAATATCTTGCAAATGTTGCAGAAATTTAATGTTTTATAGCCATTTCCATTACTGTTTAAATTTCTCTTTACTCTGCTTGATATAAGGTACTATAATAAAAATATACTATACCTAGTATATATAGAATATAACCGAATTTTATTGTATCCAAAATCCAAAATCCAAATATTTTACAATTTGTATTTACACCCGGCGCGGCCTAAGTAATAAATATCTTTTCTCTTTAACTTACTGTATATCTATATTATAAAGATATATAGTATAGACTTGAGCCATTCCATATTTTATTATTTTAATAATAAAGTATATACAGTATAAGGAGACTTGCAGGTTGACCGATTTGAGTTACTCTGTTTTATAAGCTATATAAGGTATTATAATAAAAATATAATATACCTAGTATATATAGAATATAACTGAGTTTTATTCTCTCGTACTATTTCCACTTTGTAACCTAGACCCGAAAGCATTTCGATGGATGTCCCTACGGAATGGATCACAGTTAAGAAATGTAAACGGCAAAATAAAGATAGCTATCGGCAAATACCTAAAGGCATTGCAATTTACCTAATTAAAAAGCATTCGCTAGAATTTTATTCCGATGCAGAATATCTTGACAAATTCTTTGTCTTTGAGACCGCTTTCTACGATTATTCTGATAATTATGAATCCAAAGACAAGGTCATAAAGAAGTTAACCTTATGGGAATTTATTTACCAAATTCATGAACTAGAACCATCTTTGCGGAATTTGGTTGGCCATTTGTCGAGTCGTTACCAAAATTGGTTGGACTACAAACAAACTGTACCGACTTATGGTGCGGCGATATTGTCCGAAGATGCTTCGTATGTTGTAATGGTACAGTCCTCTGCTGGCGCTAAACCGTGGGGTTTTCCCAAAGGTAAAATAAACCGCCACGAAGCTCCCGTCGATTGTGCCATTCGAGAAATAAAAGAGGAAATCGGTTTTGACATAAAAGATCTCATAAGAGAAGATTATTTTATTGAGAACCGAGATCGCCATAACAAGTTCCTTCGTTTGTATATCATCGAAGGTATTCCAATGAACACCAAATTTAAACCCGAAGGTAAAGGCGAAGTTCAAGCGATCGATTGGAAACCCATAGGCGAAATTAAAAGTAATGGAGGAAAAATTCGTCTTAATGTTATTAGTGCGGCATTAATTGATAAGTTGAAGAAGGTAAAAAATGATATAGTTACAAAGAACCTTAATGAGAATTAAATTATCTTTCATCTTAAGACAGAAGATCCTATTTATGTCATATTATTATTTCTACAAATAGCTAGGTACTCAGATTACTTTAAATTAAAATAAATTTTTTTATAACATTATTTTATTAAATAATGTGAATAATGTGAAAATGTATCACTCTCACAAGTTTACATACTTTAGCTGATGATAGAAGACTCATTTGTAAGAAAAATATTTATTAACAAGAGTTAATCCTCAATTTTTTAAATTTCTATATTCACATGTTAGCGTTGAAAATATAGATTTTTCAGAAAAAAATTGTTAAACGCTTTCTTGAAGAGCATGAAATAATCTAGAAAACTTGTGGTAGTAATACTTTTTTTAGTGTCAGATGAAAAATTAATTTTGTACTTTTTAAAAAATTCACTGAATACTTATTTAATTAATTTTTTAGATTTAAAGTCCAAACTATTAAGCTTTGTTGTGACTATATGACTTTTTAACTTCTTCAATTCATCAACTAATGCTGCACTAATAACATCAAGACGAATTTCTCCTCCTTTACTTTTAATTACGTCGATGGGTTTCCAATCGATCGCTTCGATTTCGCCTTTACCCTCGGGTATAAATTTAGTGTTCATTGGAATACCCTCAATGATGTACAAACGCAGGGTCTTGTTATGGCAATCTCGGATTTCAATAAAATAATCTCCTCTTATGCAATTTTTTATGTCGAAACCGAGCGCCTCTTTAACTTCACGAATGGCACAAATAACGGCATCTTCGCGGCGACGAAGATTACCTTTGGGAAAACCCGGTTTAGCGCCAGCAGTGAACTGTACCATTACAACATACGAAGTCGGTAAAGCTTGTTTGTAGGCAAACCAATTATTGTAACGACTAGACAAATCGCCAGTTAGAGTACCCAAAGATGATTGTAATGCATGAATTTGGTAAATAAATTCCCATAAAGTTAACTTCATTTTTCCTTTGTGTTTGTATTCAAAATTTGTCTCATACCCAAAGAAATCTGCTTCGGAATAACAACGTAACGAATATTTTTGAATTAGGTTTATTCCAATGCCTTCGCATATTTGCGGATGGACATTCATCAAATTGCTTTAGAGTTTTACATAGTTACAAAGTGGAAATAGTACGATAAAATAAAACTCAGTTATATTATATATAAAAGCTATACTTATTATAGTTTATTATAGTATACCTTATATAATATGATTTGAACATAATAACTGAAATCGTTAAACAGAAAACAAACTTATACAGTAGTGGAAATTGCTATAAATCACACGAAAGTTCTGTAATATTTGCAAGATATATCTGTAATTGGATAATTTATTCGTGTATTTCACTTGCATTTTGATAATAAAACAACGTCAATAATGATTTTCAGAAAATTAATTCTTAAATTCACATTTATTTCCAAATATGATTCAATATTAGTCTAAAAATTGTTCTAAAAATTTTATTACACTTATTTTGTCACTTGCCCAGTTAGTAAATCGCTACAACGAACGACCAATACAAATTGCAAATATTACAGAAATTTCGTGTGTTTTATAGCAATTTCCACTACTGTATGAGTTCGTTTTCTGTTTATAATCTGGGTGCCCGCCGACATATAGTTCAATTCATACATAAACGCTTATAATTTCTTGTGTGGGTTAATTGCGTCTAGTCTACCATATTTTCCTTCTTTGGAAATTTTCGCAATCGCGGCGTTTCCTTTGCAATTTTTCCGAAAGATTTCCGCGCGTCGGACTGCAAAATTGAAAAATGTATTTTGTCGGACAATTCAATAATTGGATCCCACACATTTTTATTAAACAATCCTGAAAAAATCAACTGGTTATCAATACATTTTTCAAACCTTAAGGGTGTCTACCAACAGAAATATGTAAAAATTACATAACTTTGAAAAATTGATAAACAGTTGATTTTTTCAGGATTGTTTAATAAAAATGTGTGGAATCTAATTATTGAATTGTCCGACAAAATACATTTTTCAATTTTCCAGTCCGACGCGCGGAAATCTTTCGGAAAAATTGCAGAGGTAACGCCGCGATTGCGAAAATTTTCAAAGAGGGAAAATATGGTAGACTAGACGCAATTAACCCACACAAGAAATTATAAGCGGTTATGTATGAATTGAACTATAATATGTCGGCGGGCACCCAGACTATTAACGATTTCAGTTATTATGTTCAATACAACATATATAAGGTACTATAATAAAACTATATTATAGCTTTTATATGTATATAATATAATTGAGTTTTATTTTATCGTACTATTTCCACTTTGTAACTAAAACTCTAAAGCAATTTGATGAATGTCCATCCGCAAGATAGCTATCCGCAAAAATGCGAAGGCATTTGAATAATCCTAATTGAAAAATATTCGCTACGTTGTTATTCCGATGCAGATTTCTTTGAGTATGAGACCGCTTTCTACCATTATAGAGATAATTATGAATACAAACACAAAGGAAAAACGAAGTTAACTTTATGGGAATTTATTTACCAAATTCATGCACTACAATCATCTTTGGGGACTTTGACTGGCAATTTGTCGAGTCGTTACAATAATTGGTTTGCCTACAAACAAGCGTTACCGACTTATGGTGCGGCGATATTGTCCGAAGATGCTTCGTATGTTGTAATGGTACAGTCCACTGTTGGCGCTAAACCGTGGGGTTTTCCCAAAGGTAATCTTCGTCGCCGCGAAGATGCCGTTATTTGTGCCATTCGTGAAGTTAAAGAGGCGCTCGGTTTCGACATAAAAAATCGCATAAGAGGACATTATTTTATTGAAATCCGAGATTGCCATAACAAGTCCCTGCGTTTGTACATCATTGAGGGTATTCCAATGAACACTAAATTTATACCCGAGGGTAAAGGCAAAATCGAAGCGATCGATTGGAAACCCATCGACGTAATTAAAAGTAATGGAGGAGAAATTCGTCTTGATGTTATTAGTGCAACATTAGTTGATGAATTGAAGAAGTTAAAAAGTCATATAGTCACAAAAAAAACCTTAATAGTTAGGACTTAAATTCTCTTCCATGCATCTATAAAATTAATTAAATAAGTATTACAGGTATGCTGTGAATTTTAAAAATACGAAATTAATTTTTCGTCCCAAAAAACTAAAAAAAGAATCACTATCACAAAATTTACATAACTTAGGTGGCGATAGAGGACCCTTTTCTAAGAAAAATATTTAACAAAATTTAACGGACGGAAATTTAACAGAAATAGGAAATTTAACCAACTACAACTATTGACTGTAAAATGTTTTGAAAAATTAACTCATATCACAGGAAATCAAAAAAAAAATCAACAAGACAGCTACAAAACAAAAAATTAAATTACCGAAATTTTTATTTTCAATGAAAATTGAAAAAATCTAGTTTCTAGATTATTTCATGCTCTTAAGAGAGCACTTAACAATTTTTTCTGAAAAATCAATATTTTCGACGCTATGACATGTGAATATGGAAAGAGGACTAGCTCTTGTTGATAAATATTTTTCTTAAAAAAGTATCATCTATTACCACACCTAAAGCATGAAAACTTGGGACAGTGATACATTTTTTAGTCTCGGACGAAAAATTAATTTTGTATTATTTTATAAAATTCACATTATTTACTAAAATAATTTAAGTAACTAGCGTAGCTATTTGTAGAAATAATAATATGACATAAATAGGATCTTCTGTCTTAAGATGGAAGATAATTTAAGTCTCATTAAGGCTCTTTGTAACTATATCATTTTTTACCTTCTTCAACTTATCAATTAATGCCGCACTAATAACATTAAGACGAATTTTTCCTCCATTACTTTTAATTTCGCCTATGGGTTTCCAATCGATCGCTTGAACTTCGCCTTTACCTTCGGGTTTAAATTTGGTGTTCATTGGAATACCTTCGATGATATACAAACGAAGGAACTTGTTATGGCGATCTCGGTTCTCAATAAAATAATCGTCTCTTATGAGATCTTTTATGTCGAAACCGATTTCCTCTTTTATTTCTCGAATGGCACAATCGACGGGAGCTTCGTGGCGGTTTATTTTACCTTTGGGAAAACCCCACGGTTTAGCGCCAGCAGAGGACTGTACCATTACAACATACGAAGCATCTTCGGACAATATCGCCGCACCATAAGTCGGTAAAGCTTGTTTGTAGTCCAACCAATTTTGATAACGACTCGACAAATAGCCAACCAAATTCCGCAAAGATGGTTCTAGTTCATGAATTTGGTAAATAAATTCCCATAAGGTTAACTTCTTTATGACCTTGTCTTTGGATTCATAATTATCAGAATAATCGTAGAAAGCGGTCTCAAAGACAAAGAATTTGTCAAGATATTCTGCATCGGAATAAAATTCTAGCGAATGCTTTTTAATTAGGTAAATTGCAATGCCTTTAGGTATTTGCCGATAGCTATCTTTATTTTGCCGTTTACATTTCTTAACTGTGATCCATTCCGTAGGGACATCCATCGAAATGCTTTCGGGTCTAGGTTACAAAGTGGAAATAGTACGAGAGAATAAAACTCAGTTATATTCTATATATACTAGGTATATTATATTTTTATTATAATACCTTATATAGCTTATAAAACAGAGTAACTCAAATCGGTCAACCTGCAAGTCTCCTTATACTATATATACTTTATTATTAAAATAATAAAATATGGAATGGCTCAAGTCTATACTATATATCTTTATAATATAGATATACAGTAAGTTAAAGAGAAAAGATATTCATTACTTAGGGATCGCCGGGTGTAAATACTAATTTTAAAATATATGATAAAACCTGATATTGAAAACTTAATATAGTAGGTATTTCACGATGTGAAAATAAATGCTTAATGCTTTAACTTCCTCGGAGCGAACTTATACAATTTTGTTCAAAAGTGAGCTGGACTCGCGCGGCCTAAGTAATAAATTTCTTTTCTCTTTAATTTACTGTATATCTATATTATAAAGATATATAGTATATGTTAGACTTTAGCCATTCCAAATTTTATTATTTTAATAATATAGTATAATATAGTATAAGGAGCCTTGCAGGTTGACCGATTTGAGTTACTTTGTTTTATATAAAATACAAGGTACTATAATAAAAATATAATATATGTAGTATATATAGAATATACCCGAGTTTTATTCTCTCCTACTATTTACACTTCTTTGTAACTATATCATGTTTTACCTTCTTCAACTTATCAATTAATGCTGCACTAATAACATTAGGACGAATTTTTCCTCCATTACTTTTAATTTCGTCTATGGGTTTTCAATCGATCGCTTGAACTTCGCCTTTACCTTCGGGTATAAATTTAGTGTTCATTGGAATACCCTTAATGATGTACAAACGAAGGAACTTGTTATGGCGATCTCGGTTCTCAATAAAATAATCTTCTCTTATGAGATCTTTTATGTCGAAACCGAGGTTTCGCGTAAACAGTGGACTGGACCATTGCAACATACGAAACATCTTCGGACAATATTGCTGCACCATAAGTCGGTAAAGCTTGTTTGTAATCCGACCATTTCTTGTAACGACTCGACAAATGGCCAACCAAATTCTGCAAAGATGGTTCCAGTTTGTGAATTTCGTAAATAAATTCCCATAAGGTTAACTTCTTTATGCCCTTGTCTTTGGATTCATAATTATCTGAATAATCGTAGGAAGCGGTCTCAAAGACAAAGAATTTGTCAATATATTTTACATCGGAATAAAATCCTAGCGAATACTTTTTAATTAGGTACATTGCAATGCCTTTGGGTATTTGCGGATGGCTATCTTTATTTTGCCGTTTACATTTCTTAACTGTGATCCATTCCGTAGGGACATCCATCGAAATGCTTTCGGGTCTAGGTTACAAAGTGGAAATAGTACGAGAGAATAAAACTCAGTTATATTCTATATATACTAGATATATTATATTTTTTTTATAGTACCTTATATCAAGCAGAGTAACAGAAATCGTTAAACCGAAAACAAATTTAGACAGTAATGGAAATGGCTATAAAACATTAAATTTCTGCAAGATTTGCAAGATATTTTTGCAATATAATAATTATTTGTGTAGTTCACTTGCATTTTCGTATTAAAACAACGTCAACAATGATTATCAGAAAAATTTATTTCCAAATCTGATTCTATATATTTCTTAAAATTGTTCTAAAAGTTTTATTACACTTATTTTTGTCACTTGCTCGGTTAGTAAATCGCAACCGATCCCAACGACTGCGCCAGAAATTCAAAAAGACCTTAAGTCAAAAAAATATTATTTAAATTCAGTTCCACCTGTTATATAACAAAGTCATAATACTAGCTAAACGTTGACGATTTGCTACTTGGGTCTTTTACGAAGGATAATTAGATATCTTAGGCACATCGGTAATCAGAGCTTGAAACCCTCGTAATTATGCTAATAATAGATGTTTTATCTCTAAGTATTGCTGTCGTTTTAGGTAAAGTAATGTATATCTGTGTGAAGGAAGGGAACCAGGAAGAGAGAGAGAGGAGGGAAAAGGATTGGTTGGAAAAAGATAATAATGCTGAAAAGACTGAACGAGAGGAGAGAGGTAACGGTATAAGAGTAAAGGAGAGATATCAAAAGAGGCCCCAAATTTTAAAAGTTACCACCAGTCAGTGGGGGTGTCTGCAAACATCAAAGGGGCCCCCAAATTTACAATTTTTTTTTTTATTATTTGAAAGATCATACGCTATCCATCACTGTATAATTTATAATTATAACAGTGTTTATAAATACACGAATGTATGTACAGTAGAATCCGCTTAATGTGATCACTTCGGGCCAAGGTCATTTTAATAATATTAACTGATAACTGATAACTAATAACAATTAGCGAAATTTAGAAAAAGGCGAATTTTACAAGACTTGGATTAGAACAAGATAGAAGAAAAAAAAGAAAAAAAAAGTGGCCGGTTTCCAAAAAAAAATGATCACAATAACCGACTGATAACATTATCCGAGATCACATTAAGCGGATTCTACTGTATTTATAAAAGTAGCATGGGGGCACTTGGCAAGGAACCTATCCTAGTCCGGACCTGGACTCAATTTGGTTCCCACGGCCAAGTGTCCCCATACCTACTGCAGCGAATAAATCAAAGTGAATATCAATTGTCTATTTTGGAAGAATAGCAATGCATTTAATGATAATCTGAATCTGATTAAGGTAATCAGTAAACCACTAGGAAATTAGGATAGATCCACTTCCTAAATTGTATGCAACGGTGGAAACACAAACCAGTCGAATATTTTTGGTAGTGGGTTATTGTTAGCGTTTAGTTTACTCGTGTTTTAAGTGGTTTCGGAGCTCCAATAGTTATTCTAATAGTTTAATTAAATTTATTAATAAAATTTTAACAATAATTAAGTGGAAATAGGGATAGTTCCATTTATTAACAATTAATTTATAAAAGTTTAAAAAAAGTTTATATCTTTCAAATATTAAAGGTAAGTCATTGCTAGTCTAAAAAAATTATTTCTGTATAATAAAACAAATTTTAACCCTTGCAGTCAATATGGGCCGAAGAAAGCAATTAAGGCGGGATTTTAGCAGTTGAAAATATGTTGAAATCGATGCTATTATTAAACCAAATTTTAACGTTATTGCTGAAATTATCAGTTTCATTTTTTTACTAGACATTGAAAAGATGCTATTTTAAAGTACCACGAAGAGATATTTGCATTTTTTTTGTTAGAAAACAGTTAAAAAAATTCACAAAGTTCATGAAAATAAGCAATATTTAAAATGTTACTGCGCAAGCATAAGTAAAAAATTGAAAAATCTGACTTCGTGGTGCTCTAAAGGCCACCTTTAACTGCCCGGAAAAAAATTTTCATTGTTATCCATGACTTAATAATTGCGTATTTTATGTTAGAAAATGTCTTGTTTTAAAAATTACTTGCATTATTCTATTTAGACAATTGAGGGGAACTGTCCACCACTTTTACAGCTTGGAACGGTCAGGTTGTGGAAGGGGTACTATCTTTGCGGAATAGCGAATACTAGTAGGTACTATTTTTTACTTATTAGATAGGGGAAAGGCTTGCAGGTTGCCACCCCATAGCTTTTTTGGTCATAACTTGTCATACAATCAACGTATTGTTGATATAATAACGTATACAGGAAAGGGGAAGTATAAAGCCACGATCCTGCGCAAAAATTCATTTTAATTCTCAAAAACTAAAAATTTACAGCAAATTTTCAAAAGTATCTAAAACCGACACCTTGAAATTTCGGCTTGCAGGTTGCCACCCCTTGAAAAATTGTTGAAAATGTAGAAAAACTCAAATAAAAACATATGATTTATATTAATTACACTTAGTGGCTGTGAACCAAAAAAAATTAGAGTAAATTGATAAGAAAAAAAAAAGTTAAAATTGAAAAAAAAATTAAATTTTTTTTTCATTTAAATCTAAAAATATATAAAAAATGCATCAATTATTAGTAAATAATTATTTATATTAATTTTTGAAATATTTAAGAAGCGTTTACGTCAATAGGTACATAAAATATGCAATGGGGGGTTAAACCTACCCCCCCTTTGCGCGGGAACCTGTCCTAGGCCGATTTAGGGGCTTATGTTGCCACTGTCCCTAAACAGTCACTGTAGTATACGTCACAATGTAAAATAAGAGGGGTGGCAACCTGCAAGCCAAAAAAGGTGGCAACCTGCATTTTTACACCACTTTAGAATATACAGAAAAAAAAACTTCCAACTCATGATATGTTTAGAATTATTTAAGAATAATAAAATATGAATGAAAAAGCAACACAGCAAAAATATTTCCCTTAAATTTTCGTTGAAAATGTTCAATTTATGGGCACAGAAGAAAAACACAATTTTAATTTTTCATTTTTTTACAAATAAAATTTCACATTTTGCTTACCAAACACCCTGTTATTGTGTTTGGGTGCATCACAATTACATTAAAAGCGACAACTACTCGTTTGTATTCGATGTCCGTCGAAATTTAGGGGATGACAATGTTAGAATGTCAAAATCCGGCAGGGGTGGCAACCTGCAAGCAGTGGCAACCTGCAAGCCTCTCCCCTACTTAATCTGAGCTTCTGTGATTATAAAATATTATTATTATTATTATATCTGTAGTTATTACATTATTAATAAGAATACTTAG
This sequence comes from Cantharis flavilabris, assembly GCA_949152465.1. NCBI lineage: Eukaryota > Metazoa > Arthropoda > Insecta > Coleoptera > Cantharidae > Cantharis > Cantharis flavilabris. The sequence goes on from OX424437.1 coordinate 9,919,224, forward strand.
TTATTACCGAAAAATGGGTAATAAGCGATTGTTTTCCAGAAATTCAAGTATGAAACAACGTATGAAAAAAGTTAAAAAAAAACAGGTAAGAAACATACATAAACAGAGCCGGATTAAGGATACGCGAGGCCCGGGGCTAACTGTTTTTGGAGGCCCCTTAGCCTTGCATGTTTTAACAAAATACGCCGAAGGCGAAAATTTTTGATTTTTTTAAGGTCAAGAGCGCTTAGATCAAATGTAAAATACTTGAAAGAATAATAATTATTTTACATAGTTTATTATAGTTTATTTCTATAAAACACAGGTATACAACTTTAGTAGTTTAAATTTTGTTGCTTCAATTTTTTTGAGGCCCTTAGAAATTTGGAAGCCCGGGGCTGCAGCCCCTTTAGCCCCCCCTTAATACGGCTCTGTACATAAATTTACAAAAAGTAAAAAAAAACTAAAAAAAACAGAAAACTTATTTTTCTCTCCCAATTTTAATTTTTAATTTTTTTACAAATAAAATTTCACATTTTATTTAGCAAACACCCTGTTATTGTGTTTGAGTGCACCACAATTACATTAAAAGCAACAACTACTCGTTTGACATCGATGTCCGTCGAAATTTAGGGAATGACAATGCTAGAATGTCGAAATCCGGCAGGGGTGGCAACCTGCAAGCAGTGGCAACCTGCAAACCTCTCCACTAGTATTTTATTTCTAGCGACAATATTGAAAAATCTGATGGAGACCCTTCTTCAAATTCATTAGGTAATAATAAGAATTATGATTTAAATCAGAGGTAAATATGTGGGTCATTCCATGTCAAACCAACTAGTCACTCAAATTGACCATCACAGATTTCTTTGAAACTTTGGTTAATTATACTCTTTAACATCCTGAATTCAAATATGATTTAAAAAAAATTCTAACTTTTATAGTTTTTGAGTTATTTAATTCTAAAAATGGCAAAAACGATACTTTGTAGGCTCACGCTCAATCATACAAAATGTTATAACTTCAGTTCTATAAGTCGTATAGAGCTGTGCGATATTTCAAGGGCTTTAATTTGATACTAATCTTGATTATTTTCTAATAAAAATGAATGTTTTTGAAAACCTCAAAAAGTGTTTTAGAAAAAATGTTGGAGTTATTGTTTTTTGAAAATTGTAAAAATAATTTATATTTATAATGGTGACTTGGTGAATACTTCATAAAAATTTTAGAGTGGGACCATGATGGGATCAGCAGTTATGATAAAAAATTCAACTCTATATTGTAGCTCAAGTATTTTAATTACAGTAATAAGCATATACATAACAGGGTGTCCACAGATAGACTTGACACAATTTCGGTGGTGTTAATGGACACTTTTCTAAGAAAAATATTTAATAAATTTTTTTTTGTAAACTCAAACCATCAAGAGTAAAGCCTCTTTAATGCATTTCTTTTAATTTTCACCTTCACATGGCCATAGCTCCGAAAATATTAATTTTTCAGTAAAAATATTATAGTGCCTTTATAAAGAACATGAAGAGATCTACAAAAAAGATTCATCCGTTTTATTGTCTAAAATCAACGGCTTTTAGTTATGAATTAAAGTAAGTAAAAAATGTTGAAAAATTCAAGCTTTCTTTTTTTTTTTCAAAACTCTGGCCATTTTGACCACTTACTCAAATAATTTAATAGTTTAAGTTTAGTTAATAATATAATTTTTCAATAAATATAAAAATTTTGTGATTTTAATTTTTTGTTGTGTAGCTGCGTTGTTTATTGTGTTCTGATTTTCTGTGAAATGGATTGGTTTTAAAAAAAAAATTATCAGACAAAAGTTATAGTCCGTTAAATTTACTATCTGGAAGGGTGCTTCAGATTTTTTGTAAAATGTTTTGTTTAAAAGATACAGGGTTTTGAAAAAAAACAAAATAAAAAAATTGTCAAATTTTTTAACATCTTTGAACTTACTTTAATTCATAACTCAAAAGCCATTGATTTTAGACAATAAAATGTGTGAACCTTCTTTGTAGACTATTTCGTGCTCTTTAAAAAAGCATTAAACCATTTTTACTAAAAAATTAATATTTTCGGAGCTATGGCCATGTGAAGGTGAAAATTGAAAGAAATGCTTTAACAAGACCTTACTCTCGATGGTTTGAATTTAGAGGAAAAAAATATTAAATATTTTTCTTAGAAATGTGTCCATTAACACCACCGAAATTGTGTAAAGTCTATCTGTGAACACACTGTATGTAGGTATATTATCCTTAGTACAGTAATTAATATAGAGTTGAATTTTTTATCATAACTGCTGATCCCATAATGGTCCCACTCTGAAATTTTTATGAAGTATTCACCAAGTCACCATTATAAATATAAATTATTTTTCTAATTTTCAAAAACACTAACTCAAACATTTTTTCAAAAACACTTTTTGAGGTTTTCAAAAAAATTCATTTTTATTATAAAATAATTAAGATTGGTATCAAATTAAAGCCCTTGAAATCCTCTTTAAAAGGAGATATCGCACAGCTCTGTACGATTTATAAAACTAAAGTTATAACATTTTATAAAATTTTAAAAACAAATAATTTTTTTTTCTCCAATCGTATTAAAAGCAGTACATTTTTAATAGCATTACCCCACATGAAAGTTAACGTTTTTGTTACTAATATAAAAATGCGTACATTACTAAGCAACACTTTTTTGACGTGCATTAAAAAAACTTTTTTTGTGCTAGACCATAAAAACTATTACAAATTAATATAAAAAAACAAAAATTCAAGTTACTGGATTTTCACTACACGAATAATCAAATAAAATGTTTGAAGTAATTTAAATTTTTGGTTGGAGAAAAAGTAATATGTCTCATTTGGATTAAAAGTGTCTTTGTTTGACATGCAATTATAGACTAGGAAAGTGGCGTCGTCACGATCAATCAGCTGATGGGTGGAAACATGGTGATAACTTCACTTTGTTTGCGTTTAGTTACCATATAGCTTCAAAAACTGCACTTTTCTCGTCTAGAATTATGTGGGCGACCTGGGCAACTGCAATAAAGGCATAATTTTGAATTAAAACATTGTAAAATCACGAAAAAGTTTAAAATAACGCATGCACCCGGCAATGTTTCCACCCATCAGCTGTTAGATCGGCCACATTTTGACGTCACACTTTCCCAGTCTATTGCATTCGCTCGGCTCCGCTAGCGCTCCGCCTCGCAAATACAAAAATTGCGTGTCAAACAAAGTTTCACTTTTAATCCGAATAAGACTATGTACTATTTTTAAATACAGAGCATTTTTACTTTTGCTTACACTCACAGGCTTCACCCGTGGACTGGAGGGTTAACAAACTTGATTTTTGTTTATTTTAAAAATGTTGTTCGATTAGTAAGTGTTTTAAATGTTGATTTTTTTACGATTTTCAGAACAATTAATACCTACAAAACATGTCAAGAAAATGTCTCACTTTTAATATTTTTACAGGAAATTTATTCTTTGCGAAAAACGCAAACGGTGCTAAGATAATAGGGCACTTCCACTCCCCCACTCCAACATGGCTACCGAACAGCTGTTTGGTGGTATGGTTGGTGGTATTCGCCATAAGATTTGTTAAGGATTCAAGTGTTTTCGTTATAAAAATGTATTTTGATGTAAATGAATTCTAACCAGTTCTTTTAGCATTTTTAGCTTTTATGACACGGTGGTGATTGTTTTATAATAAATTGGGCTACTAAAATCCACTATACTTACAAATAATTGAATAATTTGTGTTATTAAACTTTTGAAAATTATTAGCCTTAAATATTAAAATTTAGGTACAATAATTTGAAATAAATTGCTTTAAATAAAAATGAACAACATTTCAGCTGTTTATTAATAATTAGTTTCCAGCATTTTTGTGTTTTTGAGTAATTTACATAAATACATTCAGATTTATAATCATAACTAGCACAGTTCAGGAGTTTACTAAAAAATGTAAAAATTATGTCTTAAAAATCAGCAAATCTTCTAGTCAAGAATGCATTAAGCCCGACAGATACAAATTTCGCCCAATTTTGAAAATTCCCTACCTATAACTCAAACTGACAAAAAACCATTTAAATTAGATATTTTCTAGTTTAATTTGGTTAAGTTTATTCATTCATTTAATTTTACTGTACTTTTTATTCTGAAAATATTTGACTTTGTTTAAAGGCAAACCGGCAGAAGTTGGAAAATAACAAATTCTGGTTGTATAGCTCTGCTATTTCAACATGAACCGGAAAGTCAAACAAATTACTGAAACACAAAAATGCTGGCAAATAATTACAAAACATAACAGCTGAAATGTTGTTTATTTATTTATTGTATTGTATTTCATTTAAATAACTGTTAAAATTATTAAATTATTGTAACTTTTAATATTTCAGGTTAATAATTTTGAAAAATTTAATAACATACAATTTATTCAATTATTTGCAAGTATAGTGGATTTTAGTAGTCCAATTTAATATAAAACTATCAGCACCGTGTCATAAAAGCTAAAAATGCTAAAAGAACTGGTTAGAATTCTATAAAAAATACATTTTTATAACGAAAACACTTGAATCCTTAACAAATCTTATGGCGAATACCACCAACCATACCACCAAACAGCTGTTCGGCAGCCATGTTGGAGTGGGGGAGTGGAAGTGCCCTATTGTCTCTTTTTCAAATTTTTTGAATTTTGATTTTCTACGTATTGTATTATTCTTATATTTTTTGAATCTAAGATAATTAATTGCGCTAAACATAAACAGCTTTGATTACAGGACTATAGTAAACATTGTTGCTTCCTTACATATAAGCATTATTAGTAAATACGAAAGACATTTACCATTCGACACAAAATTCAAAAAATATATAATTTTGCTTTATCAAAAAACGTTCCTTCATAATACACGCTACATCTAGAATCCAAATTTAGGCTTTAAAAATTCAAGGATGAAATAATATTTGGGAAACAATTCCAACAGAAAAAAAATTTTGGCAAATATTTTTACTAAGATCTCCCATTTTGTAATTTCAGGCATAAGCTGTTTGATGGTGTTTTCAGAATTTCTACACATTTATTTGCGTCAAATAAAAAAAACGAATTTCTCGGCCACCTTGGGATTTTAGAAGTCGAAAGTATAGATTGAAATCGAAGCTATTACTTTACCAAATTTTAAAGTTATTGTTAAAATTATCGTTTTCATTTGTTTATTAGACATAAAATAGATGTTATTGTAAACCACTACGGAAAAATATTAAGAATAATGCAAGTAATTTTTAAAACGAGGCATTTTCTAACATAAAATACGTAATATTAGATCAGTACGAAGTCAAATTTTTGAAATTTTTACTTATTGTGCTTGATGCGCAGTAACATTTTAAACATTGCTTACTTTTATGAACTTTGTGAATTTTTTTAATTGTTTTCTAAAAAACAAAATTTCAAATATTTCTTCGTGGTGGTTCATAGAAGTAAGCAATGCTTAAAATGTTACTGCGCATCAAGCATAATAAGTATAAATTTTAAAAATTTGACTTCGTACTGAAGTAATAATTGTGTATTGTATGTTAGAAAATGCCTTGTTTTTTTTTAAATTTTACTTGCATTATTCTTAATATTTCTCCGTACTAGTGGTTTACAATAACATCTTTTCGATGTCTAATAAACAAATGAAACTGATAATTTCAGCAATAACTTAAAAATTTGCTTTATTAATAGCATCAATTTCAACATATTTTCACCTGCTAAAATCTCGCTTTAAGAAAATCACACAATCAGTCGCATGGGCTCAAAATTCAGTCAATTTGTTTTTCAATTTCTGATATCAATACTTTCCTTACTAGGAGTTCGGAAAGTAAAAAGACGACGAAAAGCGCGCAAAAGCTATATGCAGTGAATGAGTGAATGTCAACTGCAGGTTTGTGATGAACATTCAACAAATATTATAAAATGTATGGAATGCAATAAATAATATTGTTTATCAAGAAATAACTGTTATGTATGTTTCTCTATTTTTACAATAAAGTTTACTTACATGCGTTAACAAAATGGAGCGATGGCTGAAGTTTAAAATAAAATAAAAAAAAAATAATTACTTGAATTCATGATTTGCTTGCTTTTGAGCTTAGTAACGACGATCCGGGAGCTCAAAATAAAATATTCATTTTTTTTGTCGTTTTTCATGCAAATGAAAACCCATGAACCAAAAAAAGTTTGAATTTTTCTACATTTTTTTACTTACTTTAATTCATAACTCGAAATCTGTTGATTTTAAGTAAAAAAGGTTTAAAACTAGTTTGTACATTATTTCACGCTTTTTAAAAAACATTAAACCATTTTTGGTGAAAATTCAATATTTTCGGCGCTACGGCCATGTGAAGTTGGAAAGTTAAAAAATTGCTATAAAGAGGCCTAACTTCCGAAGGTTTGAATTTAGAAAAAAAATGTCTTAATACCAAAAGATAAGAAAGTAATGAAGTTTTAATCACGTATAGTTTCGACAAAAAATTTATAAATTAAATTTTACATTTAAAAAAATTAATAAACAGGATAGGAAATGCTTAGGTGTTAAGGCCGATCAGACGGTTCTTTAAAGCCATTAGGCAACCTTTGTATATACCTAACCCCTTAAAGTGACAGCCCACTTTGTAGGTTCGGTCTCACAGACACTAAGGGTTGGTACTCTCCTTAGTAAGGCACTGGCAAGGTCGACCATCCGTTCATTTATACCATCAGGAGCCTTATTTTTTATGGGTATATTTTATAGGAAAATATTAAAAATATCTCACCTGATACATGTTGACACCACGGAGCACACACTCAAACTAATGTATCTACTCTAGAACTGAGGAATATTAGCAAGATTAAATAAAGTTGGTGGGGAGAATGACTAATATTTATTTGTATAATATAATATAGGTACTATGTACTCTTATCGATTAACAATGAAAATAATAGAAAATGCATTAAATAAATTTATAAATTATTATTAGGTATTTTGTAATCAAAAATTTTTTTTAGGTTTAGTATTGCACTTCACTCCTATTTTAGATAAATAAATAAAAACACAGATTACGCCCATATAATATTAAAAATCGCATTATTATCTTTAAACGTTTATTAAAATTAATTTCGTAGTATTTAACTAAAATTTTAGCTATTTCACCCAGGCCCAACCAGAGAGGGGGGCGCTCGGGGATTTGTCCCAGGGGCTCGGAATCCCTCAAAGGTCCGGACGAATAACTAATAAAATTTGAATGAATAAAAAATTAGATATTGGGCTTTGTTTTTTTTTCTTGTTTAAACCTATCGTCACATAGATGGAAAAAAACCCATCAGTATTTATATAAGTGAGGTGTGACAAACCCCAAATATTAAAACAATGTAATAATAATTTGGTGTCCCGTTTTTTTAAGTTTTCATTAAACAACGCTTTTTGTAATCATCTAAGAACCATATAAACACGAAAGGAATAATTAAAATTATTGTTTTCTTTAAATAACAAAGAATAACGTAAAAATGATCAATTTCCTTATATCAAAAAACATATACAGTGTGTTCACGATAAGAGGTAACAGTGAATAATTCTTATATCGTACTGGATATAAAAAAAAGTTTAAATAGTTTTTTATTCAACTCGAAATTTACCATCGAAAACTGCGGAGGTACATTTTTTTGGACTTCAAACTCAACTCAATTAGTGGCGACAATCAAAATTTAAATTTAAATTTTATTATTGGAAAATGCTGTCGGACCAACTTCATGTATCGATAACCCGCCAGGCCTCGCTATTACTCCAATTCACGTTCCCCTGAACGAAATTTTGAATCTTAATAATAATTTCGGTCTTCAAAACGCAAACTTAAATTAATCAATATCCAAATCCAAATCATTAATTAATGTCAAAATTTCCCATAAAACTTGGATGAATCTCACAATCGAAATAAATAAAAAAAATTCTCACCAAAGCCTAATTTATTCGTTCAATAAACAAACTCAATCGTACAAATTTACAAAAAAAATACGCCAAAAACTGGCCAAAAAACTCAAAAATTATGAGAGTATGGCGGAACACATACGCTCTCGGTGCCAACTTCGGCAACAAGCCCCTTTTACCACAAAAATTGTCGCCAACTTAAAAATATTTAGCACGTTATTCCCAAATTCAAAAATTTTAGCGGAGTTATAAAGACAGCAGTAAACGTTTCAAGATAATAATTTAATAACTGAACAAAAAAGGCACAAATACAAATTAGGAACAACTCAATTAAAATAACATGTAGTTAACGACCAAAACAATACAACATAATACAAAACATTCAGTACGCTCTTGATTTTCATACGCAGGCGTAACTTACGCATAGGCGGGTCGCGCGGCATTGCATATGGGGTACATTATTCTTAACACTTCCCCTCAAAACGCGCCGAGCTCGAGTTCAAACGCCGACCGAGGTTGAACAACTTCACGCACTTATTATGCTTTAGCCTTACTTTCCTCAGTGGAACTTCCGAAATATAAACTTCTTCCTCAATGTTAGCAACCATATTGTATTCTTTTCGTGGTCTTCCCCTGGAACCAGTTTTAGCTATTCGGGGTCTTCCTCTACCACGAACCGTTAGGTTTTCTACAACATTATCTTCTTCAGTTTCTGTTATTTCGTTTTCTTCACATTCTACTTCCTCTTGGAGTTCATTTTCTTCTGGATTGATGTCCATATTTACATCACAAGTAACTACATTTTGTGCATCAGTTTCGATGGTTTCTTCATTCGGAAAAACTTTTGAATATTCGTTTTCGTTTTTGTCTTTACTTTCACCTAAAAACTTCACGTCGCGAGTCACTTCCAGCTTCTTCTCCTTTGACAACCAGATCCTGTAGCCTTTGGTCTCGATCGAGTACCCTACGAAAATTCCATTTCTGCCTCGGACGTCGAATTTTCCTTTTCCAGGTTCTCTGCACATAGAAACGACTTTACAACCAAACTCCTTAAAATAACTTACGTTTGGTGGTTTCTCGCTCCAAACTTCATAAGGAGTCTTCCCATTGAGACTTTTGGTTGGACATCGATTGCGTATGTAGTTAGCTGTCAATATTGCTTCAGCCCAAAACGATGGAGGTAGTCCTGACTGAATCAGCAAACAACGAGCCATGTCGACCAGCGTCCTGTTCTTTCTTTCCGAGATTCCATTTTGCTGAGGGTTGTAAGGTGCGGTCAGGCGCCTCACAATTCCATTTTGCTTCAAAAAACTGTCGAACCCTTCATTTACATATTCCGTGCCGTTGTCAGATTGAAAACATTTGACCTTGAAACCCGTTTGTTTCTCCACCATTGCACCGTATTCCTTGGTCTTCTGTAACGCTTCACTTTTCGATTTTAGAAAGCGAACTTCACACCAACGAGAGCGATTATCTATAAATTCAATAAAATATTTAGATTTCCCGTTAGATTCTACCCGCATTGGCCCGCACACATCCGTATGAATTAAATCTAGGATGTTTGAAGTTCGTTCCGACTTCTTTGGAAATGCACTCCTGGTAATTTTACCTTTGACACAGACCTCACATTCCAAATTTGCATTTTTGATATTGAAATTTGTATTAATAAGTCCTTTAACAATACCTTTCCGTGCACTTTCACAAAGATCACCAAAGTTTAAATGTCCCATTTTACGATGCCACGACAATACTTTTTAGATTGATGGTTGGGGTAAATTGTCAATTTTTCGATTTTCCAGCACTTTATTCTCAACGTTCGCTGTTGATTCATTTTCACTATGTTTTTCATTGTCATTCACGCGTACATAATACAAATTTCCACACGATCAGCTGTCATTTTAATTTCGCCGGTTTTCCCGTACACTAATGCTAGATTTCTTTTAAAAAGTACATTGTTTCCATTGTCAGTAATTTTACTTACAGATAACAGATTTGTTCGTAAATCTGTTACATGTAGTGTGTTGCATAATTTATAATTCAGCGTTTCACGATTTCCTTTCGCGTTTATTCGCACTGTTCCCTTTGCAACAATTTTTGTGTGTGAATTATTCGCAAGTTTCAAATTTACACTATTTGATTCATTAATTTCCACAAATTTGTTCAAGTTTCTACAAAGGTGTGAAGTTGCTCCGCTATCCAAACACCATTTGGATTTTTGATCGTTTTCTGATAAATTCACTTCACACGTAAACATATTTTCTTCCGAACGATTCGCAGATGATTGCTTGGATTTAACATAGCAATTGGCTGCTTTGTGTCCGTATTTTCGACATTTGTGACACTTAAACTTAAATTTCAAGTTGTCTTCTTGTTTACTTGTTTGTTCATTCGGTTTCTTGTGGTTATAACGCCATCTTTCCGATTTCTTTGTGAACATCACATTTTCTGTTGTATTTGTACGCACGTCGCTTCTTGCGTCGCTTTCTTCGGTTATTTTTATTCGTAACACTTCAGGCGTTGGCAATTCGTCACGTGATTCGATAGCACATCTGAAATTTTCAAAGTTTGATGGCAAACTGTACAATAACATAATGGCTAATAAATCTGGGTTTATTTCCACTTGCAAGTCATGTAATTTATCAACCGCGTCGAAGAAGTTGTTCATATGAACTCTTCATCAGCGTCTTTTTCCATTCGTTGCAGTGTCAATTGTTTCAACAATTGTGCTTTTCTAGCAGGTCCCGATGACTGATAAATATTTTCCAATTTCAACCAAACTTCACGAGATGTGACGCATCCTTTAATTTGCTATAATTTCGGATTTCGCCTTGTTGTCGTTTACCGACCATTTTTCCACCTTCTTTGCGTTGTCTGCACCATTGGTGATTTCCGGTTTCTTCCATAAACCGTTCACATAACACCAAAGATCACATTTAATTAAAATTGCGTCCATGTGGATTTTCCATGTATCATAGTTGTCCTTTCTTAAATTTTCACATCGGGCAACGTTTGCAAAGCTCATTTTGAATTCCGTTGACACACGACAATTTAATATTTTGAACGAATAACAATTTTTTGTTTTTATTAAATTATTAATTTTATTCTGGGCCCATAACCTGTTAGCGGAGTTATAAAGACAGCAGTAAACGTTTCAAGATAATAATTTAATAACTGAACAAAAAGGGCACAAATACAAATTAGGAACAACTCAATTAAAATAACATGTAGTTAACGACCAAAACAATACAACATAATACAAAACATTCAGTACGCTCTTGATTTTCATACTCAGGCGTAACTTACGCATAGGCGGGTCGCGCGGCATTGCATATGGGGTACATTATTCTTAACAAAAAATTATTTACAAAATTAAATAAAATTATAAAAATGAACAAAATCTTCGCAATTAACTTAAAATAATCAAAAACTGTTGTTGAAACACCACAGCTTAACTCCTCCGATGTTTCTTTGATCACCGTCGAAAGAAAGGGGGTTAAAAAAAGTCTTCTTTGTGTCGTGTTTCAAACTGCTATAATTTTCTTCCATCTAATGGACTTCCATAGCACTATAATAAAAACTTTAAATTTCCATTTCCTCCTCCTGTTCTTTTTTTGCATTGGTACTGTCCGTCCATCCTTGACTTTGGAAATCATCATCCTCATCTCCTTCAACTCCTCCAATATTTTCATCTCTAATTTATCTTGATTTTCCGTACCACTTCCATTTCCTTTTCCATAATTCAAATCTTTACTTCTGGAATCCATTTCTAAAATTTTAATTTTACAATCCAAAATTTTATTTCTAAAGTCCAAAATTTCATTTTCTGATTTAAATATTTCAATATTTCATGTAAGTTTTCATTTTTAAATTTAAAATTTTTATCCAAGTTTTTATTTTTGAAATCCAAAATTTAATTTTTTGAATCACCAATTTCATGTAAATTTTTATTTGTCATATCCATTTTTTCTTCTTTAAAGCTGTCCAAATCTTTCTTCTCTAAATGAATTAATTTTTTATTATTTAAAATTTCCAAATTTCCATTTTTAAAATTTATCAGATTTTTATTTTCCAAAGTAATTAAATAATCATTTTTCAAACACATCAATTCATCACTTTCCAACTTTTTATCTTTCAATTTTGTTTTTAAAATCCAAATTTTCGACATCAATGAAATTTTTATTGTTCTAATTATCCATAATTATTTCTTGGATTTCCAAATTTTTATTTTCCAATACATTTTCGAAATTTAAATTATCAACAATATCGTCCAAAATGTCTTGTGAGATTTCCAATATCTCATTTCCCATTTCAAGCTGTTCTATGTAGATCATTTTTTGTTTCTTTTTCTCCAAAATTTTTAATCTCTTTTTTAATTTTTTGATAATATTCTTTTTTTGCTTGCTTCGTGCATTTTTCTCCACATGTCATTATCATCGAATTTTAAAGTTTTTTCGCCTTCCAGACTTTTCATTTATTAGATTTAAATTTTCATTTTTTAAATTGATTAAATTTTTACTTTCCAAACTCAAGTTTTCATTTTCAAGGTCCAAATTATTATTTCTAATTAATTTCTTATTTTCAAAAATTATAGTTCTTTTTTCCAATTCTTCTGTTGCTGGAATTGACAATCCACAACCATTTTCATTTTCATTTTTTTTAATCTTCAACAAAGCACATAGGAGACAGTCTCAGGGTCAAAAGTGAGTTCCTAAAAATGCGCCCCACGCGATAACCGCGAAAATCGCGAAATATGATTTTGAGCCAGCTCCTCTTTTTTTGAAAAGAAAATTTTTTTTGTTATTTTCGATTGTTTTTGATTTGTTGTCAATTGTTTTGTAACAATAAATTTTTTAAATCAAATGATAACTGCGAAACTCGCGAAATAAGATTTTTCGCCAGCTCCCTCTTTTTCGAAATTAAAATTTTTTATGTCGTTTTCCATTGTTTTTGATTTGTTGTCAATTGTTTTGTAAAAATAAATTTGTTAAATCAAATGATAACCGCGAAAATCGCGAAATAAGATTTTGCGCCAGCTCATCTTTTTTTGAAATAAAAATATTTTTTTTGTTATTTTCGATTGTGTTTGATTCGTTGTCAATTGTTTTCTAAATATAATTTTTTTAAATCAAATGATAACCGCGACAATCGAGAAATAAGATTTTGCGCCAGCTCCTCTTTTTTTGAAATGAAAATTTTGTTTTGTTATTTTCGATTGTTTTTGATTTGTTGTCAATTGTTTTGTAAAAATAAAATTTTTAAATCGAATGATTACCTCGAAAATCGCGAAATAAGATTTTGCGCCAGCTCCCCTTTTTTTTAATTAAAATTTTTTATGTTGTTTTCGATTGTTTTTGATTTGTTTTCAATTGTTTTGTAAATATAAAATTTTTAAATCAAATGATAACCGCGAATGATATTCGCAATCTGCAGGACCGTCCTAAGACATCTGTGAGTTCTGAAGTAATGTCATCAGACGTCTTGAAGAGGAAATAATTATATAATATTATAAAGGTTTTAGTTTATAAGTGAGCTTAACTTTACGTGAGTTGTCAATATTCAAACATAATTTTTTGCGAAATCAATAATAAATTTATTTATTAAAATAGACGCAAAAAATGATGTTTTTTATTAAACTTATTGATTTATTGTTTTTAATTATAGATTGAATTAAGTTAAGTTTTTAATATTTTTTTAACCAATTAGAATACTTCCTTTTTCATAAGTTGCCTATAAAATATAAAAATAACTATTTGCGGCTCTCTGGGTTTGCGTCCTTATGGCCCGTGTCCTTTTTAGGTCTGCGGTTGATTTTAAAAAATTTATTTTTACAAAACAAACAATGAAAACCACTCGAAAACAACAAAAGAAATTTAATTTCAAAAAAAGGGGAGCTGGCGCAAAATCTTATTTCGCGATTTTCGCGGTTATCATTTAATTTAAAAATTTTATTTTTACAAAACAATTGACAACAAATCAAAACCAATCGAAAACAACAAAAAAAAATTTTAATTTCGAAAAAAGGGGAGCTGGTGCAAAATCTTATTTCGCGATTTTCGAGGTTATCATTCGATTTAAAAATTTTATTTTTACAAAACAATTGACAACAAATCAAAACCAATCGAAAACAACAAAAGGCAAAATTTTAATTTTGAAAAAAGGGGAGCTGGCGCAAAATCTTATTTCGCGATTATCATTTGATTTAAAAATTTTATTTTTACAAAACAATGGACAAGAAATTAAAAACAATCGAAAACAACAAAAAAATTTTTAATTTCAAAAAAAGGGGAGCGGCAGAAAAAAAAAGTTTTTGAGATTTTCTTCATTTTTTTTGCAAAATCAAAAAAAACATCAAAATAATTGATAACAAATGGAAAACAAACGAAAACAACAAAACAATTTTTAATATTTAGAAAAAAGGGGTACCAAATTCACGCACGTATATGTAAACGACTATAATATGTAATTTGTAATACTTTTTTTTTTTTTATATTTAAATAACCAATTAATTATTAAATTTTTGAATTAATTTTTATTTTTCCTTTGCGGAAAACCTTTTAATATTTTTTTTTCTTATAGTTAGTATTATAGTTAGTTAGTAATTATTAAATTTTGTAACAAATTGAACACCTGTTTACCTGTTGGTAAATCCGTCACTGCTTCTATATTAAACAATTAAATTTTGTTGGAAGAAATTGGAATTACAAATTCCAGGCAGGATTCTATTTTGGTAGCTAACAAAAGAAGCAATTTTTGTGAATTTTTTATATTATTAAGGATTTAAAAATACACTTTGAAACACTTTAAAAAAAATTTTGATATTTTTTTCAAATTTTTTTTACCCAACCCAAAAAAGTTATAAATTTTTCAAAAAATTGGCTTTTTAATTTTCAAATAGCTATAACTTCTTCAAAAATTGAACTTTCGGGACCGCATTAAATTGAAAATTTTTGTTTTTAAATGTACTTTTTAGAAAAAAATGCAAAACAATTTTAAGACGACGAAATTTTGCCTTTAAAAAAATTATAAAATAGTTGTAGGTTGAGACTATAAATTAAATATATAATACTGTAAAATGGTTTAATTGCATTTATTTTATTGTACTTATAAACAAAGTTTAAAAAAAAATTTTAATTTTGAAAATTTTGAATTTTTTTTCAATCGAATAAAAAAATAGAAAAAAAGATCGGCCCACTCTGGGATTAGCAGGAATATTCGCAGAATTATTTGAAGTTTTTTTGAGAAAATAAATAAAATAAGAAATGCCGAATTTTGAGAAAATAACGGTTTTCCTCAAAAAAGGCAAACATTTCTTGAAGGTTATCATCTTAAAATTCTTTTTGTAATTTTTCTGAAAAGTACATTTAAAAACAAAAATTATCAATATAATGCGGTGACCGAGAGGTAAATTTTTGAAAAAGTTATAGCTATTTCAAAATAAAAAAGCCATGTTTTTGAAAATTTTTTTTTGAGTTGGGTAAAAATATTTAAAAAAATTTTGAGAACCCATATATAAAATGCATAAAATATATCAAAAACTTTTTTTTTAAGTATTTCACAAATTTTATATTAATATCTTGATTAAGAATCTCATCAAAAATTCATAAAAATTACTTTGTTAATGCTATTGAAAATTGTGTCGACTTCGACGCACCTGATCTAGTTGTCACAGGGGCGGAACTACCGGGGTGCAGTGGATGCCACAAACGCGGGCCGCCGGCTAAAAGGGCCCCAGTGATCTTTTCAATCATTTAAAAAAAATTTAAAAGCATCAAAAATATAATGAGATAATCTAGAATTTCCATAAATCAGAAAATAAAAAGGCAAAAAAATCTTAATTTTAAAATTAAATTAAAATCAGTAGGTAATTTTACTTAAAATTAAAATAATTACAAAATTAAATTTTTTTAAAATCAAAAAGTTTAAATTAAAATTGAAAAAAATTTAAAAATTTATTAATGAAAAAAATTGAATAAAATAAATTAAATTTAAAAATTGAAAAACAAATTTATTTTAAGATTAAAAAAAAAATGAAATTAAATTGTTTTCTTAGACTGAAAATTGAATTTCTCCCACTTGGCACTAAAGATGAAAATTTATATATCCCTGACAAAATTAGGGAAATCTTAAATTTTCCATGACTTTTCCAGATTTTCCAAAGAAGTGAGAACCCTGTATTTGTTATATCGCGAAAAACCAGTGGCGTATTTTAGGCGGGGGGCCCCCTCTCTAATATATTCAATATATTATTAAATAACATACAATTATTTGTTATTTAAATATTTAAAAGTCTTGAGCGATTTTTAAATCCTGATTTATTTAATAATTAATTTAGATCAAAAAATGAATAATAATTAAATTAATAAAACAAAAAACGAAAACTATTTTTAGGAAAAATTCTTATCCTGTGAGATAAACAATTTCGCACACAATTTTGTGCAGAAATCTCAAAATTATGAAATCATTGTATTCTAATACAGTTTGAAATCTAAAACCAATTGCGGATCTAGGCAAAGTTTATGGTTGGAGGAATAAATGGACTGAGAAAGTGGTGTCGTCACGATCAATCAGCTGATGGGTGGAAACATGATTATAACCTCACTTTGTTTGCGTTTAGTTACCATATAGCTTCAAAAACTGCACTTTTCTCGTCTAGAATTATGTAAGCGACCTGGGCAAATGCAATAAAGGCATAATTTTGAATTAAAACATTGTAAAATTACGAAAAAGTTTAAAATAACGCATGCATCCGGCAATGTTTCCACCCATCAGCTGTTCGATTGGGCACATTTTGACGTCACACTTTCCCGATCTATATCGACACTTCATAGAGCTCAATTGGTTGAACCCTCAAAATTTTGAAAATTGAGATTTTCTTATGGCTCATGGGGGGGGGGCAATCTCAAGAAATCCATAGAAATTTCAAGAAAATCTCAGAAAACTAGAGAAAATTTCAGTAAATAATAAATCGAGAGAAATGTAGAAAACTCTAGGAAATAGAAAATTCTAAAGTATCTTGATATTGTCACGTATTTTTTGGACTCGTGACTGGGGTTGTGTAGTTCAGGGGTTTAGAGCTAAATTGACTAGGGGGTTAATTTGGTATTGATTTAATTGTAAGCACAGGTGTATCTAAATAAACTATTTATTGAATAAGAATATTAACTAATGCTAAAAACTATTTACATACTTAAATCTATAACTTACTCTAAACCCTTGGAGGGTGGAACCATCAAGCGGCTACATCTTGACTTTTTCAGATTCACTTAATGACTAGCGACCTCCGACTGACTTACTAATTAATTATTATTCTAGTGCACCGCTTGATGCTTTCCCATTCACATTACTTATTAATTATTATTATTACAATACATTGTCAACTTTTTATACGAGGGAGCTTCAAGTGGAAATCCATTTAATTGCAATAATTAATTTATAGATTATACATTTCCACTTGTGACTTCCGTATTTGACTTCCGTAAAATTTTGATTGAAGCTTTTATTTACCTTAATGGCAGCCTCACCAAAAAATATTAGCCATAAATAAAAATTACCAATTTTTGGAACAAAACATCCCTTATTGTTTCATAGGTTCACACAAAATTATCCTATAATGCAATAAAGCTGTAGATAAAGCCGTAGCTTTAAAATTATTTAAAATAAAATAGAAATAAACTTATCTTCTTTAATCTGATACTCAATTACGTAATTTCTGCTATCCGAGCAGATGTGTGGTTTATTACAATAATTTGTTTTGCAAGGAAATAACTAAAATAGAAAATTTTCATTCAGAAAATTTCTTTCAGATTTTACATTTTTGCAAATTTTTCAATTTCAATGAATCTGATGTAAAACCTAACGCAAGAATTGAGAACAAAATTTTACACAAAATTAAAACAGTTTAATATAATTGTAACTTGAATATTTTTCGAGATCTGAAATTTCAAAGAAGCCTAATTTTCTTTCCATTTTTATAGAAAATTATTAATTGTAGTTTTTTGGAAATAATTTTTTTGCAAATCGTACAAATAAAAATGATAAATAAAAGTTCTAAAGATATCAATTTTTTATACTTATTAGTTTGATGCTCAATTTAATGTGGTTAATCCAAATAGATAAGAAAGTAACTAAAAACTACACCGTAAAAGGAGTTGAAAATTCACGAACACAAAATATACTGTATTCTTTCGAATTCATCATCGCCAACTCTACCCAACCACTTTAATATGTAGTTTAATTTTAAATTAATCGATTTACATTATTTGTTTTTCAGAAAATCATAACTTGAAATAATTCATCGTGTTATCTAATCTGGTGTGGTACTTATGAGTGCAACTTTAAGCAATCTATTTCTACAAATGTTATCGATAATAATTAATAACTACTCAAATAAATTATACTGAGAATAAAATCAGTTTTATCAGTGCTTGCTTGCATTTCAATCGTAATTGTGTCTTGGTTTTCATTTTATTACAATTGATAACAGGATATATTCGCAAAATGGAAGAATTGCGTAATTATGCCGGTGGCAGTAGAAGCCAGACTGATGGAGTGCATTGGGATGATTTAAATTCAGCATTCAAAAGAAGAATTCAAACTAGCGTCATCACTAATTTAAATCATAAGAACCCAATAGAGTTTTTAAACGAAGCCACAGTTCTGTTTGTAAGTAAAGTGAAAGAGGCTGTAAAAATCCATCATATGTTGAAAATTAATGTTGTGCTCTGTTGTGAATTTACAAAATTACCCCGAGGTGACAACGATTTAAAATATTTCAATACATCAAATACACCCATTGATGCTACTACAAACTTCGAAGAATTATGGGACGAACGTATGCAAAGCAGGATATTGAAAAAACTTGAAGACTTCCAGGAAACAGGCAGCGGTTGGTCATTAATCTCTGTGGTAAATTTAGAGGTTAATATGAATAAACATGAACCGCTTGTCGGATCGTCTTACATTCCATTACCCAAGGACATTGCAGCCAAGACCGCCTGTATCAATGTGAAAAACAAAGATGAGAAATGTTTTGTATGGGCAGTACTATCAGCTCTGCATCCTGTTAAACGTAATACGTATAGAACTTCGGCATACGAAAAATACTACCACGAGCTAAATCTTGAGGGAATAACATTTCCAATGTCGTTAAACCAAATAAAAAAATTCGAAAAATCAAATAACGTTTCGATCAATGTTTTTGCTCTGGAACCTGGTACGAAAGGGCATAAGGTTGTAACCGTACTTCTAACCAAGAGTAAAAAGAAGAATCGGCACATTAATTTACTAGTGGTGTCTACAAGAGATAAACCTGCTAAATCTCACTTCTGCTGGATTAAAAATCTTGGCAGACTAGTTAAAAGCCAGGTAACTGTCCGCTCCAATAAAATTTACATATGCGACAGATGCCTGCATTATTTTTATACAAAAGTTAAATTAAGTAGACATGAAACTGATTGCTCCAAAATAACTGACTGCCTACCTGATATGTCAAAAAAGGGCGATGTTGTCAAGTTTAAAAACTTTAACAACAAAGAAAAGGTGCCATTTATTATTTACCTCGATCTGGAATGTTTACTGAAGCCTATGAATGACAAATGTGGTAAAAGTACTGTCAAGCATCAAGAACATGAGCCGTTCAATTTAGGCTATTATTTAAAGTGCAGTTACAATGATACCATCTCATATTACCGAAACTATCGAGGACAACATTGTGTCAAGTGGTTTGCGCGGGAACTTCAACAGCTCGTCGAAGATATTATCGAACCGGTATTTCGGGTTACCCATCCTATGAATTTGACAACTAATGATGAGCAGGAATTCCAAAGCGCAACCCTATGCCACATCTGCAATAAACCATTTTTTAATAATAATAAAGTGCGTGATCATAACCACATAACGGGAGAATATCGAGGTGCCGCCCACGATTCATGCAATATAAATTATATGGATTCAAGAAATATACCTGTTGTGTGTCACAATTTGACCGGATACGATTCCCATTTCTTAATATCTGACATTGCTCGGGAAATTGAAGGCAGCGTATTTTTATTACCGTTAAACAAAGAGAGATACATTTCCTTTACAAAATCTGTTAAAGGCAGTAAAATAAGATTCAAATTTATCGACTCGTTCCGGTTTCTTCCCTATAGCTTGGACAAGTTGGCGTCAAACTTGGACGAGTTAAAGATAATGCGAAGTGAATACCAGTCTGACGAAGAATTTAATTTATTAAAGCGAAAATGTGTATTTCCTTATGATTACATAGAATGTTTCGATAATCTTGCAGAACGTAATTTACCGGACAAATCAAAATTTTATAATGAACTAAATGAAAGTGCGATATCTGACGATGATTACATCCATGCGAGAAACGTATGGAGAGCATTCAAAATCAAAACTTTGGGAGAGTATTCTGACTTATATGTGAAAACTGATGTGCTTTTGCTGGCTGACGTTTTTGAAAACTTTCGTAAAACTTGCTTTAAGACGTATGGTTTGGATTCTGCGCACTACATCTCTGCGCCGGGTTTAACGTGGGATGCAATGCTAAAATATACCGAAATTGAATTGGACCTAATTACAGATTATGATATGCTAATGTTTGTTGAGCGAGGTATTCGTGGAGGTATTTCTCAGTGTAGTAACCGCTATGCCAAAGCTAACAATAAGTATGTGCCTGATTATAATCCAGAAGAACCGGACACCTACCTACAATATTACGATGTCAACAATTGTAAGTTTTACATTTTACTTTATAGTTTTTTACTTTATATGTTTTGTTTAGTGTACGGTTGGGCGATGAGTGAATACCTGCCCAGCGGACAATTCAAATGGTCCTCTAATCTACTTCTAGACGTCAATGAAATTCCCAACGATCACCCATTAGGATACATCTTAGAAGTTGATCTGGAATATCCTGCTTCGCTTCACGATAAGCATAACGATTTACCACTATGCCCCGAACATAAAACACCACCCGGTTCCAAAGAGAAAAAACTACTGACAACCCTCTACGACAAAGAACGATACGTTATACATTATCGTGCACTCAAACAGGCTTTAAACCACGGATTGATTATTAAAAAAATTCATCGAGTGTTAGAATTTAAGCAATCGCCTTGGATGAGGCCGTACATTAAACTAAATACTCACATGAGAACGATAGCCAGAAACGAATTTGAGAAGACATTTTATAAACTTATGAACGACGCCGCGTTTGGAAAAATCATGGAGAACGCCCGTAAATACAGAATGGTTAAGTTAGTGTCAAAGTGGGACGGTCGATATAGTGCCAAAGTTTTAATTGCCAAGCCGAATTTTCATAGCAGATTAATTTTAAGTGAAAATTTGGTATTGGTGGAACTAAATAAAACGAACATAAAAATGAACAAACCTATTTATGTAGGCATGTGCGTGCTCGACATTTCAAAAACTAAATTGTACGATTTTCACTACGAATACATGCAACCAAATTTTGAGTGTATGGTGCTTTACTGTGATACGGACTCTCTTATATACCAAATACAGTGCCCAGATATTTATGAAAATATAAAAATAGATATTGATCGCTTCGACACAAGTGATTATGAACTAGATAACCCTTATGGCATACCACGTGAAAATAAAAAAGTGCCAGGTTTAATGAAAGACGAAAACTCGGGTAAGCCTATGCAAGAATTTGTTGGACTTAGGTCAAAAATGTATAGTATAAGAGTTAAAGGTAATGACCCTATTAAAAAGGCCAAGGAAGTAAAAGGGAACGTAGTTAAAAATAACATTCGTTTTAGTGATTATATAGCATGTTTACAAAATAATGGCACAATTTTAAAAAGTCAAAATACAATGAGATCTCGTCATCATAAGGTCTACAGCATACGACAGACAAAAGTAGCTCTCAATGCTGACGATGATAAACGAAAATTGGTACCTGGTGAAAGTGATACGCTAGCTTGGGGACATTATAAAATAATAACAGAATAAATAAGAAGAAAAACTAAGGTGCTGAACAAGCAGAGCCGGATTTAGACTTGATAATGTAAGCAATTTGAGATATGGGGCCCTTTATAAATCCAGATATATGTCAGTGACAAATATGATTTTTGGCACACGGACAACTTTTTTGGGGGCCCCCCAAGAAAGTGGGGCCCTAAGCTTCGGCTCGACCCCTCTCCTCATAAACCTATGTATCTATTTAGTTTTATTAAAGTTATATCTTATAATGACTATTAATTATTATTTATTATATTGTTCGTTTGATTTGTTAATTGTTTTTTCTATTGGTGAGTTGACCACTGTAAGGGGGTGATTTATATTGACCTAGAACCCAAGACAAATATCGATTTGTTGAAAACTACCTATTAAAGTTTTTGTGAATTCAATGTACATGAGTATGCATCAAGAAATTAAGTTCTCCCTGGGGGGTATGGAATACCACCCAGACCCCCCGGTTTCAAAAACTGACAATTATTGTTCATGATCAACGATGTGAAGTAGTAGAAACCTTTCATTTAAATGGCAACATAAATTTTTATACTCAGGTTTCCCTTCAGTTGCAACCGAGCCGCCACTGGGAATCGCTAGGGATATCCAGCGTACAAGTGAAGAGAAACCTGAAGAAATAGGAAATTCGAGAAAATATAGAAAATCCTAAGAAATCTTAAGAAACTAGAAATCTGAGGAAATGAAACAAATCCTAGGAAATTTTTTAAAAATTCCAACAAATCTTATAAAACCTGATAACAGGAAATCTTGAAAATCTTTGCACTTGTTTTAGTTTTTTGCCAATAACTCAGCAACGATGCATTTTTCGATAATGACTATTCTATACAAAATTAAAGTAGGTAAAATTTCCAACAATTTGCATATATTGACTTAATTTCTACGATGTTACTAACCACCGCTAAAGTTCAGAGTAACCCTCAAGCAGTGGCGGGCGGTTCGTGGCTTCCTCATCTGTGAAAGCTAAATATGGATTTCCTAAATTTCCCTGAGATTTCTTAGGAATTCCTCAAATTTTCCCGGATTTCCTCAGATTTTTTTTCACTTGTACACTAGACCTCAGATTTCCACTGTGAATTTATGTTGCTTTTATTTTTATGTATGGGTGGTTTGAAAATCTAATCTTATTAGAAATCATCCAATTAAGGAATTGTACTTTTTTTCTTAATAAATGTGTATTATTATTATTATTATTATTATTATTATTATTATTATTATTATTATAATATCAGATTAAATCGATATCGGCATTTTTATAGTTATGCAGGTACCTGTTCAGGGGATTTCCCTGTCAAAATATTTATAAAGCAGGCCCTGATATCATATTTCAGCAGAAACTTATGCAATGTGTAAGGAGACATGGCTGCTTTGTGTTCCAGTTTTCGGCAGGGCCAGATAAACCATGGGTGCAATGGAACCGTCACACCCAGCGCCAAAATGATAACACAGGTGTGCAAATCAAATTTTGTTTTTGAGCCCCTATACCATTCCTGCTGATTCTTATGTAAACTAACCTCCTGAATCCGAATATGACCTCCGTTTGCGCCTCTCCCCCTATCTAATGTATTATTTCTTTTGACAATTATTTTACCCTTTTCATTTCTTCTGGTAAACTAGAGAGGTGAAAAGTTAATATTTGTAGCAAGAAAGTTGATTTGGGAGAAGATTTGTCCCCCGAAATTCAAAAAAAATCATTAAAGATGATCGAATTTTCCGTTTTTTTTTGCTTAATTTTTTCACTTATTTTTGCTCTTTATTTCAGCAAAAAATAACAGCAATCACATAGAACATGTACATATTATGCAAGTTTTCAGTTAGTACAACCTGGGGGTCTGGGGGGTGTGGAACACCCTCCAGTATACCTGTAAGTATGTTAAAAAACACAAATAGGTGTACATGCAACCGAACATATTCTAAATAGCAAACAGATTTCGTTTTTAATTTTAACCCTCCAGTACTAACAATCGGTCTCACAGACCGACGATTTCGATTTTGAACTGTAAATTTATTACGATAACAGCTGAGGGACGGGGGTTATCGATACCTTCAAATCAACTAGGTTAGTACGTCTCGTGACATCCTGCAAGTGAAAACGTTCTTTTGTTCCTTATTTATAGGCAATATCGGTCTTAAAGACCGACTTTAGTACTAACGATACAAAAATATTTTAATTTTTAATAATTGTTTGCAATTGGAAAATTGCGCACAGTGAATAAATGTTTTTTTTAAATCAGAAGTAAAAAATACCTCTGTTTAGAACATGCGATGATAATTTGCAATGTCTGTAATGTGCAAATAATGGAGTAAATTGTACGGGAAATATTTCAGTTATTTTTGGAGCTAAATTAGAACTTTTTCTTTCTTTTTATTAATAGTATTATCTTTACGTATAATAATATCAGTTGTCGTCAACTTTTATTTCCTTCGTCAAAATTTTACTTTTAATTTGTTATTGTTTGTAGTATTTAATATTTTTACAACAATAAAATTTGTAACAAATTTTAGTAATTTGTTTTATTTTCTGAGTACTTCCCTGCCTATAATCTGAATTGGGTGCGGTTGAGTTTGCGTTTTGGAACGCAAGAGGGACATTTTGATGTGAGTTCTATAAGTGAGTATGTAGGTTTTGGGTCTCGTCAAAAGATTGGGTAAGTTTTGCTTTTTTTGTAAAACTTGTAGGGAGACACCTTCATTGTGGACACCTTCGCATTTATTTTTTTGATACATTTCGGTATTTCGATTTTTTGTACTTGTAAAATTGTTTTATAATAATATAATAATAATAATAATAATAATAATACACATTTATTAAGAAAAAAAAAGTACAATTTCTTAATTGGATGATTTCTAATAAGATTAGATTTTCAAACCACCCATACATAAAAATAAAAGCAACATAAAAGCAGGCTATAAATATAATATTTATTGACAGATTACATTATTTGTAAGCGGAGTTCATCTGTTAGATTACGTCGGAAAGACACCACACTCGCTGAGTTTACAAAGAGTCCTCGATGCACTTCTATAAATCTGGGCGCCGAGCACGCGAAACACTGTTCAAACTTTGCTGTGGAATGAGAGGGTAGATCGAAGTTTCCCAAATCACGCAAAACCCGATCGTGGCATGTCGAACGGGGCCTAATCATGCTTCGTAGACAAACCGGTTCTCCACTTTTCCAGATTTTGAAAAGCAGAACTCCAAAAAGCAAAGAGAAGCGCTGGGCTACCTTTAGAATACCTAAATCTCGATAAAAACGGGTGACGTGATCATACCTTCGTAAGTCAAATGCAAAACGCAAACATGAATTCTGCAAGAGCTGGAGCTTGCGTCTATATTCTTGTGTGAGAAAACCGTAATACACTGTAGAACAATATTCGATGTTTGATAAAATCGTACTACTAACGATCGACCACTTTACGTGGGGAGGTAATATTGTTTTGAATTGATAAAGAGATCTTAGTTTAAAATAGCACAGTTTAAGCTTTCGGTCCACATGTTGACAAAACTTGAGCTCACTGTCCAAGATAAGCCCCAGACTCCGAGCGGAATCGACCACCCTGACGACCTCATCGCCAATCGTTACAGCTGACCTTGCAACACTCAAAGCCTTCCGTACAAGCCACGGTTTACCCAAAATTATGAGTTCCGACTTAGTCGGATTTAAAGTCAGACCATTAATCAACGACCACATACGCACTTGTTCAAGATTGCGGTTTAGCACATCAATTGCAGCATCAATGTCCGAGGGCAAACACGATACACGTATCCGAGAATCATCGGCATAGAGATCAAGATGGCAATCAGAATCAACCACTCCTACTAAATCAGTTGTATACAGTATGAAAAGCAATGGAGCAATGATGCTTCCCTGCGGAACGCCACGAGAAACCGTCAACGACTGAGATAAGTTTCCCGCTAACTCAACCATCTGGGATCTATCCCGCAAATAACCCGCCAACCATCTACACAGCAAATCATCACAGCCATAGTAACGTAACTTGGCCAAAAGACGATCATGAACAACGGAGTCAAATGCTCTGGAATAGTCGAGAAGTGCCAATATGGTGACTTCAGCCCGATCGACTGATGAAGCCACGTCAGACGTGAGCTGCAACAGAGAAGTCGCAGTGCTATGGTGGGGCCTGAAACCAGACTGGGCAGGCGACAAAACCTTGTAGAGTGCCAGGTGCTCACATAGAGCATCTTTAACAAGGAGCTCCGCTATTTTTGCAAATGGCGACAGGATGCTGATTGGACGGAGATGAGAAGGCTCCGAAGCCAGTGGAACCTTAGAAAGAGGTCTCACACGGGATGCCTTCCAAACAAAAGGCACCTCCCCGGTCCCAAAAGAGTGATTGAACAAATTACAAATCACCTCACTACAAAAAGGAAGAACAAGTCTAAGCATGCGAAGACTAATACCATCCGGACCAAGAGCATTAGAACGCAAAGCGCCAACAATGGCACTTAACCCCTCAGGAGTGACTTCGGGAATAGAGAGTGGCTGTATTCCCGGCAAAAACGAACCCTCCCATGCCAAATCAATCCCGGTGGAACCTCCCGGAACAGAGTCGAGAAAATACGCATTGATGAAATCAGGGTCATCACACAAATGAGCAGCTATTTGGTTGGAAGGACGAGAATGCACGCCCCAAGAAGACAGACATTGCCAAACTTTTTTAGGGTTAGAGCGATGCAGCGAAAGCTGATAATTTATATAGCTCGCCTTCTCCCTCCTGACAGCCCCAGATAAGTACCTCTTCAGATCGCAATAACATTCGAAGTCCACAACAGCACGAGTGCGTCTATACTTGTTGTAAGCCCGCCTCTTCAACTTAGCCATCTCTCTGATTGTCCACGTAATCCAAGGTCTATCCCTCCCCCTGAAAACAACAGTTCGTACAGGAGCGTGAACATTAAATAAAGACAGGATCATATTATTCAAAAATTCGACCTTAGAATCGCAAGAGTGTAACTCATCAATGATGGTCCAAGGCAGGCAAGCCGCGTCAGCCGAAAAACTAGCTTGATCAAAATTACCGAAATCACGATAAGTGATTTTGCGAGGCTCCTGTACCGGCACAGACAGGTCCAGGCGACAATAAACCAAATAGTGATCAGTTGCTGCCAAAAGATCAACAATGCCACACTGAAGAGAAATTCGATGCTTATCAATACAGATCACATCCAACAGAGTGCTGGATGTTGCGGTAACACGAGTGGGATCAGTTATTATCTGATGAAGATCGAAAACATCAAGGATCCCCCGCAAGCGCCTCAAAGAAGGCGATGGGATGAGGTAATTAATATTCATGTCACCTAAAATGATCAGCTCACTGCAGTCACTACCAAGCAAAGAAAGAAACTCCTCAAACTCGCTTAGGCAAGAAAGGGCAACCGTAGGAGGTCTATACACCACCCCAACTCCGAACCCAATACCGTGGACTTTAATGCGAATCCATAGGTGCTCCAGGCCACATGCAAAGCGATGTCCCTCATGTAGGGTCTTAAATGAAAACGAATTTCGAACATAGAAAGCAACCCCTCCCCCACGAGACGCTCTATCCGACCTAACGATCGCGTAGTTATCCAAACTAACCAGGTGAGAAGGAAAATCAGGTGTGAGCCATGACTCAGATACTGCGATAATACTAAAATTGTTTCTAGTCACAAAATCGGAAAAAATGTGGAAATCAGACAGCAGAGATCGTATGTTAATGTGTGCTACAGAGAAACCAGTAGCACTAATCGAGCAAGAAAACTCACTCTTACGATGGTCAGACGGAACATCAGATGGAGAAGAAGAAACACACACTACCTCATCGCGGTCTGACGATTCTCTAAAAAATCGTGGGCAGCGTGATCACTATCAGCCGGTCTTCGAAAGTAGAAATCCCGAATAGTAGTCTCCTTGGGCCAGACTTTATCATTTAACAATTTTGCAACGTCGCATTCCCGGATACATATTTTAAAAGAGCAATATTTTGAATTCGAGGTGAGGCTCTCACAAACAACATCCGATATGCCCACCACACTCTTTACGTGCCCAACGACCGCCTCGACTGAGGTGTTAGGCGCAAGATTATTTACATGGAACCACTTCCGACGAGCAGTTCCCGAAATGGAAAAATCGCCACCCGAACCACGAATGCGGGGGGGGGGGCGGCGACCACCCCGCCCCGGGCGATCCGAATTCGCATCCTCGGCATGCAGCCGATGATTTGAACCAGCCGCCCCAACCAGAAACACCCACATTACCACCATTCCCAGAACGGGTCAAAGGCTGAGAACCCTGAGTCGCATTCAAAACCGAGGCGTATGTAGAGGCAGACCTGACGCCAGACCCCGACCCATCCACATCGGCAACAAACGACTCTGCATCAGCATTCAAATCTCCAACAACTCCCACCTCATCACCAACTACCACGTTCGGTGCAGAAGAAGAAACAAGTCGCTCAATTTTCCCATTTAGCGACTTTATCTGGGTCTTCAGAAATGCATTTTCACTCCTCAGCGCAGTGACCTCATCCGTCACCACCCGTCCAGAGGCAGTCCCCACTAATGACAACATTTCCTCTCGGAAAGTATTAAGATGTACATTTAGAACACGGGAGATAATATCCTCGAGAGCCACTACATCAAATGGCGCGAAACATGGAGAACCCGGAGCCGAGGGTGAAGGAGAAGCACCCGGAACCGTGAGAGAGACACCACGATCGTTGTGCACACTACAGACCACGATACTCCAATCATTTTCAATCGGTGTCACACCCTTTGCAAGTTTGGCGCAACTTCTGTGATAAACATTGCTACATCCATTACATCTAGATGTGGTCAAAACATCGACACATCCCTTTTTACACCTCTTACATGAACCCTCCATATCAATTTAAGGTAAGGACAAGGATACACACTTCACACCAGCAGGGCCCGTTGCGGTGACTTTTAAATAACACAACACAAGACTGGGCCACGGATGGGTAACAAATAAGGTGTTACACAGGTAAAGAAAAACTTCCACCAAAAACAGATAGAAAATTCAAAAAAAAATTCCCATTAAAGTTACCTTATAAACGGTATCAGTTATAGGTGCCCCTCAGATTTTGAGGTTAGAAATACTTCAATACAGTTAATTCCTCTTTAGCAGCTCAAAAACCATACCACACAAAAGAAAACCACAAAATGCTAATTCAGCACCAAACCAAATATCAAAAGAATCAAAAAAAACAGCCAAAATTTACACTTCAAAAATCAACTACATAGATATGTGTTTAATCGAAAGCGGCCATGTTTTCGTTTCCGATCTTTCATAAATTTAATTTTAACTTGGCAAATTTTAATTTGCATCGTCGAGCTATCTATCGATAATAATTTATCTTCGCTCACAAATTTTCCACAACGTTCATTTTAATCTAAGTGAAATATTTAATTTTAATAATTAAATTATTTTAAACTTTTGCTGTGAACTACTTGTCCTTTTTATATGTTTCTCCAATAGGATAATATTAAGGCAAGTAGGTACGATTTTTCTTTCACCAGTTGTGGCTGTCGATTTTATTGGCAGCAAACTTCTTGCAGATCAGCTAGATTAACATCTTGTATATCTGCAGTAAATAAAAGTTGGTTGATTTATTCCCAGCGTGTGGAAAAAAAATTCTGGATCCCCAACAAGGGAGGAGGAATTTTTTTTATTACAAATTTTGTAAAATAAAATGACTTTTTGCTACTAAAATTAACATTATTACAAAGAAAAATTCCTAGACATTTGATATTAATCCATTTGTGGCAAATAAAATGTAAACACAGTGTTAAAAAAATTAAAAACTAGAATCGGTCTCACAGACCGCCCTTAGTATTGGTTACAAAAGACATTTGGAAAAATCTATAGAAAGCTAGATTCTGGGACCAATTTTGTTTAGATGTACTGGAGGGTGTTCCACACCCCCCAGACCCCCCGGTTTCAAAAACTGAAAACTTGTGTATATGTTCTGTGATGGATCTTACCCACACTGTAAAAAAATGCACGTAATACTTTAAGAAATGTGTAATTTTTACATAAAAATTCATGTAAAACTACATATTGTGTAATACTACATTCATAATAAGGTGAAATTACTGTAAGATGAGGAATTTAAAAATTTAAAAAAGGAATTTAAAATAATCTAAAAAAGGCCGTTTTATAATAGTCGGATAAACCTGGTATAAAGTTAGACTTAGTATTACCATTATTACTTTATTACTAATAATAATTCAGTGTTCTCACTAAATTTTCCAAATCCTGATATTTTCAGGTTTTCCCTGACAAAGAATAAAAATTTTTATGACATTTCGATAAATCAGAAAATAAATAGATAAAAAAATCTTAATTTTAAAATTAAATTAAAACCAAAAATTTTTTTAAATTTTTAGTTAAACAAAAGTAATTTTTAAATAAATAAAATTCAATTTAAAATAAAAAAATAATATAATTAAATTGTTTACCCTAAATCTTAAATTCCCTGACTTTTCCAGGTTTTCCAAATAAGTGACACCCTGCAACCTTGTAATTGTTATACCAGGAATAACGTTATACCGTTGATTGAAGATTGTTGAAGATAGGCAACCTTATGGATAAAAATGTGCTCAAAAAATGTGTCGACATGTAGCTGGCGCTGTAGTAGTTTTGGGTCGAGAATCTGCAGTTGCATTTGGATTGCTTTCGTGTATACTACTTGTGCAGCTATAATGTCAACGGTGAATCACACTTGCATGTACAGGGTGGCTCAATTTCGATGCCTCTTATGGGGAAATCGGTAACTATAGGAGATATCGAAAAATGGATGGCGCATCCTCGATCTCTTTTTTTGAGAAAAGTTTAATGGTTTAAACTCGAATTCGATATCTTTTTTCGTTTTCGAGTTATGGCTAAAAGTTGACTTTTTCGACTTTTCGTTAAACGTCGATATCTCGGTTATTTGTAAAGTTATAGAAAAAATATTTACACTTTCTTTAGACACTTTTTTAATGGCAATAAAATGGGCTAAAGAGATTTTAAATATCTAACTTAGTTTGCGAGTTATAATATAAAGTTATGTTTTTTTAAATAGAAACCATAGTTGGCTATGAAATATTTAAATAGAGTTTTTTATCCTCTTTTCAATTATATATAATATGTGGAGTCTATTATTTCAGTTTCGTCCCATTATATTAAAAAATGTTAAATAAAAACAAACTAAGATCGGAAAATTAAATGTTGGATTTATCAAAACAATCCATTATACATTTATATTATAATATTTCATAGTTTTCATAAGCCATTTGACACTCTTGTGAAATAATAGGTAATAAGTACTAAATAAAAATAAAAATAGGTATCGAAGTATTAGGTACTAAAAACACTCTTTGAAAACAACTGGAGACAATTGTTTTAGATGTCAATAATGATTTTGTATAGTGTTTTGTTTTGAAAAAGTCAACCTTTAATTTTCCGATCTTCTTTTGTTTTTATTTAACATTTTGTAATATAACGGGATGAAAGTGAAATAATAGACCCAACATGTTACATATAATTGAAAAGAGGATAAAAAACTCTATTTAAATATTTCATAGCCAACTATGGTTTCTATTTAAAAAAACAAAACTTTATATTATAACTCGAAAACTAGGTAAGATATTTAAAATCTCTTTATCTCATTTTATTGCCCTTAAAAAAGTGTCTGGAGAAAGTGTAAATATTTTTTCTATAACTTTACAAACAACCGAGATATCGACATTTAACGAAAAGTCGAATAAGTGAACTTTTGGCCATAACTCGAAAACGAAAAAAGATATCGAATTCGGGTTTACACCTGTAAACTTTTCTCAAAAAAAGAGATCGAGGATGCGCCATCCATTTTTCGATATCTCCTATAGTTACCGATTTCCCCATAAGAAGGATCGAAATTGAGCCACCCTGTACAGTACTCCCGGTCGTATTTGTACGCTCCTATGTTAACAATGTAAATTCAAACTTTTGAAGACCTTTTTTGACACATAAAAATTACTTTTACAGCAAAACTTATTAGACACTTTTTGTTGCAAATCTTATCCTCTTAATTTTTGTTTATATGCATTTTTTCGATTTGTCGCACCGTTTTCGTTTTGCAGCGATTTAAAAAAGACTCTGTAAAATTTAAAACATATTTTTATCTGTATTCCAAAATTGGTACAACGAAATAAAAAAATTATTAAACATTTATTATTGTAAATTTCATTTTCTATAATTTTGTGTATATACATTTTCCCATTTTGTAGCACCGTTTCTAAGATACAGATAAAAATATATTTTGTATTTTAGCGAGTCTTCTTTAAGTCACTACAAAACGGTAACGGTGCGAAAAATCGAAAAAATGTATATAAATAGAAATTAAGGGGATGAAATTTCCAACAAAAAGTGTCTAATAAGTTTTGCTGTAAAAGTAATTTTTATGCGTCAAAAATGGTCTTCAATAGCTTGAATTTACATTGTTAACATAGGAGCGTCCGAATACGACCGGGAGTGACTGTACATAAATTGTAAAAATAGGTTGAAGAACAGGCGTGATTTAACGTATTTTAAATTTCCCATGGAAAAAAAATTGTGGCAATATTAAATTCTAGCAATGAAAAGATAATAGAAAAGTTAGAATATTAACTAATTAATTAAAAACATTGCATTAATTTCCTTGTAATTCGATTATTTAAAAAGAATACAGCGATGTCAACTTACCATTTGATAAATTAATTATTTTTCCAGTCAGAAGGTTACCAAAAGCACAAAGAATTTGTTTTTTAAATTAACCGACATAAAGGGTTTCTACCCAAAAATTTTATAATTTTTTCTGAAATTTACAAAACTGAAGTTACGAATGTATCTTTTCCCAGTTATTTTTCGACTATTATTTCTAGTATTAACTTGTTTAAACGTTAGAATTTCTTGTTGTTAATTTAAAAAATATTTTCTTGGTATTTTGTGATCTGGAGAAGTACTTTATCAAATAGTATAAGTTAATACCTCTGTTTTCCGTTTAAATAATTGAATTACAAGAAAATTAATTTTATTTTATTACTTGTTCGAGTTATTATTCAAGTCCAGGGCCGTCGAGAGCCACGTCGGGTCCCGTGGCAAAACTTTTCGCGGGCCCTCTGCTCTTAAAAATGTTTTAAATAAAAAAGAAAAATATGAAACTTTGTATTTTTATACAAAAACTAAAAATTCACTTCATTTTCGGCAATATGTTTTCACAATATTATTATGCAATTTTTTTTAATAAGAAAGAACAATGCATAAAACCTAATATCTAATTTTTTTCATTCTATTTTTAAAAATTCGCTTTTCATGCCTTTTGTTGCATTCATTTTTATTTATGGAGTGTAGTTATTTTTTCGGGCCCTTGAGGGAACAAATCCCTGAGTGCCCCCCTCTGGTTGAGGCTGTTCGAGTCACTATATCAGGTATATGTATTTTGAAAATGAGACTGAAGAAATAAGCTCTTTTAGAGATTTTTTTTCAGAAAAACTACAAAATAAAGTGAGATTACAAAAACGGGTGTTTATCGTACATATCAATGGCTGTATACAATAATTTTTTTGAAGCGATTAATTTCAAAATGGCGGAAATACTAGCCGACAAGTAGAGACCTGTTTTAAAAATCCTTGCTGGTGGTGTACTTGTTTTCTTTACTAGGCATTGTCTAAAACAGTGATTCTCAACCTGGGGGGGGGGGTGCCTTCAAATTTTGAGTTTAAACTATTTATAACTTTTGAACATGATACCCAATCAAAATATTCTACGACTCAAGTTAGATAATATTATGAAAAATAACTGTTGTAAATTTCAACCAAATCTGTTGAGTAGATCGGGAGATATCGTGTACACCGTTCAAAAAAAGCAGTTTTGAGAAAATCGCAAAAAAAGAAAAGTTCGACGTCAGCGACTTAAAATCTAATATTTACTTTTAATTACCTTTAATCTTCGATTTCTGGAAAAAGTATAAATGATTTAATCAGCAAAAAAAATCAATGTTTTCAAAATTTCAAGGTGGCGTAACCCCTTAAACGCAAAATAGAAAAAATGTTTTCTAAATTTTATAGATATCCAATATTTATACCGGGTGACTGACTGGTCGACCATCTGAACATAGGCATTTAACATAGGAAATTGATTTTTCTTTAATTCCTGCTTCCTATTATAACGGATAAGAATGAAAAAGGTATCAATTTAAAGAGATATTTATTCCGCTTCTAAAGATACCTAACACTTGATATTTTGTTTTTCAATTACTGGTAAGAACTCATTAATAAAATGCAAAAAAGGGATTTAAAAAATAATTTTAGTTGCCTTGATTTAATTTTATTGCAATTGTTTTTGTTTAAAAACCAACAGTTTCCAACAATTTACTTTGATAGATTACAATAAATTTGGTTAACAATGATTGCAAAACTTATTCTGTGGAAGAAAAAGTTTTTATGGTAAAATTATGTTACAGTGGTATTTGTATTACAAAAACGATTGCAATAAAATTCAATCACGGCAACTAAAATTATTTTTAAAATCTCTTTTTTGCATTTTATTAATGAGTTCTTACCAGTAATTGAAAAACAAAATATCAAGTGTTAGGTATCTTTAGAAGCGGAATAAATATCTCTTTAAATTGATACCTTTTTTATTTTTATCCGTTGTAATAAGAAGCAGGAATTAAAGAAAAATCAATTTCCTATGTTCAGATGGTCGACCGGTCACCCTGTACACAGTGAGTAACAAAAATATCCGGACACTTCTATGTTAACAATGTAAATTGGACATTTTGAAGCCGCTTTTATTCATATAAAAATCAATTTTACAGCAAAACCTTTAAGACATTATTTTTTTTTGCAAATTTCATTGCCTTCAATTTTGTTTACATGAATTTCTTTATTTTCTCGCGCCGTTTTTGACTGACAGCGACTTAAACAAGACTCTGTAAAACACAAAAACTATTGTCATCTATATCTCGGAAACGGTGTTATAAAATAGAAAAATGTTTAAGGAACAAAAATGCAGAGAATAAAACTTACAAGAAAAAATGCTTATTCATATTTTAATTATTTTGCACCGTTTCCGAGAGATATAGATGACAATAGAGTCAGAGTCTTGTTTAAGTTGCTGTCAGTCAAAATTAAAGGCAATGAAATTTGCAACAAAAAAAGTCTAAAAAGTTTTGCTGTAAAATCGATGTTTATACGTCAAATAACGGTTTCCAAATGTCCACTTTACATTGTTAACATAGAAATGTCCGGATATTTTCGTTACTCACTGTACGTAGAATTTTGGTTATTTGCAATAATACAATTGTCGTGTTCCAAAATCCTTTTGTTTTTGAATTTTGAGTTTTTAAATTTGAATTTTATTATTAATTCTATTTTTGACTTTAAACTTATGAAAATATGTTGTTTTTAAATTTTGTAACATGACCATTTTGAAAGTTTGATTTTGTTTTTAAATTTGTTTCTGAAATTTGATTTTGTAAATAATTTTTGAAATTTTAATTTTAAAATTTTTAATTTTCATAAAACAGATTTTTTTTATTGAAATAAAAATGGTTTGTATTTACTGATTTTTTACCTTCTAATTATTATTACAAGAAACTTTAAAGGAAAGAAAAAGAACTCAAAATAAAAAAATTTTTAAGTAAATTTGTGGTTTTTAGTATGTATTTATGGTTAAATTCAAAAAAATATAAGAATAATACAATACGTAGAAAATCAAAATTCAAAAAATTTAAAAAGGAGACAAATAACACATAACAGGTCTGGAAATTTTCTTAATCCAGACCTGTTATGTGTTATTTGTCTCCTTTTTAAATTTTTTGAATTTTGATTTTCTACGTATTGTATTATTCTTATATTTTTTTGAATTTAAAGGAAAGGTTCGCACATTGAAATACGATACCTAAGATTAAAATACTACTTGCATTATAATAAACCATAATATTGTATCCGTTTATCACATATTATTTTTATATCAACGAGATAATTATGGTACATTTATAATACTGTTGGGGGCAGCACTTGCTTCCCAGTGAGTTTGTTGGATAAGGGGCAGTGGGGTCTGGTGGGAGGAAAAGTAACAATTTCTTTTTGCATTGCATATCTTTACTATTCTTCAATCAACGGTTATACTAAGTTTATCCGATTATTCTAAATTTGGCCCTTAATCTAGTTTTGTTATTCGTTTATTTTAAGATTATGGTTATATTCAGGGGCGGGCTGAAGAATTTTGAACAACCGGCTCGCTATTATTTCGAAGAGCAAAAAAAAATAAATGACATTTATTTTATAAAATATAAATAAATAAAGCGGCTCGCCGAGTTTCAAAAATTTTAACAACCGGCTCTAGCCCACCCCTGGTTATATCGCGTATGAGTTATTTATTATTTTCTTTCATTTTTGTCTTTTTAAAAAATAGGGTTCCCGTTAACAACTTTGCACACGGGTCCCTCAACTGCTTGTTACGCTACTGATTGGTTCTGATACAGTGGCACAACAAGCAGGTGAGGAACCCCTGTGCGAAGAAGTTAACGGGTGCCCAGCTATTATAAGGGACAAAATTTAAAAAAAATAATATATAACTTATAAAACCGATTTGCATGCAATTCCAGTGATTTCCAAGGAATTTCTTCCAAACAAGAGCGGATGTAGAGACCTCCCCCCCTATTTAATTTTTATTAAATTTGAATATTATACATTAATTTATATCAAAAATATATAGATCAGTTTTTTATTTTTCAATTTTCTGAGATTTCCTTGATTTTTCTAAGATTGTCTAGATTTCCTAAAATATTCTAAAATTCTCTGTGATTCCCCACTTCACAAGATTTCTTAAGATACTGAAATTTTTTAGATTTAGATATTTTTCCAAAATTTTCTAGAATTTTCTATTTCCTAAGATTTTCTCTAATTTTCTACATTTTTTTTTATTTACAAAATTTTTAAAAAAGGGGAGGGCAGCGCTAAATTTTGTTTTGCAATTTACGCGATTAATGTTAAATTTGGGACTTTAATTTTTAACAATACAAACAATACAAATTGAATACAAAAAAATACAAATTGAATACAAAAAAATACAACAAAAATTTTCAAAAAAGGGGGGCCAGCGCAAAAATTGGTTTTTCGCGATTTTTAACTTTATGCTTCGCGAAATGAAAAAAAGTTTTAGGATACAAACAATACAACAATTTTTTCGAAAAAAGGGTGGAGTGAAAATCCTTCCTAAAAACCGAAAGATTCCCTACCTCCTCCTTCGAGTATTTAAAACGGAGATACTCTGGACAGTCACTTCCAAATACTTGGGGATACTGGAAATACTTCTGGACAGGGAGTACATCCAGACCACCAATAAGAAGAATTTTTTGCATTAAAAGACGTGAAATTTATCGTAAAATTTTATTTTCGAATTATAAAACCTGGAAATAATAACTGGTAGGCGCGAGAACCTCCTGTATGTACTGAAATTGCAGAAGCAACATCCGCAACTGAACCTTGAAGTTGCTTGTCCGTCTTCAGTTTTCCAAGTTCTTTCTCAGTGAAAGCTTTTTGTATTGCATGTAATTCTTGTTTTTGCACTTCAATTATGTCTTGAAGACGCGTATATTCATCATCGAAAATTTTAATTTTTTGCATTGACTGCAATTATTGTTCTTCAATGATGTTTTCAAGACGTGAACATTCATCTTCAAGACTTTTTATTTTTATCACTGAATCATCTTTTAGCCTGAAAAATAGAATTGTTAAAAAAATTAATTTTGTGATATAAAAAATACTAAATACTTTTCAGTTTGAGTAGCAACACTTGAAGTTTCTTTCCTCGTCGTGGCTAATTCGACTAGTGAATCTAGTTGATTTGAATTTGAGCGTAACTCTTTGGGCCTTTCCTCATCCTCCCGAGGCTCCTGGATCAATTTTGCTGAAGGTATGGCTTTAGATTTTAATTTCTATTTATTACGTGGGAAATTTTTAAAGCAATAATCGTTGTCTAAGAAGTGGTCCGAACAAACTCTTGCCGTTTTTATATTAATTTTATTCTGTTGGTAACATTTTTGCACCCACACGTCAGAAATCAGCTTTTCACTTGGAAATGAGAAATATCGAACACTCGCTTTGTAATTTTTACTATTTGATTTGTTGGTATTACAACAACCCATTACCACGCAATATACCATTTTAGCACTTATTTTAATAATCTTCTTATTCAATGGTCGAAACAATGTATGCCTTATTATTCCCATGTAATCTCTTATATAGTGCAACAAATACAATATTGTGATGTTGGTACATTTTAACTTAAATGTATAACACCAAACCCAGGGCAGACGTAACACACTTTAAATTTTTCAATTTTTCGGTTAATCCAATAGGGGATCTCTCCCCACCTAACGTCAATCCAATAAGGGTCTATCGAACCGACCGATTAAGGTGGTATGGATCTCAGACCAGGTACTCCGTTAAGCCATGACAACTAGACTAGACTGACAATCCACTTTGTACATTCGGTTCCACAGACACTTAAGGTCGGTAGTCTTCTTAGTAATGCACCGCCAAGCCAAGCAAAGTCTTTATGGCATTACGGAGTACAGGGTCTAGTCTAGATCCCATACCTCCCTTATCGTTCGGGTTGATTATGCCCAGGCGATGTCGTTAGATGTCTAGCCTTCCTATTGGTTGTTTTGATGTGTTGTATTCATCGGAAACCCTTGTCCAGTATTACTACACGATATTTAGAAGTGTGTCTGTCCATGGAATCTCCGTTCCAAATATCTTCACTTTTAAGGTTGGGAGTTTCTCTGATTTGAAAATGGGTTTGCTTTTGAGGGGATTCAGTGGCGTATTTAGAGGAGGGCAAAGGAGCAATTGCCCCTTTTGTGTTCCTAAAGTATTCCCTGATAAAAATAATGTTTACCTAGAGGTTTTAAAATTTAAATAACTTCAATTTTTTTTTATTTTTCTTTGTTTTTTAGTTTTCGGATTTCGTTTGTGAATTTTCATCGAGATTTCTGAAACTTGTCAGGCGTTTTAACACTGACGCGCACGAAGGGATTAACGAGATTCTAAAAATATTTTATCTGCCTCCTCCAAAGGTATTTTCTAAATACGCCACTAAAGGGATTGGATTGGGATGTGGGAGGGGGTTTGAAACTTGAGAAGTAAGTTGCCGTACTTTTGGATGGATTTACTCCTATCCGCCAGGCTTGGAGCCACTTTTCAAGGTCGTCGAGAGCGTTTTGTAGGCGGTCAATTATTGGCTGGGGTTTGAATGAACTACTGTAGTAGATAGTGTCATCCACGTAAAAACTTAATTATTTTGGTCTGCTTTTCACGGGGGAAGTCATGTATGATTCTTGAATGAGAGATCCTCCAGCTTGTCCTGTCTTGGTGTCACCGCCAAGGTCGACTATCCGTTCATTTATACCATACATACCTCCCTGCCCTTCTACCTAAAATCCAATATCCAGAGGAATGCACTACTGGAGGGTATTCTATACCCCTTCGCCCCCGGATTACACCAATTATTTTGTGACTTCAATAATATGTTTAGACTTTTACTCCCTGATGAGCAAAAAAAGATTACTTTTGGGCTTAGCAGCGAAACCGATTCCAAAGCTCTAAACATGTTATTTAAGTCATAAAACAATTGGTGTAATCCGGGGGGTCTGGGGGGTATGGAATACCCCCAGTGCACTCTTCTAGATTTTAGGTAGGAGGGCAGAGTGATATCCCTACGCGCACTTAAGCCCATTTAAATCGGGCCCATTGCAGTAACGTTGATATCAATAAGCAAATGTAAGCAAAGCTTAGGGACCCGGAACCATAAGGGGCCCGGGACTATAAAGGCTAGTAAATCCTAAAAAGAAGATTTTTAAATAATATAGGTACGCAATTCGAAACTAATACATTGTTTTTGTAGGGGTTCGTTTTGTATATTTGCTTACCGACTCTAGCTACTCTTGCACCGCCACTGATTATGAGCACCCTTCAGTTGTTTCATGGAACTGACGATTTAAACGAGCTGTACGTGCCCTTTACGCATACCGCTCTACTGAAGTCTATCTCATCCTCATTGCTTTTGTCGCACTCTGTATGTTATAAAACATATAAATAATAAAATATTCTGACTTTTTCTAACCTCTTTGATTAAAAATATTAAATTGTACTGAAGCTATTATCTTATAAAATTGTATTAAATTAATAACATCAAGTGAAATAGCATAATTATTTTTTAATTTATTAAAATTACTAAAGTAATAATTTGAATTTTGTAACTACGGCCCTGACCATAACCTTGGAGTGGGTAATGCAGTTATCTGTAGTTGGTAAATGTCATGTTGGTGGCAGTTGGTGGTGTGATTGATATTAAAAGTTACAAGATAATTTATTAAAATGTAGAAAATGTAGAAAATCGGAAAAAAGAAAATGAGGTCAATACCTTAGAAGAAAAATATATTCCATCAAAGTGTGCTAAGTAAACTAAAAGAAATTGAGATCTGCCGTTGGAACCTTCCTGTATGGCAAACAATAAACGTGGTAAGTATAAATATTTTTTATTATTTGGTAGATAATATATTTCATTTGTAAATCAATCATATCAGCTTTTCGAAACAGTTTTTGAAAACTATGCAGTTATACGATATTTTACTATTTTGTACCTGATGACTATGTTCACCTATGTTGATGAATTGTCTACCGCAGTACTAGATATGTAATGTTGTCACTATTCTAATTGAATCACTGCGTAAGCAAAAATATTAATATTATCCCATCGGGGGAATATTATCGTTTCGCTTTAACCCATTATTGTGTTTGTCAGGTAACTGGTGAATTTGTCTTCGTCAAGTATTAGTCAAACACTGCGCATTGTTATCTGTAGTAACTGATGGCAATCACTAAGATGGACTGACATGAATTATCTAAAATTTCCTTGTAATGTTGTAATCATAGTCAGTTGCTACTTCAACGACTTCATTGGTTTCCGTAAACTCCCTTTGACGTAGACTACAAATAAAAATGTAAATTCTTTCTGCATATAAAGCTCTCGCTGCACCTTCATGCTGTTGACCATATTTGGTTTGCTTAGTTTTGAATGATTTTTCTTGAACATACGTATAAATACTGTTGTATCGTGAACCCGTAATACGAAATTGTCTTTCGATACTCCAGCTTTCTACATTACTTTTTGTTATTTTTGCAGTACTCTTATGCCAATGAAGGAGGCGGCAACTTATCAATTATACTTGGCTTCTGACGATTGGAATCCTCGTCTGATGTTGGAGTTGGTGCACATTTTCCAGCTGTTGAACTTTTCTTCCAAGAGATTGCGAAAATTGCAATATGTCACAACTAAAATAATATTAACTATGTAAGTATACTTATTCATTCTAAAGGTTTGTACTACGTTTTTACCTGATGCACAACATGCTGACACTGTCCCGATATTCCGGCTTTGAAGGTACAGGAACATTTTGAAACGTTCACTTCTTTCTCGTTGATGGTTCAAGTTCCCTTCACTTCATGCAAAGTGCAAATAGATTAATTTTTTTCAGTTTTGCTGGTTATGCCGTCTATTGCTTGACCTTCATTTACACACATGATTTTGATTGTAAATGTAAAACAAATTATTTATTTTTTAAATCTTTCATCTCTTTAAATGGGTGTTAACAATCACACATTTTTTTGAACAAAAGCCAAAGATTTTTTTTTAAATTTTAAATATCAGCTTAAACAAATTTTAAACTGATTTTTTTCTATTAAGCATCCTCATCAACCAAGCCATCAGATGTAGATCCTAAAAAACCACACTTTTGGAGCCATTACCCTGTGGAAGTAACTGTTTTCCCCTCAAGTTCAGTTGTCAGTTGCTTCATTAGTTAAACCTCATTAACCCGACGTTAGCTAGATGGAAAAAACCCCAACACCCTAGGTAGGGCGTGGCAAACCCCAAACATTAAAACAATGTAATTTTTTGTGTCCTGTGATTTTTTTAATTTTTCATTGATGAATGTTCTTACTAAGAACCATATAAACACGAAAGGAATAATTAAAATTTTTTTTTTAATGACAGAGCTTTGCAATCTTAGCTAGTGGATCTGCAGGATCATCTTGGACAATTCTTCCATTTTTTTGGCGAATTGTCCTATATGTATACCCTCGGATTACTCTTCCTGATCGATATATATTCCTGGACTAATTCAATTGCCAATATTTTGATAAACATTCTTCTGAGGAGTTCGAAATCTTCATTGTTTTCTCTGTATATTACCAGAGCATTTATGGCTGCAGTTCAATAACGAAAACACAATTGTAAGATACCATCTTCGTGAATTTACATCGAGTTCATCTACCACATCGACACCAAATTTTGTAAAGTTGTAGAAACTTACCATTTTGGGTAAATTCTTCTCCCCAGTTTCTTTATTAATTGTTCCACCGTCGGTCTAGGACAAATAGACGCCGCCGTTTAGGCGCCGAGCTATTTAGGCGCACAAATATTTTTTTTGTATTTTAAATTAAAATCCCAGCCAACGCACAATATATATAACATTTTAAATTTACATTACGTAATTATGTGAGATACCGCGAAGAAAGTCTATAATATTACGATTATCGTAGTCCAATACGAAATTCTTGATGCGGTCATCAGCAGTAATATATTTTCTTTTTTTCTTTGGAGGAGGAGCTCCAGCATTTAGTTGTTCATAGAAAATATCTCTACCGTGTTGAATTTGTTTTAAGGAATCAATCAGCTTCCTAATCGTCGGATGGTCCATTGACAGCTCACATTGCAAACGTCGGTGAGCTGCTTCGGCGTGGTTGTTAGTTCGATCCGTGTCTCTTAGAACTCTTGCATGAACTAGGCCGACTTCTTCCATCAGTTCTGCGGAGTGGTCGCCCTAAATAAGAGTCCTCAAACCATTGAAGCAATTGTTGCAACTCGAGACAAAGCTCATTTTATAGACGCATCAATGGCAGTATCCAAATCTTCGATGCGTACAAATGCTAAGGAAGTCACCATTCGCGCTTCTAAAACTAAATCACCTTCATTATTGTAGCGCCTCAATAAATGAAGATCTCCCAAATGTTTGCGCATATTTTTAACTAGATGAAATAAAAGCATCCTAAAATTCAGAGTTAGGAAATGCTTCTCTGAATGCATTCATAGCCGCTAATTCAAAATCGCACGATATCTTGGCAGTGTTTAAATTCGGCTCTACTTCTTTTAAGAGGTTTATCATTTTTACATATGTCCTTGTATGTTTGTTTGGTAACAATGCATATATTACGGGATGGACGCCTCCAAATCTTTCTGCCATAATAAAAAGAGATTAGGCGCTATTGAAAATGTTCCATCAATGAACCAATGCTCCGATTCACGCAAAATTCGCCGAACATTGCTTTCCCGGCCAAAAAGTAAAATTCGTTCTGGTTTGGGTCCACTCTCAGCAACTAAAAAGTTTTCTATGGTTCCGTTCGCTTCAAAAGTTCTATATACTTTGGGAATAATTAATTCTTCTAATGTTAATGGTGCAGGAGGTACAGCATTAACTTCATACCTCTTTCTTCTAATTGTTTTTTTTTAACGCCAGATCATTCGGTAATGCAACTTGTGCCGCTCGCGACATTTTACTATTGAGGCAAGCATTAACAATTTGTGCTGTTGACTCAGCAGTAGTTGCAGCATGGTGCTTCATATTATTAACTAAAATGCTTGCTTCAACTTTAGCCGCATTACTATCGTGAGAGTGTTCGTGCATTTGTTTCACAACGGCACCATTTATTGTGTGTATTCTCACTTTGCAACCGTGGTTTTTTTGATCACATCTCCAAAATCGTTTTAACCCACAATTACTGAGCTTATCAAAAACAAAACAATGCCCTTCAACGTGTAATTTTTCATTTCCTCTTTGCGAAACCAATTCCATTTTTTAATTTGATTTGATTTTAACTTAACTTTAAATTTAACAATTCTGGTAACTATAACACAAGACTCTTGATAGATATAGATTTCAGAGTAGGCAAAATTCAAAATATTATGCTAATTATTAGCAAAGAGTATGTATATACATACTCTTTGTTATTAGTTAATTTTTGAAAATTTAATTAAATTTTTTAACCCTTTAATGCATGATTTTTTTAAAACTAATAAACAAAATATATAATGTATAAATTGATACCATTTATTCATAAAAAATAACAAAAAAATTTTTTTTTTAAGTTAAAAGCTATAAAACTTTCAAAAAAGGGTTTGTTGTATATGTGCAACATTATGCAGTAGCAAGGTAACTTTTCAGTTAAGCTTCTGTATGAAATTTTTTGAAACAGTTGTTTTTTTTATTGAAACATAAGTACAAACCATATTTTTCACAAAATGTTTGTGTATATCCACTACAACCTGGGAATTTACACCTATTTCTTGTTGTACAAACCATCCAATGTCCTACTTGATCAAGTCGTACATCTCTGGG
Source organism: Cantharis flavilabris (assembly GCA_949152465.1). Taxonomy (NCBI): domain Eukaryota; kingdom Metazoa; phylum Arthropoda; class Insecta; order Coleoptera; family Cantharidae; genus Cantharis; species Cantharis flavilabris. The sequence goes on from OX424437.1 coordinate 9,963,646, forward strand.
AGGAACATACTTAGTTGGTCCTTTTGTTCTTTTTGCTGCGACCATTTCTTCTATTGTGCCGGAAGATGGGCGTCCACGTTTAATGATGTTGCTTTGTCCAACTCTGCAAAGACATTTAGCAATCTGCATTCGAAACTCAAAAAATGTAAGTTTCTCTATTGAATTATTTTGCTTTGTTTTTCCAATTCTTCTGTATAGCAGCCATGCATTCGCTAATGCCAAATCAAATAAATGGTAGAAAATGCGTATGTACCATTTCTTACTTTTGGTGAGTATTTTATGCCTAGCTATATTAGCATCTAATAAATCCACCCCACCCATATGTTTGTTATATTCATGTATAATGTATGGACAAAGTATTTCTTTGGTGGCTTTTAATGTTTTGTCATATCTTTTAATAGATGTTATTGGTTGTTGTCCACCAAAAGTTGACAGTAAGTTAACTACTCGATTGTCTTTCCACACAATAGAACTTATATCAATATTTTTGTAGTTGGCTACAAATTCATGGCTTGTTCCTCGCACTTCTTTTTTTATTTCTGTCTCTGTGGGCAGCTTGCAATTGGGAACCCTGTTTCGGCGCACTGTTCCCATACTTAAAATTCCATTTTCGGCCAAGTAAACTAAAAGCTCGACAGTAGTGTAATAATTATCGAAGAATAATTGGTAATTTTGGTTTTTTGGTATGTTTCTGGCTAGTCGAACAACAGTGTTTGCACATGCTCCTAGATCTGGTTCTGTTGCAAATCTGTGAATATCATTATTTTCTTGCCCAGAATAGATTTCGAATTTGTATGCAAACCCACTTACACCACACAGTACAAATAATTTAAAGCCCCATTTGTGAGGTTTCATGGGTAGGTATTGCTTCATGAAATGTCGCAATTTTGTTGAACATAACTGCTCATCAATTGACAGTTTACCTTCAAGGGGAACAGTTGAAAATACGTTATTTAAATGATCTACTATTGGTCTAAGTTTATGAAGCCTATCATGATTTTCATTATCCCGTGGCAAATGTAATTCATTGTCATTAAAGTGTAGAAATTGTCTAATTTTTTCAAACCTGTTTACGGTCATTGTTTTTGTTATTATTTCTAAGCCAACATTAGGATTCCAGTAAGAACGTGTATTAGGAAGACGAATATTAGACATAAAAATGATGATTCCAAAATACCTTTTTAATTCGGCTTTAGTCAAATGTAAAGGTTTGCCAACATCAATTTGTTGTGCATACAAACATGATTCTTCAATGATTTTGTCGTAAAGCTGATCGGTAAAAAAATATGAAAAACACTCATATGGTGAATTCAATTCGAGAATTTCATTGCTTAATGACTCGTTACCACGAAAATCTTTTTGAATATCGCTTAGCACCAAGTTCTTTTTTTTTCCAGGTAATGTTCACCTTATCCTTCTTGGAGTTTGTTGTCGGTTTTGAAGGTACTTGTTTTTGCAATTGTTCCGTATTGCTAATGGAAACATTTTCCTTATCTTCGTCATTTTCAATAAAAGGTATATTATCAGATTCTTGATCTGATTCAAGCACATATTCAGGGTCATTCAGACTATCGGTATCTGAAAAATCTAACCCATCTTCACTAACGTCGCTTAAATGATCTGAAATATTCTCAAATTTCTTTTGAGTTACTTTATTTCTTCTCGCCATTATAAATCTAATGAAACACAAACTATAAGTAATTTTTCAATAATTTCAATAAACATAATAAAAATGTAACTCATAGCATAATGTTGTATTTCTACAACATACATATTTTTCTTGCATTCAGGCCCCAACTAACACAACTTGATGTTGATATATTACAAAATTTTATCTACTAACCTTATAATATCAGCTGATATTTATTTCAATCCAATAATCTCACTTAACACACTTGAAAAAAAATGAAAAACACCAGAAAATTTTATGTTGCGTCTGTTCTTGCAAATTAAATAATTAAGAATGGCTTGCATTTGTCCAAAACAGCAATATCAGTTTATCATGAAAAATGATGAAGGGGTAATGTTGTAGGAATGTGCTACTATGCATATAAGCTCTTTAATGATTACCTTAACATAACTACAACGTCAAGAACGCTATGTTGTAAATCTGCAACCATATGCATTAAAGGGTTAATTTGGGCTCAGAGTAGGCAAAATTCAAAATATGCTAATAGACGTCTTCTATTGGTTAATTTTTGAAAGTATAGTTAAATTTTTTAATTAGTTTCTAAAGCCGGACCTTCAACTAGTAGTACACTACTATTTGGTCATACGCGAATATTAGGCAAATGTTAAAAATTTTTAAAAGTACAACTTACCTAAACAAATTTATTTCAGTGTTCTGTTTTTTCATGTTCTCTTCTTTCAGGGCCGTCGAGAGCCAAGCCGGGACCCGTGGCAAAACTTTTTTTTTTTTAAAGAGAATGCCCCTAAAGGAAATCCCTTGTACAAGAGCGCCGTAAATTTTTTCTCAATATAATTCGTAAAAAAAGAATAACAATATAATAACTAAGAACAGAAGTAAGACAATAGTTAAAAAATTTGGCGCCTATTTGGCTCGGCGCTTATACGGCGGCTCCTACTTGTCCGGTTCCGTTCATCAGCAGCACATTTTTATTTTTCTTCGGAACATGAGGTAAATGTGTGATGTCTTTTTAAAAACTAAATAAACTTATTTTTAGCTCACCAAAAAATTCGAACACTAAGGTTATTGATCAAAAGTAAATTACTTCCGCTTACTTTGTAGTGTTTGTAAAACATTACGAAGAAGATTCTTTAAGTCAACCACTTACTTCTTAAAAATTGCATAATCAATAGGATATCGGGTTAGTGGAACGTATTCAAGCAAACAACTGGTTTTATTGTCCACGTTTCGGTGCATAAGGTACACCATTTTCAAGACTCAAAACAGCTGATGTTATCAGTTTTTACACAATCCGATGTTACAGTAAGATACGATTAAACAAAATTGTATAAGAAATGATTAAAAACTGCATCATCAACTGGAAACAGTTCCTGGCTTGTTAAAATTATTTTCACTTGTTTCTTCATGGTACTCTTTTGAATCCCACCTATGTACAGGATAACGGTTTTTATGGAATCCGATTCCGTTGCACTGCTAGGGATTTCTAGAACTGAACTTGACTTGAGTACAGGGTACCTTTGAAAGGTGTCTAAATGAATTGTTATTAGCAGTAAGATTTTACAAATTAAAATTTAAAAGTACCATCAGGTTTAGAACTGGCGTCAGTTTGGGACTGCGTGGCATTTCTTGTTTTGCTCCCGGGCCAGTAGCGCTCGTAGTAGCATTTATCATTTTTTGGTTTCTTTAGTCAAGTGGATGGTACAACCGAATCTCGATTGAAAACTTTTTCGTCGGTACAATAATCATTTTTTAAAAAGATGTTTAAACAATTAGTTACTTTCTGATTGGATAATTGGTATTGGTGTTTTAGTGGTTTGTACCTTTGTTTTTATTTAAAAAGTTATTTTATTTTTTACTTTTTAGTGTAAAATTTGAAACCTGCATCCGACAGTCTACTGAAAACAATTTAAAATTTTTTAAATGCTCTTCATTTGTTCCTGTGAATATAATATCATCTATAAACACCCCTGTGTTCTCGGTACCCTGCAACGTCTTCTCTATTATTCTTTGAAAAATCAAACATGCTGGTTTAGTTCCGACAGGCAAACGTTCCATCGTCGGTAATTTGATTTTCTCATATTTATACAACCCCAACATTTCCTCAAATAGTGAGCTGTATTTGTTGCAAAATCTTCTAAGTTTGGACAAGAATCCGTACTTAATATGTTATTAACTCCTTCGTTTCCTAAAATGCTTTTCAATTTCAAATATTCTCGAAAACTCCTTAATAAATCTTAAGGATTTCTCTTAATTACCAAAATGTTAAACTTTGGTACTTAAAAATTTGAATTTATGTTCACCACAGAGTCCTCGGTGACGCTTGTTATTGCTTTGCGTCTATTCAACAAAAATGAATTGCAAAGAACGGAAAAAACCTTTGAGGAAAATGACCTCAAAAAAGAAGTCCAACACACCATCTAATATTTGGAAAGCTTTCTTTTCTTTTGTTGGTCCTCGCGACACGCCGGTCCATGAGTAGTTTATGAGGACCTCGTGCGAGAACATTTGGTCAACTAATTTGTATCCTACTTTAATTCCGTCTTGCTCTCCACCTCGGCCTTCAACTTTTATTTATTTATTTATTTATTTATTTATTTATTTATTTATACGGATACACCAATTTACATATTAAACCAAAACATATATACAAAACAAAGTTACTATACACAATATATCACAAAAAAAGCACCATCTTAAACATTTATACAAGCAAAAATTAATATAATTTAAGAAACAATAATTATAAAATACAATATAGCTACAGCCAACAACTATCAGACCTAGTTCTAAAACATTGCATCCATGTTCCACATGATGTCCTTCTTGAACCGAGCAAATGATTTTTGATGCAGATCAAACCATTCTTGTCCATTAAGTTTGTTGACTAACCGAATTATTCTTGGAATAGGACTATGAAAGCCATAATTAGTTGGGTGCACATCGGTGGCAAAGGCATTCTTGTGTCTAGTATCGTGTGAAGATATATACGGTACGAAATAATTCAATAAGCGTGGGCAGTCAATCTTTCCATTAATCAAACGAAAGGTAAAGCATAAGTCTGCGATTTTGCGCCTATATTCTAATGATTTAGTATTACAAGCAACGAGGCAACTTGAACTGTTGAATTCCTCCAGAGTACGTCCCCACTTAAAGTGAACGTATTTAAGGAACTTTCTTTCAACTGCTGCAAGTCTGTCGATGTCGACCTGGTAGAACGGAGACCATATACATGAAGCGTATTCTAATTGGGACCTCACAAGAGAAAAGTACAGTGTTTTAACTGTTTCAGCAGAAAAATGCCTGCTTTGTCTACGAATGAAACCCAAGGTACGCAAGGCATTGCCACAAATCTTTGCAATATGATTCTTGTATGTTAAGCCAGTATCAAGCCGAACACCTAAATCGTCGATCTCAATGACACGATTGAGAACATTTCCATTAATATTGTAATCAAATTTGTCAAAACTAAGTTTGGAGTATGAGATTACCGAGCACTTGTTGAAATTTAAATAAAGTTTGTTATGCTGGCACCACCGATGAAGGTTATCAAGATCTACCTGTAATAACCAGCAGTCTTGAATAGACCTGATTGATTTGTAAATTTTAAGATCATCTGCAAACAGTAGATACAAACAGTGTTTGATAAATTTACCTATATCATTGATAAATATCAGAAACAGAATCGGACCACAGTGGGAACCTTGCGGAACACCAGATGATACAGCAATGTCTATTGAGATATGGTTCTTAATCCGTACCTTTTGCTTCCTCCCAACTAGGTAGCTACGAATCCACTTAACTGCCAACGTACTAAAGCCTAGAGAGGAAAGTTTCGATAGGAGAGCTTTATGGTGTACTCGATCAAACGCCTTTGAAAAATCAGTGTAAACAGCGTCCACAGGCATGTGATTTTCAAACGACTCTACCACATCAGATACAAACGATAACAAGTTTGTAGTAGTCGAACGGCCTGGAAAAAAGCCATGTTGCTCAGCTACTATGTGATCTTTACTAGCAGACAGAAGTTGAGTTGCAACCAATTTATCCAGCAATTTAGGAATAGTTGATTGAATAGAAATACCTCTATAATTCTTGATATCACAGCGATTGCCTTTCTTAAAAATAGGAGTTATGAAGCTTCTTTTCCAAATACTAGGAAATTGGCCAGTAGTTAACGATAGTAAAAATATATTATAAATGGGAGTAGAGAGAGAATATTGACATCTCTTAATAAAAAAGGAAGGAATACCATCAGGTCCAGAACTAAGACTATCAGGTAGACCTCCAATTGCATCAAAAACATCAGTAATCGTAACGTTAAAGCTGTCGCAGTTGATCTCATCGATCGCATCATAATGAACGTCATTATCGTCATCTTCACAATAAACGGTAGAGAATTGCTTGGCAAACAAATCAACGCATTCTTGACCTGAGTTGGACAATTCACTACTGAGAAACATAGAAGAAGGATAATCCCTTACTCTTTTGCAGTTATCAATATATCGCCAAAAGACTTGAGGATCAATTGCAATGGCTTTTTCTGTTTTATCAATATACTCACGATGAAGTGCAGAAGTAAGAAGTTTAGCCTTATCCCGTAGTACACAAAACTTTTGATATTCAGTTAAACTTTTAGTTTCCTTAAACTTCTTGTGGGTAACTTTCTTGTGTATAATCAACTGAATCAATTCATTGGTGAACCAGATTGGATACTTGGATGCAATAATTTTCTTATAAGGCACGAATATTTTAATGATGTCCGATAACTTTTCGTAGAATTGATCTACTATAACATTAATGTCATCCGAGTTTAAAATCACTGACCAATCAACTTCCAGAAGATGAGAATTGATTGCTTCAAAATTGGCAGATTTGAAATCGGGTATAATATTGTCAAAATGTAAGAATGATTTTGAAACAGCAGTCGAAATATTGATGGTATATGCTATATGATGAATTGATGTATTAGATAATGGGTCATCTGCAGAACTGACAGAAGTATTTAGAATGTTGGTAAAAACTAAATCCAAAAGAACGCCACGACTATTGGGTATTGGGTTACGCTGAAGAAGATTATGCAGTGACATACCTTCAGAGATTGACTGTGTCTTGGAACATTTATTAGTTGAGATGCAGGTAGCAGAACCTTCCTTCGTCCATGTGGTTCGTGGTAGATTAAAGTCTCCACAAATAATTAATTTAGAAAATGGGAAATGATTAGCAATATTGTCAATAATATCACAGAAATCATCATAGGCTTGAACATTAGAATCGGGTGGGATATAAACCGCACCAAGAATAATATCACCGATCCGAACAAATGCAGTTTCGATAGTATTTTCAGTCGCAATAGAAATACAGTTTTCAAGACTTCTACGGACTGCAATTAACACACCCCCGCCCCTAGTTTTAGTGCTCGAGTTTAAGGATCTATCACAACGGAAGATATTGAAATCGAAAAACTGTAATTCGCTAGACGAAATGTTGTCGTCCAAGAAAGTTTCAACAAAAATGATTATGTCATACGAACATGAATTAACACTATTGCTAACATCAAGGAGTTTAGTCCTCAATCCCCCACAATTCTGAAAAAAGATTTGAAGAACCTTCTCTTGTTTATGTGAATTAGAAACGGTACTTGCCTTATAATTGATGACTTTCTCTGGGGCCACGAAAAAAGTTAAAGCGGCGGATCTTTATACCTTTAGGCCAGGATTCTGGTTTAAGTAACTCCTCATAAAGAGACATACTTGTACCCACTTTGAAAGAAGATACATCATCATAGGTACCCAACTTTTTGCATGAAAATTTATTTTGTGGAAATTTAGCATTCATATACGTTAATAATGTATCTTCGGAAGCATTAGCCGACACACGACTAACATGGAGCCAACATTTGCTTTCAACGCCACTAAAATCAGTAGCATCCGTTCCAGAACCAACAATACATGGCAATGATTTGCGATTACTATCTGAGGAATTTAACACGTTAACAGTTTTATTATTATTAATGTTACCTATGACTGAGTTCTGCCTTCTTTTCCTATTGTGGTGAACTTCTATGTAACCATCGTTATTACTATCGATCACAAGACTACATTGAGGATCTTGCGGATTTAGTATATTGAGAACTTCGTTCGCATTTGTGTTAAGAGGAGATGTATTAGAACTACTATTCTTGACAATATTAGGCTGTAGTTCGTTTGCTTTTTGTGGTAAAGGTCGAGCCATACTTGATTTTGAAGTTGCAACCACGTGTTGAGTGGGTTGCATATTATTTACTTTTAATAGATTAATGATGATGTTCTTGTCATTAATTGTTGCATTTAAAATATTAATTTGCTGTTTAAGGCATTCAATTAAATCCTCAACACAGTTCAAGCTAGAACTATCGGATTTATTTTCAAACACAACTCCATTATTGTGTAATGCTTGAAATTCGACAGGTAGCTTACCTGACACGATTATATCGATCAGTTCTTTCTTCTTCAATTTATCTAAATCGTTAATTAGCTTTTTGCGATCCTCTTCATTAGCCATATTATTATTGATTACTTCGATAGTCATTTTAATATTCAATATTCACTAACATAACCCCGAAATTCACTAACAGCTTTGGTTTGATAATGTTTCTACCTGTAACAATGTTATGGTGGACCTTCCTGAATAAGTATGTAAAAACCAGAATTGTATTTACCAGTTGTGTTCTAAACAACATATGTTGTCTAATCTGGTTGTCTAACTTAGACGGAGATACCTCTTCACAACATTTCAACGGAAATTGAAAATGTTTTAGTAAATCCACTTGCAATTTCAGTCAGAGGTAGCGACAGCTTTGGTTTTCACACGTTTGGGAGTAACAGAAAGTAATCTAAACAATAGCAATAATTAGGTATGTTTATTGAAACCTCCGAATGTTATAAAAATACAAACAGTTCCTCTGCGTTGTAAAACTCACAGGTAATCCAACTTTCTTCTAAAATAATTAAAATAAATAACTTAAACTTTCAAAATCAAGTCAAGAAACAACATTTTTTCTTGAAAATTGGTGCTATTAATGTAGACCTTTTAATGTACTCGTAAAATTAACTTTTTTAAACCACATAATAACTAAAAATTGTATAATCAGTGTTCTAATCAGAGGTGGAATGCCGTGCCGATCACAGGCAAAAACTTATATTTACAGTGCGGCAAATTTGAGGAAGTATGCGACTTAATATGTACGTATATACAGTTGTTATTAAATATTGTCAAAAATTCTTGAGTTGGATATACCATTGACTTTCCCGATGAATAATTGCTACCCAAAATTATAAAATTTTGTTGCACAACTTCCAATAGTCTTTTTTATTCTTGTTAAAAAGAAAAAATTTCCTGCAGCGTAGGCATAAACTCTTCTTCTTTTGTGGAATTTCCAAAATTGTTATTTCTTCGTGTGCAGTTGTGCCAAATTCTTCCAGTGTATGTAAAGCTCTATCGCTTTCATCACTTTCACAATTTGATCCAGGAGAATAGTTTGAAGTAAAATTTTTTAGAGTTTAATTTAAGTGATGATTGGACGGATGCACACGTGGGAGTAGTATTTCGACGTCCGTGGCTTCTAATGCTACCGAAAAAATTCAAAGAACAATTCTGTTCAAGTTCTCCGATATAATATTTTCCTCATAAAATTATAGTCTCTAGGACTTTGCTTTAATAGAGATAAAGCTAAAAAAACGTCGAGCCTTAGATTTCTTCTGCTGCATCTTCATCTGAGACATAAAATGATAAGATGCTTTGTTTACTGTTTCACCAAGGAATTCTCCAGATGTATAAATTCACTGTTGTATTAACTACTTGCTATTTTGTGCAGTCTCGATTTACACCAACCGATCTTAATAAATTATATTTACTTTTCAAATCTGCAAAAAAAATTATTCTGTTACCACCAGTAAAATCAAGAAAATATAATGTTTTACTTGACGATTCATTTGAGGTGTTTTCAATTCCTCCACCAGGTTGCGTTATGCGACTACTTTTCACGCTGTCAAATATATCGTTGACCTGCTGAACAAAAGTTGCAGTTGCCACACTCCGTTGTTCCAACTCATCTGCAAAGCAAAAAAATTAATAATTTAAAAAATAAATAAAACCTGAGAAGCAATATTGACTTTCATCGAATAGTTAATCTTACGAAAGATAAGTGGTGAAGAGCTATCTATCTGATAAGCCCTTTTTATATCCTCAAAGCGAGCGTCCATTCGAGTTTCTTCCTCAGAAATTTCCACCGGCAGAGACACATTATCTCTGAATAATGACGCCGTTCGTTTTAAGAGATGCGGCGGATCAAAAATGGCAAAAATCTTCTTGCCATTGTAGTTGAAAAATGGCTTTTCCTTAGTAACACCATAGTTTAAATATACAAGTAGTTGGACAACCGCTGGGTATTGAAAAGTTAGTGAATTTTTGCATCAGCGAGTGGATCCATCTAGCGGTCAAAAACTAAAATGTCAAATAAAATAAAACAATTCAGTTTTGGGTATGAAACTTGGCTTTACTACAAAATTGTTCTGATAAGTCGATAGTCGATACCTGAAAAAAATGAGTCACTTTCAGGTATATGATTTTAGGTAGTTTCATGAAATTTTTTCCAAGTAACCAAGTGTAAGCGAATTATTTCCTAATATGTTAAAAATTCTGAATTGACGCAAAGACAATTATAAGCAAAAATTGGCTATGTAAACATTGTATAACTTTCCACATTAAATTATTATTTAGAATTTTATAATCAAAATTCTATCAATATTTTGGTAGCACGTCAAAACGCCGAAAACAAAATAACGTCGGAAAATAATAACGTCGAAAAGCAAAAACGTCGAAGTCAAAAGGTCGAAAATAAAAATTTTTTTTTACTTTTAATTTTAATTTTATTACGTTTTTTAAATAAACTATATCACAAGAAAAAGTCAAAAGTTTTTTTTTAAACACGATTTTGTCAACTGTCTTGGAATTCAAAGTTATAGGCGATACCAGTCAGATAGTCATCCAGGTTCACCATACGACAAAACTATCACCTTAATTCTGGCAGCAACGTCGCGATATTTTTTTCGTCCTTGGGGTGTTGTTGGCCGCTGATGTACTGTTCTACTTTAAACTCGTTCATACCCTGTTCTTTCTTCAAAACATCAATAAACTTCCAAATTGAAGGGTGGTTGCAGCTCAAGAGAGAACTGAAAGCCCGATGCCATCCTTCCACAGAATTGTTTGTTTTGGGCAGGTCGTTGAGGACAGCTTCATAACAATTCCAAAGTGCAATTTGAAACTTTGGAGGACGCCTAGTTGACCCGCGCTGGCGGCCGATCCAGGTATCCTCGAAATAATCGATCAGTGGTTCAAGTATCTCATCGTTAGTAATGAAAAACTCGGTTTGAATGAGTTCCTCAAAAGATTGAACCACTTCGTCGACGGGGACAAAACTCAAAGCAGCCAACTTTCGAATATTAACCGAGAACTGAATGTTCTCACGGTTCTCGCACTGGACTCGAATCCTATGGTTTCTTTGAATAACTCTCCATATGCATTGACTGAAATGGAAAAAACATCCTCGGTTATTAATGCCTTCAAATGCCTGTCTGAAAGCATTTATCTGAGCGACTTCAAAATCTGTCATGACGCTCTCAGGGGTTAGCCCAGGCATGAGGTTCTTGAGAACATCAAGGACTTTACCGTATGTCTCCTGAATGGTGAATAACTGTTCGAACAATGGGGGAGCAGATTTGAATGTTCCATCCGCGTACCAGTGGCTACAGTTCTTCATTAAATCTAAATTCTTTTGGGTACTAAAGAAGAGGATTCGGTCATCGGATGGGCCACTATCAAAGAGGAGGAACGGTTCGTTTCGTTTCGTTTCCCTGTACTTTCCAACGATAGTCAAGTCCATAAGATTTGTAGGGTTAGGAAGTGGAGCTGTAGCCGCTCTTCTTGCGCGTTGAACAGTTCTCGTCATAAGAGAAACTGAAGGAAGTGCCGCAGCTACAGCTGATGGCAGATTATCGACGGACGTAGAGATAAGCTGAGCCGGAGTATCAATCATAGTTTCACCATTGTGCTTGATTTCTGCAAGAATTTTCTTTGCTTCGATTTGGGCCACGTTGACCACATGGTTATGAGATCCCGACGTACTAACTACTTCTTCTCCTTCAGTGATGGCACGTCCTTTGCACTTAAATTTTGAGTATTCCACGCACTTGTAGTAGGTTCTGTCTTTATTACTACCATCTCGTTTGTAGAGAAAACCTTCATGAAGAAGTTGGTTATTTTTCTTTTGGCTTTTAATATATTCCATATTCACTAGTAAGTTTAAATGTTTGACTTTTAGGGATAGTATTTGGTGAGTAAACATTTTGTTTATATGTAGTTAGTATAGAGTTATAATTTGCTGTTGGTATCTTCTTATGTGATTAATCAGATCTGTGACCTAATCAAAGGGGGGCTAAAACATCAAAAGGAGGACTAAAACTCCATACATATAAATCATAATAAAAACTGAACATGCAATATTTTGTAGTGTTGAATTTCTTTATTTAAATGTATCCGACCGAATTTTCATCTTCCATAGGCCTAGCATCATCTATATCTTCGAACTCTTTGAAAAAATCATGTTTAATTCATAAATTGATTTTAACGTTTACATTTTATAATCAGGGGTGGGATAAAAATATATAAAATACATTTTTGGGACGGCTCGGCTTATTAAAATACATGTATTTTAAAAATTAGGCCCAAAAATGTTCTTTTTTTGCTCACCCTTGTATATAATTTAATTTAAAAAAATTTAATAAAACTTTTTATTCAATTACGAATAATAAATAGCACTAAATATATTAGCCAATCTGAAACTTATAAAACTTGATATATTAAAAACTTCGAAGTTTTCATTTTCGACGTTTTTGTTTTCGACCTTTTTGATTTCGACGTTTTCGTTTTTCGACGTTATTGCTTTTCGACGTTATTGTTTTCGTCGTTTTTGACTTTCGACATTTTTGTTTTTGACGTCGACGTTTTTGTTTTCGACATTTTGACATGGAATCAATATTTTACCGCAATATGCAACAATTACAGTTATTGTTAACAATACACTGTACAAAACCTCATGAATGGAATTAAGCGAAAGGTTCGAAAATTTTATGGCCTGTTTTAAAAAATTTTAGTTTTAAATTTTTTACATATAATATGATATTTTCAAATGTAAATATAAATATTGTTTTGAAAAAATAATAATTCGATTTCGGTAAATTTAAACAAATAAAATATTTACACATTAATTAGTTACAATAAGTTTAAAATATACAAATAAAATTAAAATTAAGATTTGCAAAATTCAATTTAATCTCACAAAATAAAGTTCAAATCTCATGATAAAATCAAAATTTCAAAAATAGTTCATTACTAAATTTATCAAAATTCATTTAAATGATTTTGGAACAAGACAATAGGGAATTAAGTTTGCAATAAAAATCTTTTAATTATTTTATTTAAAATTATTTAAATATAAAATCTTAACTTGTGAGAAAATAAGCAATAAAACTTTAAATAACAAGTTAAATTCAATATTATAATGAAAATTATATCTTTAAGCTTTCAGCGACAGTTAGCGCCTTCGTCAGAAATTTATTTATTGCTTAAAAATATAAGTTTCATTATATTATTGAATTTAACTTGTTTTTAAAGTTTTATTGTTTAAAATTATTTATTTTGTAAATTTCGTAATTTATCACTTGCAATTATTTGGCAATTTTTAATTGGAGCAAATTTACACATTTTATACAAATTTACTACAATAAAATGATTTACAATAAAATCACGATGAACTTGACAAACTTCTTCTGTATCAAACCATACCGGTAAATTAATTTTCAAATTAGAAACAATTTCTTGATAAATTAGTCTTTTAATCTTTTTATTAGCTTTGCATTCATCAAAACATAAATTAAATTGTAAAAATGAAATTTTTACGAATGTCTTAATTAACTCTGTCGGAACTTTCAATGCTAAACATTTTGCCGTAGAAAAGTTTCTATGTAATAGCAATAATTCGTTTGAATCTTCCATAATGTTATTTGTTTGTAGAACTTCTTTACAATTATTACACTGAAATTTTTTAATACACTTAAAAACTAAATATCCTGCAAAATACACTTCCGAGCAGTCTTGTAATGTAATTGTTGAAAGTGTTGATGTTTCAGGAAGAGAACGTCCTGCCGATGCCGGTCTTATAGATGCGTAAACACTTTCCGAGTCAGAATCAGCATTTATTGGCTCTAAATCTTCTTCTTCCGATTCAAGCGACTCTTCTATATCTTCGCATTGATTTTCAAATAAATTAAAATTTTCTGTTGATTCACAATTAGAAGAATGCGACGATTTCATTATATTAATAACCGAGTTTATTTTAAAAGTCGTCCTAAATGTCCTTATTGTCGGATTTCGGTTAAAACCACCTCTTTGTCGAAATACGGAAAACAAATTTTCCAAAACATCTTGGTTTAAACGATTAGTTAACAAAAATGGAAAATTATTTTTCAAACCGTCTTCAAAAATCATATTTATTGCATTGATAGACTGTAGTATTCCTTCAAAGCATGGTGGTCTTGATAGTTTTCCACTTTTATCAATTTTTTGAAGGCATGAAAATATTTCTAAACCTTCATTTAAAATACCTTGCACAAAATGGTTATCCTTTGACATAGCTGCATTATAAATATTAGCACAATATATTTGACGACTATTTAGAGCATCAAAAAGTTTATTTAATTTATCGACAAAATCGGCTGTAGACAATGCGGTAACACTGTTTAATTGTTTTGAACCAACTCCAGTTTTAATAGCTGCGGCCATACTGTGACTAAATATTTGTACAGCCAATTTTACCGACATTCTTTGAAATTTGTTGGGATTAATGTGAATGTCTGTAATTTTAGGTAGAGCACGTCCGGAAGCACTGCTTATATCTAGCATATATACGTCGCGTATGTCTTTGAGGGAAACTCTATTGTTTTTATAAATAAAATCACCATTAAGCAAATTGTTCCTAAAACATTTAAATAGATGAGGAACGTCAAATAATGCATAACATTTTTCATTTCCAACTAAAAAGTATTGTTTTTCTTTAGTCACATTTAAACTTTTTATAGTTCTCTGGTTTATTCCAGATTGATCACACACAATAGCTTTAACCTTTAAACCAGTAGCCGCTAATTTTTCAATGCATTTTGTAAGTACATTACAGTAAATGTTTTGCTGAAATTCCGTTCTCACTTACAAAATAAGCGACGTTTAACTTCCATTTGGAATATAATCCTCTAATAAGGAAAACCATTGATTGTTTAGCAAGTACTGATTTTCTTCCTAAGTAGCCCAAATCTTGAAACCCTATCAATTATGTCTAACTTACTATTATACTCCAAACACTTCTTGATACTCATTTCGTCAAAACATAAGATGCAATACTTTTCTTGTTCTGTCATGGTAGTGCATTTTAATTGTATTTGACGTAATAGTGTGTGGATGTTGGTCCACGGTTGTAAATACAACTTAACGATAACTACAATTTATTAACGGACAACGACAGTATGTATAACAATAACAATAATGAGTAACAATAACGAGTGATAACTAAATAACAACGATTGAGAACAAACACTAACAAACTGATGATAACGACTCTTTTGTTTTTCTTTGTGATCGGTTGAACTACCCGGCGAGAATGTCCGCTTTTTCTTCCTTTCCTCTTGAACTAAACTCGCCTCCTCTGGCGGGTGTGTTGCCAACCGGTAAGGCGCGAAAGTAGCGACTTTTAAATTTTTATATGTTCGTGGTCGCCACAAGTGCTTTACTGAATCCAGGTACACTATTAAAACCGCTTATCCACTTCCGAATAGTGGATACAGCTGGCAAAACTATACCCTTCGACCTCATAAATTTGTACATGGATGGCGACTTGTAGTAAAGGGTTATTGACATGTTTTTTTCATGTACAGTCCACGGCTGCCTTGGTTTGTGAAGCAATTGCATTTGTACCAAATGTTTCGAGTAGTTGGAGTGAATTTGATTTGGATCTATATAATGATACTTCTTTATTTTATTGGCCTTTCTTTTAGTCTATTGATTTGAGAATACTTTTTCTGAAGTTGCTTCTTCTGATTCAATATTTTCTTTCTCATTTTATTTTTTCTGGGAGTATTCTCATCTGAAAATAGTTTACGCTTTGCAGAAGGCTTACTCAAGGTTGATGGCGATGCCATATTGATCCAATTGGTAATGAAGTCATTATCAGATGAAGGTGAACTTTCTTTTTGAGCACTTGTTTGTTGATGTAATGGTGGTGAATATTGAAGAAACTGTTTGGGAGATGAAGAATAAACATGTAAAAGTGGTGGAAGTTGGGTAGATATTTCTGAAGTTGCTGGAGAAGGCACCGCATTTGGCTTTAATTTTTTTGATGTGGTAAATTCTGGTGAAAAGTGTTCTTCACATATAAACTTATTTTTAAGACTGCTTGGACTTAAAATAGGCAAGCTGTTGTTTCCTAGAAAATTTCAAAATTTTTAGAAAATAATCTAATTTGGATTATTAAATCATGATGTTACAAAACGATTAAAAAGTTTACATTCATGCATTGCTTATACGAGAAAGGCACTATTTTTTAACATGGTACAAAATCTGAATAAGAAATATTATTTTATAGCCTTTTTAATATTAATAAGTAATAACTTACCTGAATTAATTATCCACGTATCTAGTATCATCTTTTATAGGAAATTTGAATTTTCTTAAACTTGGGAAATCTCTGGCACATTTTCCACAGTTTACATAAACACATTTGTTACCCGACATTTCAAATAAAATTGGTTACTCAACTTATGTTATAAGTACAGCAATGATTAAAAGAAGCTATATGTTAAAAGCTTTAAGCGTCATTAGCGTACTAACGCACTGGATCATCGACACTCGATCGTTGACATTTGAATGCAATACAGAGTAAAGTGGCAAATGTCCAAATTGAGTTTTATGACTAGAATTACCTTAACCTACTTGTAATATTAAATCTAATTATTTCCAACAAATAATATTAATCCGCACTGTTGGTTTTTTCGGCAAGTACCAATTTGAAGCAAAACGTGCTGAAAGGTTAATCTTTCAAGTAAAGATTGGGTTTTATAACCGGCGTGAGAACTGTTTAGGCCATTTCGTGTTATTATTTCTTGGCATGAGAAAAATTGCTCAATGTGCAACAGTTATGTGCAAATTGAAACGTTTGACAAAACTTTTATTTTTTGTTTTTTTCGTACTTTCTCTATTATTATCAAATTCGTGCTTAATAGCGCTTTTTTCATTAATACAATAGGTTTGCAGAGGACACCTTACTTACTTAATTGATTACAATCTTCTATAATTTGTTATATTTCAACTAAAATGCGTAAGGTTAAAGATAATGGGTTACCCTTTACCTGGATAAAAGATTATCCAGAACTAATTATGGAGAATAATAAAATATTCTGTAGATGTAAATTTAAATAATATGTAATAAATAGATAGATTTTCGGGATTCTTGGACAGGGGTTAAAAATAGAACAACTTGTTCAAAAGGTCGACGTTTCGTGCAACTTTATTGTGGGCCTCTTCAGTACTAAAAATATGCCAATTAATGGTAGACATGTAAAATTAAAAACAATCTTACCCAATTAAACAGAATGTTCGGATGTTACAAAAAATATAGCATATCCCCGAAATACGTCAACATGTGCTGTATGCAGCATCCGCAAATCAGTATACAAATAAATAAACGTAAACCAGATAAATGTATAAATAAAACCATTAACAGGTTAAAAAAACCAGTCAATCAATATAAAATTACTAACATGAAATAAATTAATGTAATAAACTTTCAAAATTCACCATATAAACGAATACCTTGCAAGTCAGCTTATCCTTTTTGACCTTTTGAACAAGTTGTTTTATTTTTAACCCCTGTCCAAGAATCCCGAAAATCTATCTATTTATTGAGAAATATGGACAAAAACCAAAGTATAATAATATGTAATATTTGTGAGAATTAGCAAAGAAACAAACTTCCTGAAAAATACAGTGGTATCTACCGGAGAAATCCTAAACTTAAAAATATTCATAGCGGACAAATCCAGAACTAATAAATTTTACTATCCCAATTCTAGGTAAGGTTATCCAACTACTTGTATATTTAAACTATGGTAACACCACAGTATGATAAAGCTTTGACATTCGTGGTGGCCATATCACAAATGATTGTCACTACTTCCAAGTTTGCCAAATTCTGACAAGCAGACAGCACATCCTCGGTACAACTCTTAATTACTTCGCTGAAACAGCATCCACTGGAAAAATAATACGCAACTGGCTGCTTCCATTTCTTGTCGCTCACAATCCTGTTATTCTTCTTGTTATATTCTAAATGTTGTTTTATCTCAATTTCATCAAGATGAAGCGTAACGCAAGCATCATTGTCCTTTTTCCTGGCCTTGCAAAGCTTTTTTTGAACCATAAATTTGGGCCTCTTTTGACTTTACAATGGACGCCAACCTCATTTTTCTAGGCGTTGTCTCGAAATGTTTAATTCCTCGAAAAACCAATTCCTTTTCCTGTCGAAAAAATATTCAAATTAATGAAGTGGAAAAAATTGAAACTATTTTATTGAATTAAGATTGCGTTTCATGAATTTTGTTACATTAAAAAAATAGTTTACCTTGCATTTCTTGTCGACTTGTGCCAGCAGTACTTGCCTCTGCAAATTCCCTTTGTTCGGATAATCCTAAAAAACAAGGTGGAACTCGGATGACCAAATTAATGAAGTGGGGAAATAACGAAAATAAACGCTCAACAGCTGCTGATGAACATAAACTAGTGTTATACCGAATAAAGGCTTTTCTCACCTGCCGAAAGCTATCGAATGTTTGTAGGGTCGTCCGTGGATCATTGAAAAAATTTATCCTCTCACATTCTGCAATGGATTTTTCTATTTTCTTCAATTATTCAAGTAGATTCTTATTGAAAATGTAAAATTTATTTACATTAGGAAACTCATAATTTTCTTTGTTCGAAGTGGATGAAGCCATTGAAAATATTTTTATTCGTTTACACACATTTCATGTAGGTATTTGTCTTCTGTCACATTATGATGCTATATCAGGCAGCCAATTCATTTTAAATTGTGGATGGAAGCAAGAAGCCAAAATAGCTTCTACTCTTTCTAAATACAATATTATTTAAAAAAAATTGATTTTAAATACATTATTGTAGTCCACGGAAGCTTTGTCTTTTTATGTTTCTCCATAGTGATAATATTAAGGCAAGTGGCTACGAGTATTGTTTTATCGTTGTAGCAATATTAATTTAAAGAACAAGAGAGGCAGCAATTTCTTGATTTTGAACTCACGCTCTTTTGCCTCCGTTTATAAAAGGAGAGCTGGTTTTCATTTCCATCAGGGCATCGGCACAATATAAAATTACTGGAGAAGATCAATTCCAGGTGTGGTGATAATTTTGCATTTAAGTAGAATTTCATCATAAGATTTGATTTTGTTACGACTTTTGCGACTTTATTTTTGAGTTCCACCACTTGCACAATGGAATCATATAAGGCATTCCAACGTGTTTGGCAAGGGTATTTGAGTGAACAAAGTACTGTTTCGATTAATACTTCTGCAGATTTAGGCTTTCTAGATGCATTCCATAATACCGTGCACTTTTTCAACGTTTGACTGTACATGTCCAACGTTAATTGTTTCTCTTTTAGGCCATTATCAAAGTCTGTGGTTGCCAGCAGATTTCATATCAAATTTTGGTGCTCGATACATTTTCAAATTCGTCGGTTCCTGCAATTGCTTCATTTTCATCATTATCTAACGAACACCCAAACTGTTTGAAAGCTTTTACAAAATTAGAGTCATTATCTGTTACAGTTAATATAATTTGTCCTACATTTAATCCAAACGGGTTGTGGATTTTTAACAGTGTCTCTGCTACCTTGTCAAATGAATGCTTTCCTTTAAACCTTTGACACGCTAAAACACCGCTTTCTCTAGCTTCTTGAAGATCTTCTAAATTTTGGATATATTTCCAATTAATTTGTTTGTCTCTTTAGGCCAGTAAGTCTCAATTCCTTACTAGCCAGTTTGTAGGAACGTCCTCTTCCGACGAGATAATTCTGGCCACAGTTGTACTTGTGCAATAATATCCCAAAATTGGTTCTTAAGCAGCTTCTTCATCTAGAACTGGTCCTTTTAAGAACTTGAATAAGATTTGATTTGAACTTGATTTTAAGTACCTATTTAACCATTGCGTGACACCACAAGCCATCTTACAGTGCCGGCATTCTGTGATCAATGCCCAAGTTTCTGAGTAAATTCAAGTTATCTCTGTAGCCACGGTCCACAATGTGGACAATTCTCAAAGGCCAGAAGCATCTATCTGGAATTCATTTTCAAGCTTCGATACATCATTGTTTCTAAAGTTTCTAAAATATAATATCCATTAGGAACTACAACAAAGGCTGGCTTAATCAAATGACATCCCTTATGCACCGAGTATGACTGTTTCAGTGATCTAAAGTTACTGCTTTTTGCATATATACATTAGTTCTATTGATATATGCTATTGCAACAGGAGGATTAGGATTATAAAGTCTATTTGAAAAATCTAGTTACTTTTCGTTCATTTGAGGGAGGGGGGAATATTGCATAATAATAACCAGAAATTAAATAACCTGAGTTAAAAAATTGATTATAGTTATAGAAGTTATATTATATGATTCGTGCTTTTCTATCATCTCCCGTGATTTCAGTTTTAGATTTACTTTTATTACTAATAACATTGGTGATAAATCTATTTGTAAGGCAGGAAGCATTCTTTGCAGACTGGTATTAATTCACCTTCAATTCTCAAATGGAATATATTAGAAAATAAATGATTTTTTGCTTTCTCATCTTATGCAAACCAGTGTTTTCATCAACTTCCATAATATGTGGCTCGGATGGATTTGCATCAGTTTCGTCTTCTGTTATAAACTCAGACATCCACCAAGGTTTTCTGATTCAGATTCAGACAACGAGGAAGCAAATGAAGAATTTGACGAACATTTTGATAATTGTTTTTTAAACAATTTCAATGAAATTTTAAAAATGCAACTAGAATTTTTCTGTTCTATTCACAGGCTGGATCCTTGAAATTGGTACGACGAAGATGAATAATGACTGAAAATATAAAAGAGGTCGTAATGGTGCAGGGAGAATACTAACAGCTTTGAGATTTAAAGAAAAACAATTTTGATTTCGACGAGACGCCCGTCGAGTGTGCCATTCGAGAGTTGCAAAGAAGTCGCATTAGATACCCCGGGATACCTAAACTTGAGTTGTAAGTTATAAAAGATTTTCCAATAAATATCGAATATTGCATATTGGCAATCCTTATAAAATTTATAATGTCGCATAGGTTCTTCAGAATTATTTATTTAAGAATTTGTACAATCAGGATGAATTTTCTTTGAGCAGAATTGGTAAGGAAATGGATTAATCTGGACGACGAAGGAGTTATTGATATAATTTGACTTTTCCTATTGTTTTTATTTAAATAAATTATATGTCAAACGTAGGAGCGCTTTTGGGCGAAATCTAGGTCTAGCAACAAACATTTTGTTTTAAATATTTATACAAAAATAAAATTATAAAATACAATATTGTTTTTTTAATTAATGGGAACACAAAAAAAATTTTAACGTATGCCTCTTTCTCCGAGAGAAAGGTTTAAGCATTTGGACCCCACGGTTAATTACTCTGGATTGGGGAATGACTAACCCTGTTTTTAATGGTCGATAGCGGCAATCATCAACCCAGAGTAACAGCCGGATTTCTTGCCCTCCGAAGCACGGTTGCGGTCATATGAAATTTTTAGACTCCCCAGATTCGAAAGTCATCATCAGGGCTGTCTCGAAAAATGGATAAATGTAACAATTTATCCTTCTGTTGAGGTAGCCCTAATGATGAATTGTCAGTAAATGGGATCGAAACGTCTGCACTATTGTTGAAACAGTTGTTTTATTACATCTGCGTCTGTCCAAAATTCCCGAAAAGTTTTATCTTGAAGTTTTACATATTATGTACCTGCTAATTCAAGCATATTTTTTATTATTTTTTAAATAATCTAAAAATTTTAAAAGCTATGCCAATCTGCATACCAATTTCTCTGTTGGGAATCGTTCCAAAATTTTTTTTCTAATTGGTGGCTTGATGCCAAACTCAGTTGTACTGACGTTTCATCGTGGCGATTCGCAATCTAAGCCACCAGAAAAATTCGTTGTTCTTCTTGAAATTGTTTGAATTTTGTATAGTACCCTGTAAGCATTAAACCTTTGGGACTGTCCAATATTTTTGATAAAGTGTAGCTGTGTATTTTCTCGAAGAATCTAAATAAGAACAAGATGACGAGGAAGAATTGCTGAGGGATATCTTTCGGTATCGGAATCGTCTAGGATGCGGATTTGACCTAGGTTAAGCTCCAGGTTCTTCTTGAAGAAAGACCATAATATTTTGACCTTGGGGAGAGGAATTTCAGAATTATTTTCTAATTGAAGAAGGATGAAATTATTGTCGGAACTGAGGGCGTCTATTGATGTCACTCGGCGAGGGAATTTAATGTTCTTTCAATTTCGGCTGCTGCAGAATTTATTCATAATTCCACCCATCTCCTAATATATAAAATCCCAGCACGCTGCTCCTGCTCCAGCATGTCATTTTTTGGTGAAAAAAGGAACACTCTGATTGGTCGATTCTTTTTACCAACCGAGAAATATATTAAACTAAGATTAAGACTAAAAATATTTGAAAAATAAAATAATGAATAATTCCGGTATAAGAGGAAACAATTAAAATTTAGTAATCATAGTAAGTTCAAGAGTTGAAAGAACGCCGAGGAACTGCAGGTGTTTGAGGTTAGGCAGCAATAAAATCTTAAGGTTAAAAAAGTTGTAGTACGGGCACTTCCAAGAGGTCGACTCGAGTGTTCGGATTGACGTTACCGAAATAAGAACAAAAACCTGTTAAAAATAAGTACCGAATTAACAAGACATTCTAAGCAGTAAGTTGGGTTGCCTAAGTATAAATATTTATACGAGTATTTATAGATAAATCAAGCAAAAGCAAATGAGTGGTGACGAACATATTAGACCAAGAGCCAATACTGTACCATCATTAAGGGAGTATATTAAGAGAAAAAGAGAGGAAACAAATATAAGTCACGAAGAAGAAAAGATTTTTTAGCGAAGCAAACTAATAGTCAAAAAAACAACCGAAGTAGAGAACCAGACGGAAGACATGGAGGAACTAAAAGAAATGATGAAAAATCTTGCAAAAACGGTAAAGGATGGTATTGAAGAAAGCAAAAAAGAAAGTAGAGAAATCAAGGAGAAGCTTAATACAATGGAAACCTCCTGGAATAATCGAGTTCAAGAGTTGGAAAATACAATTACAGGACTGGAAGAAAAAACAGATAAACAGGAAGAAAAATTAGCGGAATTTGAGAAACAATTCGAGCGAGGGGAAAAGGAAAACAGAAATGAAAACATAATTATTAAGAACCTGCCAACAACTGAAGAGGTAACCCGAGAAAATGTTGACAAATTTTTGAAAGAAAAGATGCAAATACAGATTGAGGTCGTGGACACATTTAAAATAGGAAGGAACGTGGAAAATCAAGTAATTGTGGCAAGATTGAAGGATTTTAACCAAAAAAGAGTGGTAATGGAGAATAAGTACAAACTTAAAGGTACAAGGAAATGGAAAAGGGAGAAAGAGTCAAAGTAGGTTACCAAAAAATGATCAAGCAGGATGGATTGTATGTGTGTGATAACAAATGCAATGACCTTAAGCGCGACACCAATAGAACTCAACAAGCAAAAAACTAATAAGGTTGCATGATGGAGCATCTGTACATTCCCAGACAGATGCTCCAAGAATCAGGGCTGGGGAAGATAATCGACTAAAGCATGAAATGGAAAAAGATGAGCTAATACAGAAAAAAAGTAAGAATAGAAATAAGAGAAAGGCAAATGGTAAAAAGGATGATATAATTAGAATTGCAACATGGAATGTACGAACACTGTTGAGACCGAGAAAAATGGAAGAAGTCGAGAATGAGTTAAAGAGATATAAGATCGAAATAGCAGCGTTGCAGTAAATCAGATGGAAGGGTCAAGGAGAGGTAACTGGCAAGGAATATACTATGTTGTACTCGGGAGAGAAGGAGCAGGGGAGAAGTGGAGTAGGCTTTATGGTAAGAAATGATGAAAAAGACAGCATAATGCAGTTCCAACCAGTAAAAGGAAGAATGGCATACTTGAGAATGAGAAATAAATCCACAAATATGACAATAATCTGTGCTTATGCACCAACGGAAGATGCGAATAATATAGAAAAAGAAAAATTCTACGAATAAATAGAAGAATTATGTGAGAGAAACGAAAGAAAAGATGCATTGGTATTAATGGGAGATTTTAATGCAAAATTTTCGAAAGAAGAGTATGTAAGCGAGGTGGCGGGAGAGCATACGATACATAGCAAAACAAGTGATAATGGAAACAGACTTTGCAACATGGCAGCAGCTTTAGATATGGATATTTGCAGTACCAGATATAAACACAAAAAGATCTATAAAATAACCTGCGTTTGGTCCGGAGGAGAACAAGATGAAGGGAACCAAATAGACCATGTTTTAATCACAAAGAAGCGAAAATCATTGATTAATGATGTAAGATCATATAGAGGAGCAAATGCTGAAGCAGACCATTACTCGGTAGTGACAAGAATGAAATTTAGTTTGCTCTTGGCCGATGTAGTAGAATTTATTAATCATTGTTGACAGAAAAACTATTTATTCGTCTGATTCTACGAGTTTTTTATTATTGTTGGTAGAAACACTACATGTTTCGGTTTAGCCCCATTTTCAAGTGTTACCTATATTACAAAAATAGGAGGTGCACAACTAGATGCTATAAGTGTCTCAAATCCAAAATTTCAACTTTCTACGACCTACCGTATTTGAGTTATGCGACATACAGACGTCCGTACATACGTACGTACGTACAGACGTCACCACGAAAATAGTCAAAATGGATTCAGGGAAGGTCAAAACGGATATTTCCGTCAAAATCTGGAAATCGAAAAAAATCGGTATCACAATACTTCCTTGTTTTACAAGGAAGTAAAAAAGGCTGTTAGTCACTTACATTCTAAAATATTTAGAACCAGTCAAGTTCACATTTAAAATTAAATATTTAATTTTAAATGTGAACCTGAAGATGGAAAAAAAGAAGAGAGAAGCAAGATTGGCATACCTTAACACAAATGAAGAACAAGATAGAGAGAATTACAAAAGAAAAAGAAGTGAAGCATACAAGTTATACAAGAAAAAAAAATAAATGGATGGAAGCCATAATGGAAGATATAGAGAGGAATAACAGACAAAATAATAGTAAGGTATTTTATGAAAAACTGAAGAAACAGAAAGCAGGACACAGAATCAAGACGAGAGGAATGAGAGATAAGCTAAATAAAATAGAAGACGACACAGAAAAAATAAAACAGATATGGATGACATACTTTCAAGAACTACTGAATGACGTACCAGAGGAAGAACAAGAAACAATAATAAGCGAAGAGCAACAAATAGACGAACCAACATATGAAGAAATAGCCGAGACAATTAAGAACATGAAAAATGGAAAGTCCCCTGGCATTTTTGCCAGGGGACTGGCAGCAGTATATCAGTATTGCAGCAGAATTACTAAAATATGGAGAAGAATTATTATATCGAAGGGTCTATGAACTTATAAAACAAATATGGACAGAGGAAGTAATGCCACAAAAATGGAGAGAAGGAATAATTGTTACAATAAAGAAAACAGGAGACGCGGACAGATGTGAGAATTACAGAGGAATTACACTGTTGAATGTAACATACAAGATCCTGTCAACGATATTAAACGGAAGAATAAAGCTTGCGATGAAAAATAAAATAGGAGATTACCAGTGCGGTTTTGTCGAAGGTAAATCGACGGTAGATGCAATATATGTAATGAGACAGATTATGGAGAAGAGCCGTGAATATAATATAAACATGTATATGATTTTTATCGATTTTAGACCAGCTTTTGATAAGGTGAAGAGAGGTAAGCTGCTGGCAACGATGCAACAAATGGAAATACCCGACAAACTAATAAGACTGACACGCATGACATTAAAAGAAACAGCAGCTTGTGTTAGAACCTCAAGTGGGGAGACTGAAGATTTCTTGATAAATTGTGGAGTGAGACAGGGAGATGCTATGTCGGCAACCCTGTTCAACATACTTCTGGAAAAGATGTAAACGGCACAATAATCAACAAGGAAACGCAGTTGATAGCATATGCGGACGATGTGGTTATTATATCAAGATCGAAAGATGAATTAACAAGCAGAACTCAAGAAATAAGAGAAGCAGCGAAACAAATGGGCTTGGAAATAAATGAACGGAAAACAAAATATATGAGATGTAAACGAGGAGAAATACAAGACCTAGGTTAATTGAAAATAGGAGACCACACATACGAGGAGGTAAAAGACTTCGTATACCTGGGAGCACAATTAAATAATAGAAATAAAAGAGAGCAATAATTAGAATGAAGATTGCAACAAGCAAAATAAGGCCTACTACGCGAACAAAAAATTTCTGAACGATAAGAAGCTATGAAAAAGAACAAAGATCAGGATATACAAGACAATAATTAGACCGGTGGCTACGTACGCGACAGAAGCGATGTGCTATAGTAGAAGAGAAGAAGAAAAGGTGAAAGTGTTTGAAAGAAAGATAATGCGTAAAATACTGGGACCAATAAAAATTGCTGAACAAGAAACCAGATCCATGATGAATCATGAGATACTATGAGCAGTTGGAAATGAAGACATCGTCAAAGTAATCAAATCGCATAGATTGCAATGGTTTGGTCACATCATGCGGAAGAAGGAGAATGATGTGATAAGGCGGATGACGGAGTGGAAACCGATGCAGGGGCGCGGGAGAGGACGACCGGACTTAAGATGGTATGACCAAGTGATAGGGGATCTGCGAAGTATGGGGGTCGTGAACTGGAGCGAGAAAGTGAGGGATAGGACTTTTTGGAAGGCAATGACGACGGACGCAAAAACGAGTGTAAATTTGTAAATATATGGATGTAAAATGTAAAGTTAATGAGGATTAATCCACCTCAACAAACGGATTTGTTAAGTCCAAATGGACAGTCATATTCCTTTCGGGAATGTAAGACTATATATTGTATATTGTATTGTAATCATAGTAATCATCCTAATACATAAAATCCCAGCATGCTGCTCCAGCGTGTCATTTTTTGGTGAAAAAAGGAACACTCTGATTGGTCGATTTTTTTTACTAACCGAAAAATATATTAACGTAAAGTTGGGACTAAAAATATTTGAAAAAGAAAATAATGAATAATTACGTTATAATAAAAACAATTAAACCATATAATAACCTTCGGCAGTCGGGTAAAATGTCAAAACGCTGCGCTACAGCGTCTTATATTTTTGGTTAGAAAAACTCGAAGACGCAAACATGATTAATGAGAAGGAAAACAAAGAGAAGAAGTTAAAAACAAAGAGAAGAAGTGAAAAAACAAAGAAAAAGAGGAAGTTACAGCAATTAGTGAAGATACATCTCCAGTCAAAGATATAAGATGAACACTAAATTGATGAGAAGAGAAACGACGAAAGAAATATAAAAAAAATAAGAAGAACGGCAATTAGTGAAGAAGCACCGCCAATCAAAGATATAAGATGAAGATGAAGACATGATTAATGAGAAGAAACACGAGGAAAGAATTGGAAAAAGGAAAATAAAAAAGAACAAAACAAAGAAATTAAATAAAATAATAGAAATAGGGAGACGACAACGAACTACAGTTTTGTACATAAATAAATTCATTAACCATATAAATTTTATAACTACCAATACCACGATGTTACACATCAATCGAGATCGCAACGAATCAAGTTACACATCAATAGAGTTGCCATTAAAAAAGAGATCCACCGGTCAAGCTGTATATTACAGAGTAGCGCTACAACTCAGGGTGAGTTTTGGCTAACCACTTCATTTTATGAAGGGTTTTTAAGACAGATTACCTTGGTGGTTTGCTATTGCGCGCCGACCGAGGACAGCTAGAATACAGGTCTTGCTCCACTCGGGCTCGAACCAGAGTTCCCTGCTTAGTAGTCGACGCACTTAAGCATCAGACTACAACCTTCCTCAAGCTATCTATATATAAAAATTTAAAAAAGCCGGGAAGCTCCTCCTACAGCGTGTCATTTTTTTGTGTATGTATGTATGTAAAATGTATGATACAAAATTGCTGATGTATCAACGTCTTATTGAATAACCGGTTAATAGGATAAGTGTATAAGCGGATAATCGGATATTTTATGTTGAATCATATTTTCTATTTCTATTTAGCATATTTTTAGCAATCAATTTAGCATAGATTTAGCTTTAACAAGAACAGACTTGCTTTTTGTTTTAAAACGGCGCCGGCGACAGTTTCCAGTTAAACTTGCCTTTTCCATGACAATCAACAAGGTTCAGGGACAGATATTGGAAAAAGTAGGAATATATCTGCATGCACCTGTGTTTAACCACGGTCCACTCTATGTAGCAATGTGTAAGAGTACGGAGATCTGAAGATAAAAATAGTTGATAGAAAAGAACAAGGGAAATTGATTCAAGGTTCACAAACAGTGTAGATAAAGGAATTTTTTAATAAAAATTAATAATCAATAATTTTTTAATTAAAATCCACCGCCTAGCTGCCCGTCCGTGGACGGGCTTTCCAGCTAGTCAATCATAATTTAGCAAACTTTTCAATGCGATTTAGATGCCACAAAACTTCCCCAAATATAAATTTGCTGTTGGGTTTTCTTTTGGTTTGTTGCCACGTTTTTAATTGAAAAAATGTAGAGTGACTCAAATATAAAGGGGTAATCACTACCCCCTCAAGAGGTAAATATCAGTCATGCATTTTTAATTTTTTTTTTATTCAGTTTAAATAAATATCAGTCTTGCATTTTTTACGAGCATGTGATTCTTTTTATTCAAATTTGATATTCAAATTTTACTTAAATATTTGCCAGTCGTAAAATGGTAATGGTAAAAACGTTGCACTATCAAAACAAAATTTGCGTTGCCTTTAAATTTTAAAATACTTTATTTATATACAGGGTGTCCCCGTGACCGTAGAGAACTTTGGGGTGGTGATAAAGGACACATTTCTAAGATCAATTTGCAAATAAAATTTTTGTCCAAGTCCAAAACCTTGGGGGGTACCTCCCTTTTAAGCAATTTTTTGAATTTCTGATTTCAAACGGCCATAGCTTTGATATTATTGATCTTTTAGGCTTAATGGATCCTTCTTCTTCAGACTTTTTCATTACAATATTGGACATAGTTCTCCCCTTTATTTTTTCACTCTTCGCGGTTACGCGCCGTTCGCATCCATTGTCTTCC
Source organism: Cantharis flavilabris (assembly GCA_949152465.1). Classification (NCBI taxonomy): domain Eukaryota; kingdom Metazoa; phylum Arthropoda; class Insecta; order Coleoptera; family Cantharidae; genus Cantharis; species Cantharis flavilabris. The sequence goes on from OX424437.1 coordinate 9,992,909, forward strand.
GGCTATCTCTCTTATGTCATCTGCCCATCTTTTAGGCGGTCGTCCGACACTCCTTTTACTGCATCTCGGTCTCCAGTTTATGATTCTGGTCGACCATCTGCCGTCCTCCACTCTCATAACGTGTCCAGTCCAACTCCATTTCTGTTTTGCTACCCTTTGTGTTATGTCCGTGATTCCCGTTTTTTCACGAATCCATTCTTTGCGTTTCCTATCACGTAGAGTTATGCATTCTTCTTCTCTCCATTGCTCTTTGTGTCACTGCCAGTCTATTTGCTATCTTATTAGTAATTGTCATAGTCTCCACGCCATAGGTCTGCACTGGTAGTATTAGCACAAACGCCAGTCTTCCAAATGCCACCCATCCCAGGCTTATTATTCTGTTTATTTCTGCGTCCTGGTTGTCTTTTCCAAACCTGATGGTATGACCTAGGTAAATGTAGTTGTTCACATTTTCAATCTTGCGTCTATGTTAACATCAATTTGAGGATGGATTAGAACTTTTTAAAGATCATTCGCTTTTCTACAGTTAAGTTATAATCCCTTATTGTCTGGAATCGTCGGATTCGAGTTATAAATTAAATTAAGGGAAAAATGTTTAAAAAAATCCAGGTTTCATTTATTTTACTTTTCTTGCGAACCCCGTATCTCTTAAACAAAACGTCTTAGAAAAAAACTAACGGCCTAAACCGGATAGGGAATTTAACAGGCTACCACTTTGGTCAAATAAATTTTTTTGAGAAACCAACCATTTTTGCAGAAATTATGAAAATAATGAATAAGGTGTAAAGTAAAAAAAAATTCACAAATTTATTTTAATAAGTTTTCAAAATAGCCTCTCTCATTTTCAGTACACAGGCGTGCTTTTTTAAAAAGGTGTTGCACGGTATATATTTATTATATAAGCCCGAAACCAGAGAGGAATCCTTCAGCCTGGAAACTGGTTAAGGCACTACAACAGACGAAGTCCACCATCCCAGTCCTAAAACGACAAAATGGACTAGAACTCAGCAATGAAGACAAGGCCGATATCTTTGCCTAAAGCTTTGAAGTCCAGTTTAGCTCTAACACCTTCAAAACAGACACCACATCGAAATTATGGCTCGTCTGTATTACGAACGCCATCCTGACCCTTATTATGCACTTTTCTAGTCAATGGAAAGTGGTCGATGTTATCATGATTAAAAGCCCAACCAAAATCCCACCTCATAACGACCAATCAGCATCCTCCTTTCCTTAGGTAAAATAGCCGAAAGAATCATCCTGACCAGATTGAATACGGCACTGGCAGAAGTCTAAATTGTTCCCGATGAACAATTCGGATTCCGACCAGGACACTCGACGGTACACCAGATACTTCGCCTCGCGAAGCACATCACCGAGTACTGGAACCAAAAGCAGGCCATCAGGCCTTCTTTCTAGCACTGGTATACTTATTAGCCTCATATGTATCTTAATGACAGACACTTCCGGGCACAACCTCAAAACTTAAAATGTTTGGAACGGAGACTTCATGGTCTGACACTTCCAAATATCTGAGAGTAATCAAACGACATTGTCTGGGTCTAATCAACCCGCTTGGCTTGGCGGTGCATTACTAAGAAGAGTACCGACCTTAAGTGTCTGTGAGACCAAATGTACAAAGTGGATTGTCAGTTTAGTCTAGTCGTCATAGCTTAACGAAGTACCGGGTCTAAGAACCATACTTCCTTAGTCGGTCGGTTCGATATACCCTTATTGGATTGACGTTAGGAGGGAAGAGATCCCCTATTGGATTAACCAAAAATTTGAAAAATTTAAAGTGTTTTACGTCTGCCCTGAGTTTAGTGTTATACTGTTAAGTCGCAATGTACCAACATCACAATAATGCATTTGTTGCACTATATAAGAGTTAAATGCGAATAATAAATCATACATTGCTTCAATCATTAAATAAGTAGATTACTAAAATTAAAGTGCTAAAATGGTATATTGCGTTGTAATGGGTTGTTGTAATACCAACAGATCAAATAGTAAGAATTACAAAGCGAGTGTTCGATATTTTTCATTTCCAAATGAAAAACTGATTTCTGATGTGTGGGTGCAAAAATGTTACCAACAGAATAAAATTAATATTAAAACGGGAAGAGTTTGTTCGGATCACTTCATAGACGACGATTATTGCTTTAAAAATTTGTCACGTAATAAATGGAAGTTAAAGTCTAAAGCCATACCTTCTGCAAAATTGATCCATGAACCTCACGAGGACCAGGAAAGGCCCAAAGAGTTACAATCAAATTCAAATGAACTAGATTTACTGGTAGATTCACCTACAAAGAGGAAAGAAACTTCAAGTGTTGCTACTCAAACTGAAAGGTATTTACTATTTTTTATTTCACAAAATTTTTTTTTTAACAATTATATTTTTCAGGCTAGAAGATGATTCAATGATAAAAATAAAAAGTCTTGAAGTAGAATGTGCACGTCTTCAAAACATCATTGAAGAACAATAATTGCAGTCAATGCAAAAAATTAAAATTTTCGATGATGAATATACGCGTCTTCAAGACATAATTGAAGTGCAAAAACAAGAATTACATGCAATACAAAAAGCTTTCACTGAGAAAGAACTTGGAAAACTGAAGACGGACAAGCAACTTCAAGGTTCAGTTGCGGATGTTGCTTCTGCAATTTCAGTACATACAGGAGGTTCTCGCGCCTACAGTTTATTATTTCCAGGTTTTATAATTTCAAAATAAAATTTTTACGATAAATTTCACGTCTTTTGATGCAAAAAGTTCTTCTTATTGGTGGTCTGGATGTACTCCCTGTCCAGAATCACCTCCAAGTATTTGGAGGTGATTTTCCAGGGTATCTCCGTTCTAAATTTTCTAAATAATTACCAATTTAACCCTTAACATTTACTTGAGTTAAAATAAAATCTTACAATGTTTTTATATCTTTGTCTAACATAAGAACGATCTTATTTCATAATCTTTGTAGTGATTGTTTTAAGTTTAACGTTTTCTTTAATTTCAATTATATCGTCGTCCTTTTGCGCATCGCTAATGCATCTTGCCGTAAATGGTTTCTTGCCGGTATGAATTCTATTTAAGGCAATTAATATTTCTTTAATTTTACATTTTCCATCAATATCCTTTCGACTTAGAGCATCTGCTATAATATTATCTTTTGCCTTTATATGCGTTATTGTAAAATCGTACTCTTGTATCAGTAGTGACCATCGATATATTCTGTTGTTGGAGAACTTAGTGCTCATCAAGAAAGATAGAGCTGCGTGATCGGTTTGGACTTCGAATTTATTTCCGATGAGATAAAATCGCAGCTTCATGAGTGCATGAACTATCGCCAACATTTCCTTCTCACTCACTGTATAGTTTTTTTCGCTTTTGCGTAAAATTCTGGAAGTAAAACAAACTGGTACTTCTAAACCGTCTCGAATTTGTAAAAGTGCACCAGAGATAGCGAAATTGAAGGCGTCTGTTCTTAGAATAAATGAATGATCAAAATCGGGATGTACTAAACGCACGTTTTCATATAGGATGTTTTTCAGCTGATTAAATGTTTCTTCGTGGTTTTCTGTCCACTTCCACTTGACATGTTTTTTTAGTAAACTAAATAACGGTAGCAATCTTTCAGAATAATTTGGCACAAATCTCTTGTAGTAATTGATTACCCCAATAAACCCTCTCGGCGTTCTTAAATTTTTAGGTCGCGGGTACTCTTTGATTTCTGAAATTCTTTGATCGTCAATCTCTACCTTATCTTTTGTAATGATGAAACCCAGATATTTAACTTTACTTTTAAAAAATTCGCATTTATCGATATTTAACTTTAAGCCTGCTTCGTTCAAAGCTTCCAAAATTATTTTTAAATGTTTTGCTTGTTCTTCTTCATCTTTACTAAAGATCAACATATCGTCAACGTAATGTTCACAAAATTCCTCATATTTTTTTAAAATCCTTTGCATATTTTTAACAAGAGCACTATTACTTGTCGATAAACCAAATGGAACAACTAAAAACACGAATGTATGTCCATCTACGCTAAAACTTGTATATTCTTGCGAATCTTCGTCTAGCGGAATCAACCAAAAGCTGTTTTTTTAAATCTAGCTTTGAAAAAACACGTTTTCTACCAACCCTTCCTACTAAATTTTCGATACCTTGTGGTTTTTCATATTGTTGTGCACATATAGCATTTAAATTCCTGGCGTCCAAGCAGATTCGAATTGTACCGTCCTTCTTCTTTACTATAACGAGAGGATTAATGTAAGATGTGCTGGCTTCTTTTATTATGCCATCCTCACCATCTTGTTTAATTCCTCCCACACCTTTTCTTTATAGGCTTGCGGTATCGGATACGTCTTGCTTTTGAAAATTGCATTTTGATCAACCTGTAATTTATGTTTGTATCCTTGAGCGACTCTTGCTTCCTCATTTATCAAATCTTCATATAGAAATACAAATTTGTAACTGTTTCCAAATAACTGTCTTTTACATTTAGTTTAATTTTATTATTTTCTTCCAAATTAACATTATTAATTATTATTACCTCATCATCATTAATATTCAACTCATCCTTAACATCCTCGATCCAATCCACATCTATTTTTCCCACAGTTATCTTTTTGTTTGCTACATCTATCTTGATATCTAATTTGGTCATCAAATCGACTCCTAAAATACAATCCATACTCATGTCATTCATGATCATTATGCAATCCGTTATTGCCTTTTGTGCCACTTCAATACTAACCATTAAAGATTTGTTGAATTTTGAAAATTACTTATTGTTCACCGGATTCAAATTTACTAGGCTGGTTTTTATAATATTTTTCTCAAAACGTTCATGATTTAAACTTATCAGTTCTTCCTTTATTAGAGATACCTCAGCTCCTGTATCTAACCAAGTTTTTACCATGATGTGGTTGATTCTTATCCAAATGTAGGGTAGATTATTTTCGTTTTCCAAATTGTTTGTTCCTTGTGCTTATTTAATAAATTCCTTTTGATGTTGATAGGAATTTATCATTTTTGGTTTATCTTTTATTGAAAATCCTGAATCGTCGTTTCTACATTTATTGACGATTCTGGTGAACGTGTGCTTTGATCTTCATTATTGTCTCTTGTGCTCGTGCTGCTGCTATGTGCATTGATATTGTTTGTTGTTGTTGATGGAGGTTGTGGTTCTTGTTGATAATAATTAACTCGGCGGTTATCTTGACTAGTATCACGATTACCTTTACCACCTGAATCATAACTTTGCTGCTGATTGTTATCATTTCTATTTTGTGAATATCTCTGATCTTGCGACCTTCTTTCATAATTTGAATTAAAGTTACGCTGATAATTGTTACTACCAGAGAATCTATTGTTATTTCCCCTAAATTGGTTGTTATTGTTGTAGTAATTACCTCTAGAATGATTGTTATTATTAGTGTCGTTATTATATATCATTGTTCAAATTTCCTTGCGAATTGTTGTTGTTGTTATTGTGGTTGTCATTTCTGTTATGAAAATTGTTGTTATTTGGATGAAAATGATTCTGTTCATCTCGATTAAACCTCTTCCACGTATTGTACGGTGAGCTGTAATTATTTTTCATATTAGCACTACCTCTTTGATCAAATCTTTTCAAAAGTTCTATAAATTGATCTGACGTCTTGACGTTTTCAACAATCATACGATCATAGATTTCATATTCAAAATGCCTAGCTAAATATTTGATTATGTCGCTTTCCATGTAAGAAGGATCTAATTGTTTTGCAGCGTTCATTACCCTTAATGCATAGCTACAGCGCGTTTGGTCCATCATGCCACTATATCTTCCTTGGATGAGATTGCTTCGCACCCTCTCCTGTTCTGACTCACCCCAATATTGTTTTAAGAATATTTTTTCAAAATCATTGAAGTTACGAATTTTATCTTCAACGATCCCAAACTAATTTTCGGCGTTTCCTTTCAAAATTGACCTTAATATAGCTTTCAATTTGGTCGCATCTCTTATTTTATCTATAATTGATGTTGTATTTTTGACGAACAATTTTGGATTATAGTTACCGTCACCATAAAATTTTGGTAATTTATCAAATTGATTGTTCATGGTGATTTCTTGGACCATGATATGCATTAGTATGAGCTGTCCTGAATATAAGATGTACGTCTTTCAAAAGCAGAATATTAAATTATTTTATTGCCAAATCTAAATATTGTCGTGAAACGAAAAAGGGTCGATTCTTCTTTTAGTGCATAGTACGCGGTCATTAATTTGTTTATGTTTTGCAAATAGGTATTAATTATTAATACCAAAATAAGCAAATAGGTACGTAAAAATATACAAGGTAAATCATAAATCAATTTGCATATTCCAAGTGATAAAGAACTTTATCTTTGGATTAATTTTAAATTTTACATAAAAAGCTTTGTAAATTTGACTAAACACTTAGCAGCATTAACGTGGCAAATAAATTTGGAATTTAGCATTAGAAATATTTTAGTAAATTTAAATACAATTCCAAACTTAGTGGTCACACACATTTCTCACAAAAAAAGGTCATACAACGAAATTTGTTGTTTCGTAGATTTGTTCGTAAATAAACCAAATTTCCCGATTTCAAATAAAGGAGTTTCAATTATAAACCCCAGAACAATAAAAAAGAAACCGACTACTGATTCGTCTCAAACTCTCCGACTAATAAGACGACTTGAAAGAAAACTTTTCCCGTTCTTTTCACAACAATATATTTTTAGTCGGATTTTCTTTTGAACACAATCACTTAGTGTACCTGGGGGGTATGGAATAATATTAAATATTATGCCGACGCGACATAAATTTTTAAAATTTTCTAAAAATTTGGTTTTAATAATTGCAAAGTACAAATTTAAGAATTTGTTTTCCTTTTTTTTTTTGGTTTTTTGGATTTTGCCCCTCTCAAAAAGATCCTATGGACGCCCATGATCTGTGATCAACATTATTAAATAGTAGGAACCTTTCACTTGAATGACAACGTAAATTTTAGTACTCTGAATTTTTGCAAAAAAAAAAATTGCAAATTTATATTCAGTGCCTATGGGCTGATTATTACCTGTAACGTTGGCATTACTAAAATTACAACTATGTTCTTTGGATAATCAATATTGTGCAATTACTACATCTACCACATACGGAAAGCCGCCATTAAGATGGATTATACTTGTACACTACACCTTATGATTAGCCTCCTCAAATGAAAAATTGGCTATGTAAACATTGCATAACTTTCCACATTAAATTTGGGTATAAAAATTATCGTTCAAGGTCCTCCTTCTGGGTACCATTCGACGAGAAAGACTGCGATTAAGCTACAGTTCGCATCAAAAAGTCAAAAGCTGAAAAATTTGAAAACCCGTTAAATTAAAGGTACAGATTTACTTCTTTGCACACATAATTGGAGGGTAAATTTTCGTCCGCTTCCCCCTTGCCCTCGCGGGACGCGGGGCGCAAAACCCGAAAACATGTCAAAATTTCATAAACGTCCAACTTTAATTAATTCCGAAAATGTTTGGAATCGAGTTACGACGCGACTAGCATTCCGTCTAACTCGATAGGTATACGTGTTTTAGAAAGAGATGCGACATGGTCCAATTAAATAATTTGGGTATAACAAATGGTGGTCCATAAGTAATTGACACTTGAACTTTTTTTATTTTCTTTATAATTTCCGCAATTTTCAACGAATTTTCACCATTTTCAGCTGGCCTCTAAGTTTAACTATGATGTACATTTATGTCAAATTGATACTATGGAATTGATACTATTTTTTTTCATGTCCTAACCACACACAAACATACAGACGAACATCAAACTAAAATTCATCAAAAACTTATCAGGACATGATAAGAAACATTTTAATACCAAAATTTCGATTTTTGAGTACTGGCTTTTAATACTAAATATTATTATATTGTATAGAATATTCGCGATTTACCTTACCGTTGGTTGCGCTCCATGACGCTACCAAATATCAAGAACATGGCGGCTCTATTACGTACAATGTTTGATGTTTGGATTTTAATTCTGAATTATTATAATTATTAACCGCGGTGAAATGATCATTCACAAAATAAAATACCAAAAGAAGACAAACGTTTGGTATTAAACAAAACTTTCTATACCAACTATATATACGTATTAGATATTAGAAATTTTAAATCTGATCTCGGGAGGAACCTAACAAAGAAAGAGTGATTGCTGAATCATGAAAATACCATTGTGATTTTTGACAAGAATTTATGAATTTTGTTCGTTGGGGCAAAAATGATGAATTTTTCAAATACTTGAAAAGGATACCAAGTAAGAAAACTTCAACTGAGACTTACTTTTCTCGAAGGGCCGTTTGTAAAGAACTGATTTTTCACTCTTTTTCCGCAAAGCTCGCTGATAATGGAAGGCAAAAAATTCATCTATCTAACCTATCTCATTTCCTGCCTAGTTCACTCGCAAAAGGCTCATACACAATTAGTCTGTAACAGTAAAGAGAACGGGAACAATAACAATAGCTAGATAAGAATATTTTATTAGCTAAACTTTTGACAGTTTACGCATGTTCATAACCATAGCAATAAAAGTTAAATCGTTTCTGTTCCCGTTTCCGCTTATTGTGAATGAAGCCATTTGAATGCATGTATTTTATCTTTTTACTGTTCCCGTTTCTGTTCTCGTCACTGTTACAGACTAATTGTGTAACGCTCTTGAAAAGTGATGACCTTGAAAAGTGGTTCAGAGCCTGGTGGATACGAGTAAATCCTACAAAACTACCGCAACCTACTTTTCAAGGTCCAATACTGGACAAGAATCTCCGAAGGGAAAAACACATCAAAACGACCAATAGAAAGTCCAGAAGCGTTATCCCCTGCTAGAGGGTCTAACGACATTGCCTGGGTCTACTCAGGGTTGTAATGTTTCAAAAATTGAGGAATTATTATTTAGGGCTCTTGTAATGGACACAAGCAGGACATGATAAGAAACATTTTAATACCAAAAATGCAATTTTTGATTTTTGAGTGGATTACAATACTTCCCTTATACATACGTATACGTATTAGCACAGTATAATTAGACTGAAAAACACCCAAACCGGGAAATCCAAAAAATAAACGGTTTAATTGCCACAAAATGTTCATTACTCGTTCCTCTATAAGTACTAAAAAGTCTTCCGTTCTAGAGCGACGGGTTTGGGTGGGGCGAAGGGGGAAAGGAGTCAAAACCATACGTTTCTACAGTTTTTGTCAAATATCTCGAAAATGATAGAAGATACCGAAAATATCATTCTATACGAAATTAAAGGTCGTTAAATTTTCTACAAAAATGGTTCTATAAATTTTTTTGGTAAATTCTATAGATTAGGAGATATGGGGGAGAACAGTTTTGATAATTTTCTTTTTAAATGAAATCTCGTTAACCCATTCATGTGCGTCACAAACTATAAGCAAAATATGAACTAAAATCTGTTTAGGATAGGATTTTCGTAAATATTATTACATAGAAACCTTTTCCTGATAATTACAAACACAACGAAAAAAAGATCAGCCAAATCGGTAGAGTCGTTCTCAAGTGATGAGCGTACATACATTTTTTACGTTTCATTTTTATATACAAGGTAACCCAGACCACCCTAATGACGAATCTAATGGTGATATTATTATTTCCGGGAGAAGTCGGTATCCAGAGTAGTTTGCTCCAGAAAGTCCAGAAATCCAGAATTTTAAATGGCATCATATGTCGAAAGTGGTATCGTTGGAAAGCTCTTTAAAAAATAAGCAAGTTTTGTAGGAAAAACTCCCACCCCTTTTAAGTTATATTCGACTTAAGTTATTAAGTTATTATTTTGAATATTTTGACTTTATTTTAAAAATTGGCATTCAAAAACTAGCTATCGGGTTAGACAATAATTAATAATGGCAATTGTTTTATCCCTCTGTTGTAAAATTATCCGTTGCCATTGTTCAAACTAATCATTATTTATTGTTTATTATTAATATTAAGTGTTTGATTTTAAAATTAGTTAAAATTTATATTATTAATTAGTTTAATTAGTGAAATTATGCCGTTTTCGAATTTAGAGGCTTTCGATATGTTAATGATTTTGGGAGAATGTGGACAAAATTACAGAGCTTCTGAGCGTATTTATGCTGAAAGATATCCTCAACGTGCCCGTCAATCTTTCAATGTTTTTCGGAGATTGGCAGCACGTATCTGTACCAGAGGCCAGGTGCAACCAACAAACAATCGCGGTAATCGGATTATGCGACATGTACGCGATGAAAGAGCAACTGATATTCTTGCTGCAGTAATTGTTGATCCGAATATTTCTACCAGAAGACTTGAAAGAGATTCTGGAGTTAGTCAATCCTCTGTATGCAGAGTCTTTAAGGATCATAATTTTCATGCATACCACATACATATGCATCACGAATTAAATGAGAGTGATTTTCAAAGTAGAGTTCACACATTTTCAAGTCTTTAAATAAATTGTAATTTATTGGTTTAAATGTTTATGCAAATTTGAAATAAAAATATTTTTGAAGTTAAATTTTTTGAAATTACGTTGAAGTTGATAAAAAACAATAATAATTTATTATTTGTAAAACAAACCCATTTAATTATAAATTTATTATTTATTTAATAATATTTGTTTATTCATTTTTTTTTTAAATAATATTTTTTTAAAGGGGATTTTCCAAGTAATTGTAAGGGTTTTAGGGGTTTTTGATTTGAACTTTAGGGAGATAAATTTTTGAGAGTTTCTAACCCTACTGTCCTGAATTTAGTGTTATACAGTTAAGTTAAAATGTACCAACATCACAATATTGTATTTGTTGCACTATATAAGAGCTTACATGGGAATAATAAGTCATACATTGTTTCAACCTTTAAATAAGTAGATTGCAAAAATTAAAGTGCTAAATTGGTATATTGCGTGGTAATGGGTTGTTGTAATACCAACAAATCAAATAGTAAGAATTACAAAGCAGGTGTTCAATATTTTTCATTTCCAAATGAAAAACTGATTTCTGATGTGTGGGTGCAAAAATGTTACCTACAGAATATAATTAATATAAAAACGGCTAGAAGATGATTCAATGATAAAAATAAAAAGTCTTGAAGTAGAATGTGCGCGTCTTCAAAACATCATTCAAGAACAATAATTGCAGACAATACAAAAAATTAAAATTTTCGATGATGACCGTACGCGTCTTCAAGACATAATTGAAGTGCAGAAAAAAGAATTGCATTCCATACAAAAAGTTTTCACCGAGAACGAACTTAGAAAACAGAAGACGGACAAGCATTAACATTAAAACGGCAAGAGTTTGTTCGGACCACTTCTTAGACGACGATTATTGCTTTAAAAATTTGCCACGTAATAAATGGAAATTAAAATCTACAGCCATACTTTCGGCAAAGTTGATCAAGGAGCCTCCTGAGCATGAGGAAAGGCCCAAATACAAATGAACTAGATTTACTAGCCGATTTACCTACAACGAGGAAAGAAACTTCAAGTGTTGCTACTCAAACTGAAAGGTATTTAGTATTTTTTATTTCACAAAAGTTAATTTTTTAACAATTATATTTTTCAGGCTAGAAGATGATTCAGTGATAAAAATAAAAAGTCTTGAAGTAGAATGTGCGCGTCTTCAAAACATCATTCAAGAACAAGAATTGCAGTCACTGCCAAAAATTAAAATTCTCGAAGATGAATCTGCGCGTCTTCAAGACATAATTGAAGTGCAGAAACAAGAATTACATTCAATACAAAAAGTTTTTACAGAGAACGAACTTAGAAAACTGAAGACGGACAAACAAATTCAAGGTTCAGTTGCGGATGTTGCTTTTGCAATTTCAATACATACAGGAGGTTCTCGCGTCTACAGTTTATTATTTCCAGGTTTTATAATTCCAAAATAAAATGTTTACGATAAATTGCACGTCTTTTAATGCAAAAAATTTTACCGTACCTTCAGCAAAGTTGATCAAGGAGCCTCCTGAGCATGAGGAAAGGCCCAAAGAGTTACACTCAAATACAAATGAACTAGATTTACTAGTCGATTTACCTACAACTAGGAAAGAAACTTCAAGTGTCGCTACTCAAACTGAAAGGTATTTAGTATTTTTTATTTCATAAAAGTTATTTTTTCAACAATTATATTTTTCAGGCTGGAAGATGCTTCAGTGATAAAAATAAAAAGTCTTGAATTAGAATTTGCGCATCTTCCAAACATCATTGAAGAATAAGAATTGCAGTCAATACGAAAAATAAAAATTCTCGAAGATGAATCTGCGCGTCTTCAAGACATAATTGAAGTGCAGAAACAAGAATTACATTAAAAAAAAAAGTTTTCACCGAGAACGAACTTAGAAAACTGAAGACGGACGAACAAATTCAAGGTTCAGTTGCGGATGTTGCTTTTGCAATTTCAATACATACAGGAGGTTCTCGCGTCTACAGTTTATTATTTCCATATTTTATAATTCCAAAATAAAATTTTTACGATAAATTTCACGTCTTTTAATGCAAAAAATTTTCTTATTGGTGATCTGGATGTACTCCCTGTCAGAATCAGCCCCAAGTATTTGAAGATGATTGTCCAGGGTATCTCCGTTCCAAACACTTGAGGGATGAGGTAGGGAATCTTTCGGTTTTTAGGAATATTTTTGGTTTATGTGGTGTGATAAAAAATTCCTCCTCCCTTGTTGGGGATCCAGAATTTTTATCTACACGCTGGGAATAGAATCAACCAGCTTTTATTTACTGTAGAGGCCCGCTGATGTTATCTAGCTGAAAATGATGCGGAAGCTAGGGCCATAAGTTCCAAGAAAGGTGACAGATAAACAAAAAAAGTATCTTTGTAAGAAGTTGGCTGCCAACAAAATCGACAGCCATGCACAACCGGTGAAAGAAAATCATAGCTACTTGCCTTAATATTATCCTATTGGAGAAACATAAAAAAAGGACAAGCAGTTCACACCAAAAGTAAAATAATTTAATTCTTAAAATAATATTTTACTTAGATTAAAATTTAACGTTGTGGACAATTCGCGAGCGAAGATAAATTATTATCGGTAGATAAGCTCGACAATGCAAATTAAAATTTGACGAAATAAAATAAATTTATGAAATGATCGGAAACGAAAACAATTTTACATGCACCAAAAAATCGAACTACCGAAAGGTATCAAAAAACCTGCGAAGGTGTCTCCCTACAAGTTTTACAGAAAAAGGAAAACTTACCAAATCTTTCGACAAGACCAAAAACGAACACACTCACTTATCGAACTCACATGCAACAGTGCTGTCTAGTGTTCAAAACGCAAACTCAACCAACCCCAAATCAGATTCTAGGCAGGGACGTACTTAGAAAATAAAACAAGTTACTAAAATTTGTTACAGTGGATTGGACATCGATGGGTCGTTTAATCTCGAAAATGTTACCGTACTTTTAGAAGGGTTTTCGGAACCACTGGGCTATCACTTCAAGGGGTCAGGTATGTATAAGGAAAGCTCCCGGCCCTGGCCACATCATAAACAAAACAATAAATAACCTCCCATAATAGGGAACAATGGCAATCGTCTGCATCACAAATGCTAGCTCTCCTTTATGTGCGTGAAGTTAGCCCCCCTTTTTTCGAAAACTAAACATTTTTTTGTGTATTGTATTCAGTTTGTATTATTTGTATCGTAAAACTTTTTTTTCATTTCGCGAAGCATAAAGTTAAAAATCGCCAAAAACCATTTTTTGCGTTGGCCCCTCTTTTTCGAAAATTTTGAATTTTTTTTTGTATTGTGTTGTATTCAGTTTGTAACTAACTTCACGCACATCTCTCCTTTAGGCACTTTGTAAACCAATGAAAGGTATCCGACGTAATAACGATAAGAACTCAGCGTCCTGTCGCTCCATTCATCGATAAATTGGCCGAGATAATCATTCTCAACAATTTGGGTTTCCGTCCAATCGTTCCAAACAAACAATTTGGATTCCGACCAAGCCATTCTACCACTCATCTAATACTTTGACTCGTGGAACACATTACCGAAAACCAGTGCCGGATCAAGATATTTCATCGCCAGGTGCAGATTAAGTAAATGGCGCCTAATATCATGGTCGGTTAAATTCATGTCAAATGATCCTGGCACAAATCCTGAAATTAAAAAAAATATATTTCAAAATTAATTTAGAAATTAATATTGATTCACTTTTGGGATTATTTGTTAGGGTATTATTCGTCGGGACACCAATATGTGATTTTTAGGCGGATTTGCTCATTCATTAACAATTAGTATTCCCCAATTTTATAAATCCAAGATTTGTGTGCATGCTTGGTGATTAATTTCAGAAGCCAGGGGCGGAACTACTGGGATGCGGTGGGTGCGAGAATGAGGTAATCTAGTATTTCGATAAATCAGTAAATAAAAAGGCAAAAAAAATCTTAATTTTAAAATTAAATTAAAATCAGTAATTTTAATTAAAATTAAATTAATTCAAAAATTTAATTTTTTTAAAATTAAAAAGTTTAATTAAATTACAATTGAAAATAATTAAAAATTTAATTAATGAAAAAAATTGAATAAAATAAATTAAATTAAAAAATTTAAAAACAAATTTATTTTAAAATTAAAAAGCCATTTTAAATTAAATTATTTACCTCGACTGAAAATTTAATATCCTTCATTTGGCACTATTTAATAACATTAAAATAAAGTAAATAAGCTTAACCCGTAGTAACCACACCAGTGCAAATTCGCACCACCTAAAATTTCTTATTCTTAGCTTTCTTTTAAGGCATTCTGTAACGGTATCCCTTTATCACGACAAATGTGTTGTCATCTTAGGTTATTACCTGAAAAAGTTTCCGGCAAAATTCGTTTCGAAACTACAGTTCAAGCAGTGCGTAAAGTGAAACGAGGTGCAAATTAGCACTAGTGTGGTATTAGCGTTAGTAAAGTTGGTGCGCGATTAAATCTTTTTTCTGCATATTAGAAGCGGCCTTTGTATCGAGTGGGTTAATAAAATAGATTATGATTATGTTATTATATATTTCTTATAGATGTTTCAATTTTCCTACTTTTTTCAAAAAAATACTTACATTTTGTTATCATAGATCAACCATGTACTGTTTATTCTACCTTTAAAATATACCATATTTTCAAACACCCTTAAAAAATCCTCAATGATCTGTTATGTTAATAATAATAATAATAATAATAATAATATTTCTTTATTGTACTTTAACAATTTACAAAAAAATTAAGTTTAATATGTACAATACGTGGAGATCAGCTAGTGCTGATTTTCTTCTCTACGTTGAAAAGTTTTGCCGATCAGTGCAATGTATTGAAGTCAATCGCAAAGTATTCATCCATGCTATACAGCGGGTTGTTAATCAGTGTTTCTTTCAGCTTTTTTTTCAGTAATTGTGCCGGAAGTTTTCGTAACAACACAGGCAGGCCGTTGTAGATTTTGATTATTCTCACTTCTGCATTTCTTTGTATTCGGCTTGAATAGGTGTTGGGTGGAACAAGTGTTATAATTTCATTACTTTGAATAGGGCGTTTTATTACTGCGCATGACCGAAGAAGCCAAGTTAGTCGAGCGTAGACTCAAGAAGCGGATAGTCGTGCGAGATTATGACGATATTAGAATATAACTAAGCGAACAATATTAAATAGCAATTATACTATAAGAGTTTTTAGTGTCTTTTATTATTTTAACAATCAGAAGTGGGATATACCAAAAATAAACAATTGTGCGAAATTACGAAAGTGATCAACAAGATGGACGACAATCATGGAAGCTTACCTGTCGACCATGATGTATGTAAAAACGGTGAGGATGTGCGTGCGCATAGCCGTGAAGATAGACTTATGGAATTACTTATAAAATCTGAAGAAGGACGCGCGCAGACTGACGCTATGTTACGAACATTTCTATTAGCGAAATTAAATGAACCGAAAGAGGAAAAACGAGCAGAACAATATACACCTATGTTCAGTGTGATGCCAGATTTAAGTAAATCTATTGAAGATTTTTGGGGAGATGCAGGCGAAACAGCGGTAGAATGGCTACAAAGAATTAACAATTGCGCAATTTTACATTACTGGAGCGAGGAAATCAAATTGGAATCAGCGAGAATTCATTTGGTAGGCCCAGCGAAACAGTGGTGGCAAACTTGGGAAAACAAGATTAACGATTGGGAGAGTTTTGAAACACAATTTAAAGCGACCTTTTTCCTAAGGCAAAGTGTAGGAGACCTGTGGAAGAGATTAGTGGGAAAAGTACAGCAACCTCGCGAGAATGTGGAAGCGTACTTCCACCAAAAATATAAATTGTGCTGCGATGTAAAATTAGAGTTCAACGACGCGAAGGAACAAATTTTAGCGGGTTTATTGCGAAAGGACTTTGTGCCGGGGTTATTGGCAAATAAACACAAAGACGCGAACGAGTTATTACATGATGTGCTAGTGTTACACCGAACAATGACAACCGCGATGACACCAAGACAAAGTACTTACCAAGGAGAACCGACAAGCTCAGGCACGCGAACGAAATGTTACAATTGTGCGGAATTTGGACATTATTCAAAAGACTGCAAAAAGGCGAGAAACAGTAATTTATGTTTCTTATGTAAAAAGGGGAACCACTTAAAACGTGACTGTCCCTTAAGAGGAACGAGTGAAACAAATCGTAACGTAATGCAAGTAGATCAAAAGGCGGAGGGTACTCAAGCGATTGAAAAATTTTTAAGAAGAACTAAAATAAATAACGTCGAAATGAATTCGTTCATTGATAGTGGAAGCGCGGTATGCACAATAATAGTTAGTAGTGTAGAGAAGCTACCGGGAGTGATTAGGAAACCAACACGCGAAAAACTTTTTGGGTTTGGCAACCAAACCCCGTTAATTGTGAAAAACTATATAGAAGTGGACATCGAATTAGACAAAGCGCGACTGGAAGCGGTTAAAATGTACATAGTACCAAACACGGTACAACAGACCGAAGTAATTATAGGACGTTCGTTTACTGAAAATGAGAATATCTCGTACGCGAAAATCGGGGATAATTTAGCTTTCGGGGCAAGGACAGATTTCCCATTCGCGAAAATGGAAATTTGCGAATTGTCAGAACGAGTGAAAATACGGTCCGTAAAAAGACAACAATTGAAAGCGCTAAGTATAAATTTTGTTAACGTGGAGTGTAACGGGGATAAATTTGACGTACCGATTATAAACAATAGTGACACGGACAAATTTATAAAGGCAGGTCAGTGTGTGGGAAGGTTACATCGAGACGACCTCGATGATAACGAAGAAATGCACCGGAAGCCAGATAACGTTACTACAAGGCGTGCGCCTATTACCCTAGAAATGTTAAATGTCGATTCAAGCATTTCTGCAAATGATAAACAAGAACTCTTAAATTTGTGTCAGGAGTTTCGAACATGTTTCGCGTTTAACTTAAACGAACTTGGAGTGACAAATTTAATGAAGATGGATATTATTGACAATGGTGTGCCTGTGCGCGCAAAACCATACAGAACCAACCTAAAGGAGAGAGAAACCATTAGCAATATTATAAAAGAATGGAAAGAATGCGGAATTGTGACCGACACAAACTCCGAATACGCGAGTCCAGTTTTATTGGTAACGAAGAAAACAGGGGAACCACGCTTAGTTGTGGATTTTAGAGCGCTAAATCGAAATACCAAAAAAACAAACTTTCCAATTGCGACAGTGGAGGAACATTTAGAGAATATGAGTGGGGCGACTTTGTTTACAACCCTGGATTTAGCACACGGTTATTTACAAATGCCGTTAACCGACGAAGCGAAACCAAAAACAGCGTTCATAACACCAGACTGTACTGGGCAATTCGAAAGAACGATATTTGGATTGACAAATGCGCCAAACGAATTTACCAAATTAATGAAGTTAGCGTTAGGTTCGTTACGAAACGAAATTGCGATGTCTTATTTGGATGACTTAATCGTTCCTGCGAAAACTTGGGAAGAAATGTTGAGAAAGTTAAGATTGGTTTTCGAAGCGTTAAAAAGAGCGAATCTTACTCTGAAGTTACGAATTGCGGGAAGGGAAATTGTATCGTATAATAAAAAGTGACGATCGGGAAAAACTACTTTACGTAATTCCGCGTTCTTTACGAAAAAGTATTGCGATTAAATATCACGATTTAATAGGACATTTTAGCGTCGACAGAACGTGCGCAAAAATTAGAGAAACGTATTGGTTTTCGCAAATGAAAAGGTATATTAGGCAACATATTAGTATGTGCGCAGAATGTCTCATCAACAAAATACCGGGAGGTAAACTAGCGGGACAATTGCACCCAATTCCTCCACCAGCGAGACCATTTGCGAGAATACATGTAGATCATGTTGGTCCACTTACAAAAAGCGAGTCGGGAAACGTTCACATATTAGTGTTGGTAGACGCGCTTACCAAATACGTGAAACTTTATCCAGTACCCAGTACACGAAGTGATTTTACAATTTATGCATTAGAAAATTTCATTAGTCAGTTCGGAATTCCTGAAAGAATTGTTTCGGATAGAGGAAGCAGCTTTACTTCGGGAAAATTTAGAAAGTTTATAATGAAAAATGGAATTAAACATACCTTGAATAGTAGTCAATGGCCAAGAGCGAATGGTCAAGTCGAACGCGTAAATCGGACTTTAATACCGGCGGTAATGACAACAATGGAAAACGAAGACGCGTGGGACGATGTAATTCAGGTAGTGGAACGAAATTTAAACATAGCACCAAATCAAACGACAAGCAGATCTCCTTTCGAGATTCTACATGGTTATTTGCCTAAATTCCATGACGGACCATTGTCGGCAATTGCGGAAATTGATGCGACTTGGACTCCTAGTGCGGAAATTCAAGAGAAAGTGCGGAATACAATTAGAACTGAACAAGTGAAACAAAAAAGGCGCCATGACGGCAAGCGCTTCAAGGGAGTGATCTTTAATGTAGGAGACATAGTGTTTATGCGACGGGTTAAAATACAAACGGGGGACAGTACAAAAATGCAACCGAAATATCGCGGTCCGTTAGAGATCATAGAAGTACTGCCAAGTGATACCTATCGAGTGGCTTCACTGAAGGGCAGTCAAGGTAGAAGGTTTATGACTACCGCGAACGTAAGTCAGCTGAAGGTTTTCCGGACAAATGCAGAGGATACGGAATCGAGTGCGGAAAGCGAAACGGAGGGCGAGGAGGCGAAAGCAGCAGCAATGGAGCTTCGTGTGGAAATGGAACCAAGTACATCGAACCAAGTTAACTCGCGAGTTAGAGAACGGAAAAGACCGGTAAAGTTCGTTGATTATGAATTGTAATTACGTGTATATAATCTAAGTTAAAACTGTTATGTTACAAGTCAATTTAGCAATTAAGTATATTCTGTGGATGTAAATTACATCGGGCCGATGTAAATAGCAGGATGGCCGAGTGTTATAATTTCATTACTTTGAATAGGGCGTTTTATTACTGCGCATGACCGAAGAAGCCAAGTTAGTCGAGCGTAGACTCAAGAAGCGGATAGTCGTGCGAGATTATGACGATATTAGAATATAACTAAGCGAACAATATTAAATAGCAATTATACTATAAGAGTTTTTAGTGTCTTTTATTATTTTAACACAAGGTCTAAGCAATTCCTTGTGTTATGTGTATGGCTTCGATGGGCATCCTTAAAAAGATCTGGGTTGTTTTTGTAAAACAGTACGCTTTCGATTACATAAATCGCAAACACTGTAAGAATTTGTTTTTCTTTAAATACTGGTTTACATGTCTCCGTTGATGTCATGTTAAACATATTTCGAATGATCCTCTTTTGTACTTTAAAAATTCTTTGCACTTCAACCGAGTCACCCCAAAAGATGATTCCATACTTTAGGATAGACTCGACATAACCATAGTATCCTGCAAGTGCTGATCTTGTGGATACCAGATAGGCAATGGTTTTTAGCGCAAAAGCCATTTTGTTTAGTTTGTTTGTTAGAGTTTCGATATGTGCTTTCCAATCCAAACGAGCATCGACTCTCACTCCGAGGAAGTTTGTGGAGTAGCTGCAGGTTACTTCTTGTGTATCTGAGAGTTTGACGCGTAATTCGTCGTCTTTCCTTGCAGTAAGGGAGAATTGGACAATTTCAGTTTTGTCCATGTTCAGTTTAAGGTCATTTGAAGTGTACCATTGGATTAGTTGAGTAAACATTTTTAGGATGTTTTGTTCGAGTTTGAGTTTGTCGCTGTCGTGTAGGATGACTGAGGTGTCGTCTGCATAAAGAACGGAGGAGTAGTCGATGCATTTAGGCATATCGTTTATATACAGCAGAAAGAGTAGCGGTCCCAGGATTGAACCTTGCGGCACTCCTTTCTTCACTTCCGATAAAAGCGATTTAATGGTGGTTTGACTTGCTTTGTCATAATAGGTAGTGGATTGCATTCTTCTGTGCATATAAGAACGAATCAAGTCCAAGGCCCTTCCCCTTATTCCATATCGATATAATTTGTTGATTAATGTTTCGTGACTTATTGCATCAAATGCTTTACTTAAGTCTAGAAACACTCCTGTTGTGTGCAGTTTCTGGTTTAAGCCGTTCGTTATTTTTTGTAGACCCTGAAATATAGCTCTCGAGGTTGATTTTTTTGTTCTGAAACCATTTTGAACGTTGGATAGTACTTCGTGTTTTTCTATGAAATTTATCAGCCGTTCATAAAGAATTCGCTCAAACACTTTGGATATATTAGGTAAGATGGAAATTGGCCTGTAATTTACAGAATTCATTTCATCTCCTTTCTTATATACTGGTTTCACTTCGGATATTTTTAATTTTGTTGGAAATGTGCCTGATCTTATGCTACTGTTTATTAAGTATGCCAGAGGTTCGCTTATTAGATCTCCAACTTCTTTTAGAATTGAAACTGGAATTTCATCTGCCCCTGTTGTTTTAGTGTTTTTTAGATCCATTATAGTATTGTACACTTCGGTAGGATTTGTGTCGTTAAGGTATATTGAGTTAATTTGTGTACGAATGTTGCAATAATCTGGGGTTCCTCCCTTCATATCTGGGCAGCAGTTTATAAAGAAGTTGTTGATTTCATTAAGTGTTGCCATTTTATCTGCTGAGTCATCTAATATTTTAGGAGAATATTTACTTTTGCTGTCTTTATTTGATTTAGAGTAGGTTTTTATTATATCCCACATTTTCTTTGGTTTGTTGTTTGCTGTTTGTATATCTTCTTCATATGACGCTTTTTTTGCAGCAGCAATGACTTTTCTTAAAACATTTTTGTATTTGTTATATGATTCAATGGCGATTTCTTCCGATTTTACTTGTTGGTATAATTTTCTTTTATTCTTACATGATATTTTAATTCCTCGGGTTATCCAGTTTGTTGTGCATTTTGAATGTATTTTGTAGCTCTTATATGGGAAGACGCTTTTTAGATTTGTGGTAAGTATCTCTTCAAAATTATCATATGCTTGATTTGTATCCGACTCATTATATACTGTAAGCCAATTTTGTTCTGATATCAATTTCCTATATGCTGAAAGCTTCTTTTTAGTAAATGTCCTTTTTTTAATTACATCGTTACATCTGGATTCCTTTACTGCAGGTATGGTGGCTATTAATCCATAATGATCAGAAAGTGCAGTCAACTTTACTTTGGTTGTCAGTTTCTGTTGGTTTGTAAATATGTTGTCAATAAGAGTTTGGGTTTGGTTTTGTGTTCTTGTTGCCTCGTAGACCGTTTGTTTTAGGTTGTATGAGTTCATTATATCAAGGAAGTACGTCGAGTTATTATTGATTATGTTTAGGTTTATGTTAAAATCTCCGGCAATGATAATATCGTGAGTTAACATTTTTGGATGGATAATGTCCAGAATATCTGTTAAAATGTTGAAAAAATAAAATATTTTTTTCCACAAAGTACAATATTTGAACATGAATTTAAAAAAAAGAAACATCATTTACGTCGAATAGCAAAAAAATGTCGATTTTTTTTACAAAAGCAGATTTTTGAAAAATTTTGTTTTGATTTTGACGTATTTTCAGTAACTTAATATAATTTTTCGCGCTCGAGATTATCATCACTGGATTTCTGGGAAATTTTTACTCCAAGAAACATGAATTATCAAATACTTTTCGTCTATTTATACGAGTTATAGTACTTTGAAAATGCAAAATCCCAATTCGCACTAGTGTGGTTTGTATGTATCCATGACCGAGGTGTGGTTACCACGGGTTAAAAATGATGATTTTTCTTTTATATTTGAACTTAAATTATACCTTATAAAGTACGTCCTGTATAAATATATTCTGTTCAATTTTTATAAAAAAGTTGTTATTTATAACAACTGAATATAATATTGTTATGACAGAAAATCCTATATTCAATTGAATTTTTGAATTTAGTTGTTATGAAAGAAAATATCCTGTGCAATTTTCTAAACAAAGTTTTATATGAAAAGTTATTAATAACACATCGAAAGGATCATGCAAAGACTCCGAAGCTACAAAAAGTTGGATTAATTTAAGATTAATATGCTACCTTATTGTGATAAGATCATATTTACGTGTTGCGTTTTGGTGAATCTTCAGCTACCAATTTTTCTGTTCAAAATGTCTGAGAAGAATATAGAACAGATGAGGATGATTAATAACATTTAATTATTATTACCCCTGGTTGTTTTTCAAAAACTTATAATCCTCCCCCCCTCCCACCCACTACAAAATTTAAACATTCGTTTTGAAGTCAAGGGAAACGAAGAATTTTTAATACGGAATGTATCAACAGGTTTTTTTTTGGTCGTGATAGCGACTGCGCCCCTTTAATGTCCGGGCCCTTGTTCGATTGAACACATCGAACACTGGTAGTTACGCCACTGATTTTAAATTTAATATTGTTAAAGTTTACTGATATGCCCAATCAGTTCCAAACGGTTTTGAATTAATTTCAGAATTTTATGAAATACTAAAGAAAGTATATCTATATATCTTGATGTTTATATCTAGAAAGAGATATGTATAGCCATATAGCCAAGCTCGACTACTTTTACTAAATATTCCTATGTAGCGTAAAAGCATCAGTCTCCGCATCAATTCTAAAGTATGATTCCAATAAATTAATATACTGAGTTTCTTCTTCTTTACGAAGGTTCTTACAAAAGTGAACAACCCGCGCCTACAGTTTATTATTTCCAGGTTTTATAATTCCAAAATAAAATTTTTACGATAAATTTCACGTCTTTTGATGCAAAAAGTTCTTCTTATTGGTGGTCTGGATGTACTCCCTGTCCAGAATCACCTCCAAGTATTTCCGAACACTTGAATAAACTGGGAGAAAATAAAAATAATAAAATCTCTTACCTGCTTTGGTACGTGCTTGGTGCTGAAATATATGTGAAATGTGACAAATTCTCTAACGAGAGATAAAGTACAATCGCGTAAATATGCAATGGAATCTAGCGTTGATGCAAAATTGGTTCTGGGTGTATGCAAAGCAACTCTAATAATTGGACCTTTCCATCTTTAAAACAGTGGCACTCGATTGTCCAAAATCGAATAGTCTGCATGGGTCATATACATAATGCTTTCGTGACATTTGTGTTTCCGTGCGGCTATCACGTAATTATACAAAACCCAAATAATCTCCTCGTTGCTGAATTTTATTGAACATAGGCTTATTTGAACACTTGGTCACTTCTCTAACTTTTCTTAAAATACAATAGTTCGCGTTAAGGGATTCTAGTTTTACTTCGGGTATTACTGCGGTTGTGCTACATATATACGGTTGTGTATTAGTTTGGGGATTACTGCTGTTTTGCTACGGTTGTATATCAGTTTAGGTACTATTACGACGATTGTGTATCAGTTTAGGTACTATTACGGCAGTTGTGCTACTGAGATTTTAATAAAATAATATTTATTACATAGTTTATTTACATATTAGATAGTATTACATTTATTACAATATGTATTCCATAGTATTCAAGTTAAAAGTTTAAATAATTATTGTTTTTATAATGTATATACAAGAACAAACGGTCTAGATTTAGACTATTTTTGATCTATACTTAAACAAGTTGGAACTGGAAGAAAGCTTAATCGACCCCCTCCAACTTAAAAGTTTGTAAAACTTAAAACTAATAAAATTTTCAAAAGAATTGTGAGAACTATCAAAAGATAGATACTCCATCTACAACACATATCCAAGATATAAGAAGAGGCTTACCTACATGGAAATGATGTAGTCATCACATGGACCGCCAGGATTTACTGTACTACTGATAATTTCGAGATGACTCCGTTTACATAGATTAAACCGTAGATGAGTATGCATCAAAAGATTAAGAAGCACAGATTTGTTTTGAAAAAGTGAAAAGTTCCTGTTTAACAAAATCAATCCAAAAACATACACACAAACTTGGTTTTGTCAAACCGGGGTGTCTGAAACACCCTCTATTGCACCAATAATAATTTTCAAGGAAAAACTTTTATGGTTCACTATGTCAATGGATACAACTGATTTATAAAATGTATTTTCTATGTTTAACCTTAAAATGGTAGGTCTGGGCTCATAACCTGTTATCTTTTAGGTCTGTGTTGTGATAACTCTGTGTTATCCCTGACAAACTAAAATTTTCAAAAACTTATCAGGACATGATAAGAAACATTTAATACCAAAATTTCGATTTTTTATTTTTGAGTACTGGCTTTTAATACTAAATATTATTATATTGTATAGAATATTCGTGATTTACCTTACCGTTGTTGCGCTCCATGACGCTACCAAATATCAAGAACATGGCGGTTCTATTACGTACAATTGCTATTTGGATTTTAATTCTGAATTATTATCGTAAAAAGGCGGCGAAATGATCATTCACAAAATAAAATACCAAAAGAAGGTAAACGTTTGGTATTAAACAAAACTTTCTATACCAACTATATACGTATTAGATATATATGTATTAGATATTAGAAGTTTTAAATCTGATCTCGGGAGGAACCTAACAAAGAAAGAGTGATTGCTGAATCATGAAAATAGCAATGTGATTTTTGACAAAAATTTATGAATTTTGTTCGTTGGGGCAAAAATGATGAATTTTTCGAATACTTGGAAAGGATACCAAGTAAGAAAACTTCAACTGAGACTTGCTTTTCGCGAAGGGCCGTCTGAAAAGAACTGATTTTTCACTCTTTTTCCGCAAAGCTCGCTGATAATGGAAAGAAAAAAATTCATCTATCTAACCTATCTCATTTCCTGCCTAGTTCACTCGCAAAAGGCTCATACAAAATTAGTCTGTAACAGTAAAGAGAACGGAAACGAGAACTGGAACAGTAACAATAGCTAGATAAGAATATTTTATTGGCTAAACTTTTGACAGTTTACGCATGTTCATAACCATAGCAATAAAAGTTAAATCGTTTCTGTTCCCGTTTCCGCTTATTGTGAATGGAGCCATTTGAATGCATGAATTTTATCTTTTTACTGTTCCCGTTTCTGTTCTCGTCACTGTTACAGACTAATTGTGTAACGCCCTTGAAAAGTGACGACCTTGAAAAGTGGTTCCGAGCCTACTTTTAACGCAACCTACTTTTCAAGGTCCAATACTGGACAAGAGTCTCCTAAGGGAAAAACACATCAAAACGACCAATAGAAAGGCCAGAATCGCTATCCCCTGCTAGAGGGTCTAACGACATTCTAACGACATTGCCTGGGTCTAATCAGGGTTGTAATGTTTCAAAATTTGAAGAATTATTATTTAGGGCTCTTGTAATGGACACAAGCTTTGATGCTTTTTCTGTTCCTAATCTATTACGGAGTTGACAGTTTACTGTGTACAAATCCAAATGACAAAATTATCACTCAATTCCGGTATCAGAGAAGCTACTGCAGAATACGGCTGATTTACACTCCTTTGTAAGGAATTGCACCAAACCAATGGGTGGTTACATTAACGACAATATCTTCCATCGGATTATCCAATAATTATCCGATTATCTTCAACTAAAGATAGATATTTTTTAGTTTTAAACATTGTTTTAAACATGTTTTTCTGTTTAAAACATGTTTTTTTTCTAAGGTAATAAAACACCGTTTTAAACATAAAAACTCTTTTAAACGTAAAAAACGTTTGTTTTGTTTTATTTAAAAAAACATGTTTTTTTTACAACCCTGGGTCTAATTAACCCGAACGATAAGAGAGGTATGGGTTCTAGACCCGGTACTACGTACTGCCATGAAGACTTAGAATTACTAAGAAGAGTACCGACCTTAAGTGTCTGTGAGACCGAATGTACAAAGTGGACTGTCAGTTTAGTCTAATAGTCATGGCTTAACGGATTACCGGGACTGAGATCCATACCTCCTTAGTCAGTCGGCTCGATAGATTCTTATTGGATTGACGTTAGGAGGGGAGAGATCTCCTATTGGATTAGCCGAAAAGTTGAAAAATTTAAAGTGTGACAAGTTTGCCCTGCAGGGTTGTCAACTTCGGGGTTTTTCCCTAAATTTGGGGGGGATAAAAAAGTGAAATTGGATTTTTTTTAGGGGGGTTATATTTTTAGGTGTGTTTTTAGGGATATTTTGATTTCAAATAGTTATTTATTTTTGTTATATTAAAAAAAATAAAGGTATAAAAATATTGGTCCTGGGATAACCAAATCTAGCCAATCATATTTATTTTTGACGTAGAGGTTTAACAACATTTAGTAAGGTTGCTCGTTACCAAGAATGCAGAGTTGAATGAAAAATAAATTTATTATTTTTGTAAGTTTAACTACGATGTACATTTATGCCAAATTTTTTGACATTAGGTTCCGTGGTTTAACCTGTACAATGGATACTATTTCTTTTCATGATGTCGTAACCACATACAGACATACATACAGACGAACATCCAACTAAAATTCATCAAAAACATATCAGGACATGATAAGAAACATTTTAATACCAAAAATTCAATTTTTGATTTTTGAGTGGATTACAATACTTCCCTTATACATACGTATACGTATTAGCACAGTATAATTAGACTAAAAAACACCCAAACCGGAAAATCCCAAAAATAAACGGTTTAATTGCCACAAAATGTTCATTACTCGTTCCTCTATAAGTACTAAAAAGTCTTCCGTTCTAGAGTGACACGGTCATATGTTTCTACAGTTTTTGTCAAATATCTCGAAAATGATAGAAGATACCGAGAATACCATTGTATACAAAATTAAAGGCCGTGAAATTTTCTACAAAAATGGTTCTACACATTTTTTTGGTAAATTCTATAGATTAGGAGATATGGGGGGAAAACAGTTTTGATAATTTTCTTACTTACTTTTTGTTTTTACTGTAATTTTTAATTAATTTTGGAATTTTGTAATTACTGATGGTAGTGATGGAAAAGAGAAGTGATATTAACCCTGTAATGCACATTTTAAATGAAATCTCGTTAACCCATTCATGTGCGTCACAAACTATAACCAAAATCTGAACTAAAATCTGTTTAGGATAGGATTTTCGTAAATATTATTACATAGAAACCTTTTTCTGACAATTACAAACACAACGAAAAAAAGATCAGCCAAATTGGTAGAGTCGTTCTCAAGTGATGAGCGTACATACATTTTTTTACGTTTCATTTTTATATACAGGGTAACCCAGACCACCCGTATCGGTACTTTTTTTTCAAAAACGGTAAGTCGTAGAGAGTTGGGCTAAAAAAATTTATTACAAAAGCCCTAATGATGAATCTAATGGTGATATTATTATTTCCGGGAGAAGTCGGCATCTAGAGTAGTTTGCTCCAGAAAGTCCAGAAATCCAGAATTTTAAATGAAAGTGGTATCGTTGGAAAGCTCTTTAAAAAATAAGCAAGTTTTGTACGAAAATTTTTTTTATTACTCCCACCCCTTTTAAGTTATATTCACTTGAAATTATTAAATTTCAATTTCTTATAACAAACTTAACTTTAAAAGTCAGCACTTGAAATCCAGCTACCGCGTTAGAGCAATGTCACAAGTGTTCAAAATGTCTTCCATTTACTTCTAAACACTGTTGAGCTCTTCTGGTTATACTATCAGTGGCTCTAAGTACTTCTTCAGTGTTTAATGATCGACAAACATTGCAAATTCTGAGCTTCATATCATCTCTCGTTGTCGGTTTTTCTGTATAAACAATATCTTTAATCCGACCCCAAAGAAAAAAATCCAGGGGCGTACAATCTGGCGACCTTGGAGGCCACGCCACTGTGCTTTCCCTGCCAATCTGGAAATAGTTGGTTTATTGCATTCCTAGCAACCAATGAAAAATGAGCTGGGCAGCCCTCTTGCTGAAACCACATTATTGCTCGCAATTCCTGAGACACATTTTCCAATAAATCGATCAAATCATTATTTAAAAACTCGGCATATCGTATCCCATTAAGATTTTCTTCAAAAAAATAAGGACCTATAATTTTTCCTTCAAGCACACCACACCACGTGTTAATGCTCCAAAGATGTTGGTTATCAATAGTTCGCAGCCAATGGGGATTTGTTTGCCACCAGTAATGCGCATTGTGAATATTGACTTCACCAGTGCTTTTAAAAGTAGCCTCGTCAGTCCATAAAACCGTCCTAGGAAAATGGGGGGCCTTTGTTAATTAACCAATTGTAAAAAATTACTCTACTTTGAAAATCACTCTCATTTAATTCTTGATGCATATGTAAGTGGTATGCATGAAAATTATGATCCTTAAAGACTCTGCATACAGAGGATTGGCTAACTCCAGAATCTCTTTCAAGTCTTCTGGTTGAAATATTCGGATCAACTATTACTCCAGCAAGAATATCAGTTGCTTTTTCATCACGTGCATGTCGCATAATCCGATTACCGCGATTGTTTGTTGGTTGCACCTGGCCTCTGGTACAAATACGTGCTGCCAATCTCCGAAAAACATTGAAAGATTGACGGGCACGTTGAGGATATCTTTCAGCATAAATACGCTCAGAAGCTCTGTAATTTTGTCCACATTCTCCCAAAATCATTAACATATCGAAAGCTTCTAAATTCGAAAACGGCATAATTTCACTAATAAATAAACATATAAATAATGATTAGTTTGAACAATGGCAACGGATAATTTTACGACAGAGGGATAAAACAATTGCAATTATTAATTATTGTCTAACCCGATAATTAGATTTTGAATGCCAATTTTTAAAATAAAGTCAAAATAATCAAAATAATAACTTAAGTCGAATATAACTTAAAAGGGGTGGGAGTAATAAAAAAAAATTTCCTACAAAATTTGCTTATTTTTTAAGAAGCTTTCCAACGATACCACTTTCGACATATGGTGTTATTTAAAATTCTGGATTTCTGGACTTTCTGGAGCAAACTACTCTGGATGCCGACTTTTCCTGGAAATAATAATATCACCATTAGATTTGTCATTAGGGCTTTTGTAATAAATTTTTTTAGCCCAACTCTCTACGACTTACCGTTTTTGAAAAAAAGTACTGATACGGGTGGTCTGGGTCACCCTGTATATAGATTTGTATGTCCATATGTAATTTTAATTAAGGGCCGGTTCCACCAACTCTGGTTAAATCGTTGGTTAACTAATTAGGGTTAATGCTTAACCATGATTAGTTGACCGAAAGCGTTCCACCAAGCATTTTGTATTTATGATTAGTTAATCATGGTTAAATGCTTGGACTTCGTGTATACTTGGATTTTCCTTGCAAAAGCTCTTCTGATTGGTTGATAAATAGTCACGTGAAACTTTAGTTTGGTGGGGGTTTAGCTCGGGGTTTAGTGAAAATAAAAGAAATATACCTGGAATTTTATAAACTAAACTTGGAAATTATTATTTCAATTATTTATTTTAAATTAGTAAAGTAAAATGAACACCTAAGATTAGCCCAAAAATTAATAATGAAAAATTGAAAACCAAATTATTAAATAAACAATTATTATAGTTGGACAGATATGGTGCTGCCGCCTAGTCGGTGATTTTGTGCATAAATTAGGTGAAAATCTGGCTATAATTGACCAGAAGATGGCGCTGCGTACGCTTTTTTGGGATATCCAACTAGCGTATAATAAACATAAATTTTCTTATACCTAGGTTTACTTTTTAAACAATTATAAAAATTTTTTTAATATTTTTCGAAAATCGTTTACTGCTGTATTTCCAAAAGTAGATCAGTTTAGTTAGGCTATGTATTGTTGTGTTCTGATAAAGAAATGAAAAGTGAGTTGCTTAATTTAGAAATAAAGAACTGACTTTGCAACCTGAGGAACAATAAAAGCAGGACTCCGAGTTCATTTTTCAAATTGTTTTTATTAGTGTTGAGTTGTTCGTTAGTTAAGTTGTATTGTTTAATTTAAGTTTGTTGTTCCAGTAATTTAGTTCATTGTTGTTTAAATTTTAATGTTTGTATTTTTAATTTTTTGTTGTTTAGCGACTCACACGAATGCAGCTGAGCGGTACGCGAACAAGCAAGCAGCAGGACAAAAATAAAAATTATAATCTTGATTTTATTTAAAAAAAAAAAGAAAAATATAAGGACCAATGAAATGAGAACACGAGAATAAAACCAAGGAAATAAAGAATATAAATAAAATAAATATGGTTTTGACTCCTTCCCCCCCTCTCCCCACTCAAACCCATCGCTCTTAAGCGGGAGACTTTTTAGTACTTATAGAGCAACTGATTATAAACATTTTGTGACAATCCAACCTCTTATTTTTTGGATTTCGGGGTTCACATCTAAATATACTGTACTATACGCTAGTTGGACAGCTATGGTGCCGCCACCTAGGCGGTGATTTTTTGCATAAATTCGGTAAGAATCTGGCTATAATTGTCCAGAAGAGGGCGCGGCGTACGCTTTTTTGGGATATCCAACTAGCGTATATTGGGAAAGTAATAAATTTATTATTTTTTATTTTTAAGTATTTCTTCGATAAATTAAAATTCTTTTTTCAATGTTTATTTCGACATGTTTCGTGTAAAAGTGGACACATTTTCAAGTCTTTAAATAAATTCTAATTTATTGGTTTAAATGTTTATGCAAATTTGAAATAAAAATATTTTTGACGTTAAATTTTTTGAAATTACGTTGAAGTTGATAAAAAACAATAATTATTATTTGTAAAATAAACCCATTTAATTATAAATTTAGTATTTATTTAATAATATTTGTTTATTCATTTTTTTTTTTAAATAATATTTTTTTAAAGGGGATTTTCCAAGTAATTGTAAGGGTTTTAGGGGTTTTTGATTTGAACTTTAGGGATATAAATTTTTGAGAGTTTCTAACCCTACTGTCCTGAATTTAGTGTTAAGCCCGCCTCACACGACGCTAGTTTTGCTGATGGATTGCTTGCTTGTTCGGCTGCTGGGTTTCTAGCAGCTGGGTGGTGTGATGGTTTCTGTGCTTGATTGGCTTCACACGCACTTCGTGGTTTCAATCCGCACGCAGGTAGTGATTGCAAATACCATAGAAAGGATTATAACTAATCTATAGTATTTGGTGACAGGTAGTAGAGTAGGTATCCCGAAACTCGACATATCTCATATACCACTCGTGTTTACGAATATGACGCGACTTTTTCATTGGTTTGCGCTGAAATCCATCACGAAAACCAGCAGCAAAAATAGCACGAGTTCTATCACAGAAATCCAGCACGAAAACAAGCAAGCAAGTCAGCAGTGACGTCATTTTCCAGCAGGGCAGCCAGCACCGTAGCTAGCAGCGAAGCAAGCAAGCAATCCATCAGCAAAACAAGCATCGTGTGAGGCGGGCTTTATACAGTTAAGTTAAAATGTACCAACATCACAATATTGTGTTTGTGGCACTATATAAGGGTTTACATGGGAATAATAAGTCATACATTGTTTCAACCTTTAAATAAGTAGATTACTAAAATTAATGTGCTAAAATGGTATATTGCGTGGTAATGGGTTGTTGTAATACCAACAAATCAAATAGTAAGAATTACAAAGCAGGTGTTCAATATTTTTCATTTCCAAATGAAAATCTGATTTCTGATGTGTGGGTTCAAAAAGGTTACCAACAGAATATAATTAACATAAAAACGGCTAGAAGATGATTCAATGATAAAAATAAAGTCTTGAAGTAGAATGTGCGCGTCTTCAAAACATCATTCAAGAACAAGAATTGCAGTCAATACAAAAAATTAAAATTTTCGATGATGACCGTACGCGTCTTCAAGACATAATTGAAGTACAGAAACAAGAATTACATTCCATACAAAAAGTTTTCACCGAGAACGAACTTAGAAAACAGAAGACGGACAAGCATTAACATTAAAACGGCAAGAGTTTGTTCGGACCACTTCTTAGACGACGATTATTGCTTTAAAAATTTGCCACCTAATAAATGGAAATTAAAATCTACAGCCATACTTTCGGCAAAGTTGATCAAGAAGCCTCCTGAAGATGAGGAAAGGCCCAAATACAAATGAACTAGATTTACTAGTCGATTTACCTACAACGAGGAAAGAAACTTCAAGTGTTGCTACTTAAACTGACAGGCATTTAGTATTTTTTATTTCACAAAAGTTAATATTTTAACAATAATATTTTTCAGGCTAGAAGATGATTCAGTGATAAAAATCAAAAGTCTTGAAGTAGAATGTGCGCGTCTTCAAAACATCATTCAAGAACAAGAATTGCAGTCAATGCCAAAAATTAAAATTCTCGAAGATGAATCTGCGCGTCTTCAAGACATAATTGAAGTGCAGAAACAAGAATTACATTCCATACAAAAAGTTTTCACAGAGAACGAACTTAGTAAACTGAAGACGGACAAACAAATTCAAGATTCAGTTGCGGATGTTGCTTTTGCAATTTCAATACATACAGGAGGTTCTCGCGTCTACAGTTTATTATTTCCAGGTTTTATAATTCCAAAATAAAATGTTTACGATAAATTGCACGTCTTTTAATGCAAAAAATTTTACCGTACCTTCAGCAAAGTTGATCAAGGAGCCTCCTGAGCATGAGGAAAGGCCCAAAGAGTTACACTCAAATACAAATGAACTAGATTTACTAGTCGATTTACCTACAACGAGGAAAGAAACTTCAAGTGTTGCTACTCAAACTGGAAGGTATTTAGTATTTTTTATATCACAAAATTTATTTTTTTAACAATTATATTTCTCAGGCTAGAAGATTATTCAGTGATAAAAATAAAAAGTCTTGAAGTAGAATGTGCGCGTCTTCAAAACATCATTGAAGAATAAGAATTGCAATCAATACGAAAAATAAAAATTCTCGAAGATGAATCTGCGCATCTTCAAGACATAATTGAAGTGCAGAAACAAGAATTGCATTGAATACAAAAAGTTTTCACAGAGAACGAACTTAGAAAACTGAAGACGGACAAACAAATTCAAGGTTCAGTTGCGGTTCTTGCTTTCGCAATTTCAATACATACAGGAGGTTCTCGCGTCTACAGTTTATTATTTCCATATTTTATAATTCCAAAATAAAATTTTTACGATAAATTTCACGTCTTTAAATGCAAAAAGTTTTACCATACCATCAGCAAAGTTGATCAAGGAGCCTCCTGATGGTGAGGAAAGGCCCAAAGAGTTTCACTCAAATACAAATGAACTAGATTTACTAGCCGATTTACCTACAACGAGGAAAGAAACTTCAAGTGTTGCTACTCAAACTGAAAGGTATTTAGTATTTTTTATTTCATAAAAGTTATTTTTTCAACAATTATATTTTTCAGGCTGGAAGATGCTTCAGTGATAAAAATAAAAAGTCTTGAATTAGAATTTGCGCATCTTCCAAACATCATTGAAGAATAAGAATTGCAGTCAATACGAAAAATAAAAATTCTCGAAGATGAATCTGCGCGTCTTCAAGACATAATTGAAGTGCAGAAACAAGAATTACATTAAGAAAAAAAGTTTTCACCGAGAACGAACTTAGAAAACTGAAGACGGACGAACAAATTCAAGGTTCAGTTGCGGATGTTGCTTTTGCAATTTCAATACATACAGGAGGTTCTCGCGTCTACAGTTTATTATTTCCATATTTTATAATTCCAAAATAAAATTTTTACGATAAATTTCACGTCTTTTAATGCAAAAAATTTTCTTATTGGTGATCTGGATGTACTCCCTGTCAGAATCAGCCCCAAGTATTTGAAGATGATTGTCCAGGGTATCTCCGTTCCAAACACTTGAGGGATGAGGTAGGGAATCTTTCGGTTTTTAGGAATATTTTTGGTTTATGTGGTGTGATAAAAAATTCCTCCTCCCTTGTTGGGGATCCAGAATTTTTATCTACACGCTGGGAATAGAATCAACCAGCTTTTATTTACTGTAGAGGCCCGCTGATGTTATCTAGCTGAAAATGATGCGGAAGCTAGGGCCATAAGTTCCAAGAAAGGTGACAGATAAACAAAAAAAGTATCTTTGTAAGAAGTTGGCTGCCAACAAAATCGACAGCCATGCACAACCGGTGAAAGAAAATCATAGCTACTTGCCTTAATATTATCCTATTGGAGAAACATAAAAAAAGGACAAGCAGTTCACACCAAAAGTAAAATAATTTAATTCTTAAAATAATATTTTACTTAGATTAAAATTTAACGTTGTGGACAATTCGCGAGCGAAGATAAATTATTATCGGTAGATAAGCTCGACAATGCAAATCAAAATTTGACGAAATAAAATAAATTTATGAAATGATCGGAAACGAAAACAATTTTACATGCACCAAAAAATCGAACTACCGAAAGGTATCAAAAAACCTGCGAAGATGTCTCCCTACAAGTTTTACAGAAAAAGGAAAACTTACCAAATCTTTCGACAAGACCAAAAACTAACACACTCACTTATCGAACTCACATGCAACAGTGCTGTCTAGTGTTCAAAACGCAAACTCAACCAACCCCAAATCAGATTCTAGGCAGGGACGTACTTAGAAAATAAAACAAGTTACTAAAATTTGTTACAGTGGATTGGACATCGATGGGTCGTTTAATCTCGAAAATGTTACCGTACTTTTAGAAGGGTTTTCGGAACCACTGGGCTGTCACTTCAAGGGGTTGGATATGTATAAAGAAAGCTCCCGGCCCTAACCACATCATAAACAAAACAATAAATAACCTCCCATAATAGGGAACAATGGCAATCGTCTGCTTCACAAATGCTAGCTCTCCTTTATGTGCGTGAAGTTAGCCCCCCTTTTTTCGAAAACTAAACATTTTTTTGTGTATTGTATTCAGTTTGTATTATTTGTATCGTAAAACTTTTTTTTCATTTCGCGAAGCATAAAGTTAAAAATCTTCAAAAACCATTTTTTGCGTTGGCACCTCTTTTCCGAAAATTTTGAATTTTTTTTTGTATTGTGTTGTATTCAGTTTGTAACTAACTTCACACACATCTCTCCTTTAGGCACTTTGTAAACCAATGAAAGGTATCCGACGTAATTACGATAAGAACTCAGCATCCTGTCGCTCCATTATCTACCTTCCATCGATAAATTGGCCGAGATACTCATTTTCAACAATTTGGGTTTCCGTCCAAACGTTCCAGACAAACAATTTGGATTCCGACTAAGCCATTCTACTACTCATCTAATACTTTGACTCGTGGAACACATTACCGAAAACCAGTGCCGGATCAAGATATTTCACGCCAGGTGCAGATTAAGTAAATGGCGCCTAATATCTTGGTCGGTTAAATTCATGTCAAATGATCTTGGCACAAATCCTGAAATTAAAAAAAATATATTTCAAAATTAATTTAGAAATTAATATTTATTCACTTATGGGATTATTTGTTAGGGTGTTATTCGTCGGGACACCAATATGTGATTTTTAGGCGGATTTGCTTATTCATTAACAATTAGTATTCCCCAATTTTATAAATCCAAGATTTGTGTGCATGCTTTGTGATTAATTTTATTACATAACAGCCCTTCTCTCTTTCAGAAGCCAGGGGCGGAACTACTGGGGTGCGGTGGGTGCGAGAATGAGGTAATCTAGTATTTCGACAAATCAGTAAATAAAAAGGCAAAAAAAATCTTAATTTTAAAATTAAATTAAAATCAGTAATTTCAATTAAAATTAAATTAATTCAAAAATTGACGTCAATGGCCGGACAATGACGTCAATGTCCATCTACGCTGGCTATTAATGTCATTGACCGGCCATTGACGTCCACGCCCGTTGATGGTGCGTAATGATGTAAATATTTTCATCTGATTGTAATATTTACGACTTTGGCCGGGCAATGACGTTAATGGCCAAAATGGATTGCACAATGACGATATTATAGAATAATTACTATCAAGAACAAAAGACGATGCACTTCAACCCGGGACAATTGTCGTGCACGAGTTTTTTCGTGTAAATGAAAGCAAGTCGGCTTTTTTCAAAGCCTCATAATTGTACAGGGATTTTTATTTAATTTAGACAAAGGAACATTTTAGAGCAGAGCCGTAATTTTTCGTGTTTGCGTCAGCCTAAGCGGCCCAGAAGAAAAATTAATTTAATTTAATTCATTCATTTTACGGTGGATCCGTGATCAACATCGCCCAAAATGCATGGTCATTGACGTTAATGGCCGAATTGTCATCATTGACCGTAACATATACACTAGAGAAGAATGCGGAACGAGAAAACTCCGGCGGGACGGGACAGAACCGAATGTACAGTCCCGCGCAGTACTACACACCAATTTCCCTGCGAGTGTCTTTCAATATTGAATTACTGGCATTGTTTTATCAATATTATCCCAAATCCAAATCCTTACTATCAATTTTATGTACAGCTTCCTTTGCAAAACGATCTACAATTTCATTGGCTGTAGGTTGAAAGAAAAGAACCAATCACGAACTGAAAAGTGTTGCATGCGGGATGCGCGGGACAGGCTGGGACATATTGAACGAGGCGGCACTGCGGAACTGGACGGGACAAGAAACAGTGGCCCCGCATTCTTCTCTAGTATACACAGATCTTATTGGAGCGAGTGACGGTCATAATCACCAACAATTTAATCAGTTCCATAAATTCCAGTTTAATTGAATTCTTATCTTTCAATTAATGTTTTGTAACTTATCATTGTCCAAACTAACTCAGTTAATCTTATCCAAATCGTCATTTAATATCATCCAAAAAATTAATTAAGTATTATTTTTATTACATTTTTATTAATTGACAAACTTAAAACAGTTAATTTAAAAAAAAAACTACAGGTGGTTGCAAATTATTTTAAATAAAATACTAATAAAAAAATAAAAATATTTTATTTATTTGAATTCAACTTTCAGAAATCACATTTTTTTAAATTATTTCCATTAATAATAAATTATTATCAGTGCCGTCTGGGCACCTAAATTTTATGTACGGAAACGATGCTGTAAATTTCTAATTATCTCGTTTATAAAAAATTATCACAATCTTTACCAAAATAATTCATCAATAGAGTATTCCAACTGCAAAAGGGACAAATCAATGCTGTACAGTTACGGAAGTATTTGTACAGTATATGTACATTTTTAATGGCCTTGAGCTGCTTAGGGGTATTTTTAAAACATACCACAGCCTTTTTTAACCCCATATATGACCTTAAGCTCGGGAAAATATATTTTCGTAATTATCTGATTTGTTTTTCCGACAAACGCCGCTCTCTTTGGATCATTCTTGTAAATTTTTATTCCCGGTTTATGTACAAGAAAGGCGTTATCTAATATTAAGAAGTCGTAATCCATTATACACATAGCGTAGCCCTGAAACAGTTAACACTTAATCGATTGTATACTTGCATCGACAACTCACCTGTGTCATTTTATCGCTTTTTCCTTCCCAACTAAATCTCTCGTCGTATAAAGGATCCGAATGAGTTCCAATAAAAATCGGTTCCCAATGAACAAATAATCCCATTCGCTTTCCTATGTTAAAAACACGAAGACCTTTCGTCTCCAATGCATCCTGCCACTCTTTCGAATTTGGAATGTTGTGGCATTCGGGGCATATTTTATAATGGAATGGTACAGCAGTACCATTGATTAACATTTTTTGTAAAGCAGTCTTATTATCTGGAACTTGTTGATTTCCGCTAATTTCGAATAAATGTATTGGAAACACTCGGGGATTTTTTCGCAACAGTGCAACAGAATTGTGGGCTATCATTTCTAAAAACTCAGATATAATATTAGGACTGGGATACAGTTCGATATCGGAAGGTAAGATGAAGTGTGTTTGTGCAGTTTCTCTTGCTATATTGCGGCCAACATTTACTGGATACAACAGTTGTTTTTTCGTTTTATACATTTGTTCATTGCTAACGTTGAAATAGGCTGGTACTTGTGAACAATTAAAAGCGTCTTGTAGAGCTTTGTCGTGATGTGGTACCTAAAATAAGAAGAAAAAAATCGTCACTTGCCGCAATACCTCCAATCATCAGCACACCAAATTTTATCTCAATCGGTTAAACATTTCCGGAGAATATAACGACTGACAGACCGACAGAATAATAAAATAATAAACTGGGAGAAAATAAAAATAATAAAATCTTTTACCTGCTTTGGTACGTGCTTGGTGCTGAAATATATGTGAAATGTGACAAATTCTCTAACGAGAGATGAAGTACAATCGCGTAAATATGCAATGGAATCTAGCGTTGATGCAAAATCCGTTCCGGGCGCATGCAAAGCAACACTAATTGGACCTTTCCATCTTTCCAACAGTGGCACTAGATTGTCCAAAAACGAATAGTCCGCATGGGTCGTATACGTAATGGATTCGTGACATTTGTGTTTCCGTTCG
This sequence comes from Cantharis flavilabris, assembly GCA_949152465.1. Taxonomy (NCBI): domain Eukaryota; kingdom Metazoa; phylum Arthropoda; class Insecta; order Coleoptera; family Cantharidae; genus Cantharis; species Cantharis flavilabris. The sequence continues at coordinate 10,031,773 of OX424437.1, forward strand.
GCTATCACGTAATTATACAAAACCCAATAATCTCCTCGTTGCTGAATTTTATTGAACATAGGCTTATCTAAACACTTTGTCACTTCTCTCACTTTTCTTAAAATAGAATCGTTTGCGTTGAAGGTTTCTAGTATTATTTTGGGTGTTAGGGCGGTTGTGCTACTGTAGATATATGGATATGCAGATAAATACAATAATGCTACTAAAAATACACAAATTATGCAGAAAACTCGAAGATTACTGTACATTTTAGTTTAAATAAATATGAGTTATACTATCTAAACCATGATCAATTGATTATTAAGAGGAAAAAAAATCGGAGAGTATTCTCCGATCCTAAAATGTGTCAATATTTATTAGTTGATAAAAAATAATGTTATCACATTATCTTGTTATCTCGTTATCACATTCTAATTAAATGTTTTTAAATCAATTACATAAAACGTGATCAAAACTATAGCAAAATAATTATTACAGTGGCTCACAATTAATATTATTCGTATACAGTCCTATGTTAGCAATGTAAATTCTACGTTTTGAAAACTTGTTTTGTCATGTGAAAATTGTTTTCATAGTTATTGAAAAAATTTTGTTGCAAATTTCATTCTCTTAATTTTGTTTATATAAATTTTTCTATTTTGTCGTTTTATTTCAGAGTTACAGTGACTTAAAAAATACTCTGTAAAATACAAAAAAAAATTTCGTTTGTATCCTTTTGCCTCTGTTGTTTTACTTTTTTGTAAAATTCACTGGGGTTACTATGGGCCTTTTCTATGTCAGTCATCATTTTTTCTATCCATTTTTATTCCTTATCTTTACACATTTTAACAGTGTTGTGTTTTTTCTTTGTATTTTTCTTTATCTTCTAGTTTTTGTGTTCTTATTCATTTTAATCATGTTTCTCTTTTGGTTTCTATCATAGCCTCACATTCTTCGTCAAACCATTCGTTTCTTTGGTTTTTTCTATTTGACCTACTGTCCTTTCTGTCGCGCTCAGTATACTACTCTTGATATTTAACCATTCTTCATCTACGTTCTTGGTTTCTTGTTTATTTTTATCCCTTCTTGCAACGCTTGTGCATATTTCTCACTTTTTTCTTCATCATTTCTCCCCTTGTGTTTTTTTTGAATTCCTCCCATTTTCACTTTCATTTCAATCGACGCTTGTTGATAGCTTGTGGCTTTACAGTGGTATAATAGTGATAAAAAGAGTAATTTAGCAGTGTAGTGATACTAAAAGAAACTTGTAGGTATTTGGAAAGTTTGAAATAACAGGCAGAACCTTCTGAAGCTAACCTTTTGACATTCGAGAAGAAGCACACAGGTACCAATATAGAAAAGTCTAAGTGCATTTCGCCAGCCCCCCCCCCCCCATTTTGAATCCAAAATAGTTTAAATCGTTTGTACCTCGTTTGTACCCGTTTGTACCTTCTTTATTTTCGTTTGTACCCATTTTGTTTTTGAGATATTTTGAAATATCTAATATGGGCATTTCGCCAGCCCCCCCCCCCCATTTTGAATTTTGGATCCAAAATAGTTTAAGTCGTTTGTATCTCGTTTGTACCTTCTTTATTTTCGTTTATAACCATTTTGTTTTTGAGATATTTTGAGATATCTAAAATGGGCATTTAGCCAGCCCCCCTCCATTTTGAATTATGGATCCAAAATAGTTTAAATCGTTTGTATCTCGTTTGTACCTGTTTGTACCTTCTTTATTTTCATTAGTACGCATTTTGTTTTTTAGATATTACTAAATATCTAAAATAGGGAAGCCCCCCCCCTCTCCTTTTTAAATTTTAGATTCAAAATGGATAAATTGTTTGTACCCAGTTTATACCTGTTTGAACTTTCTTTATTTTCGTTTGTTTGGACCATATTTTCTTTTAAGATATAGAAAAAAAAACATACTAACGCGCAGAATGGATCCAATAAATAATAGTATTTATTATAAAAATATTCAATAGTATTAGTAAACATATGTACCAAATTAAGTTTAAATTATGGTTTAAAAAATGGTTTAAATTGTTTGTACCTGGTTTCAATTTTCTTTATTTTAGTTTGTACCACATTTTCATTTTAAGATATTTGAATTTCATTTCAATCGACGCTTGCTGATAGCTTGTGGCTTTACAGTGGTATAATAGTGATAAAAAGAGTAATTTAGCAGTGTAGTGATACTAAAAGAAACTTGTAGGTATTTGGAAAGTTTGAAATAACAGGCAGAACCTTCTGAAGCTAACCTTTTGACATTCGAGAAGAAGCACACAGGTACCAATATAGAAAAGTCTAAGTGCATTTCGCCAGCCCCCCCCCCCCATTTTGAATCCAAAATAGTTTAAATCGTTTGTACCTAGTTTGTACCCGTTTGTACCTTCTTTATTTTCGTTTGTACCCATTTTGTTTTTGAGATATTTTGAAATATCTAATATGGGCATTTCGCCAGCCCCCCCCCCATTTTGAATTTTGGATCCAAAATAGTTTAAGTCGTTTGTATCTCGTTTGTACCTTCTTTATTTTCGTTTATAACCATTTTGTTTTTGAGATATTTTGAGATATCTAAAATGGGCATTTAGCCAGCCCCCCTCCATTTTGAATTATGGATCCAAAATAGTTTAAATCGTTTGTATCTCGTTTGTACCTGTTTGTACCTTCTTTATTTTCATTAGTACGCATTTTGTTTTTTAGATATTACTAAATATCTAAAATAGGGAAGCCCCCCCCCCTCCTTTTTAAATTTTAGATTCAAAATGGATAAATTGTTGGTACCCAGTTTATACCTGTTTGAACTTTCTTTATTTTCGTTTGTTTGGACCATATTTTCTTTTAAGATATAGAAAAAAAAACATACTAACGCGCAGAATGGATCCAATAAATAATAGTATTTATTATAAAAATATTCAATAGTATTAGTAAACATATGTACCAAATTAAGTTTAAATTATGGTTTAAAAAATGGTTTAAATTGTTTGTACCTGGTTTCAATTTTCTTTATTTTAGTTTGTACCACATTTTCATTTTAAGATATTTCAAAATTTCTAACAAACATGAATTTCTATGAACATTATGATTGATCACGATAGAGGGGGGGATGTCCTGATAATCAAGTGTATATCTTCGTGCGACCACGCAAAATCCTGAGCGAGCACATTTGTGCCTAAAAAGCAACATAATTACAATATTTAGCTCTCAGCTGGTTTCGAACCTGCTTAAAGATATTTAAAAAAAATGCACGTGATGTTAGAAAAAGAAGGGGTGGGTTAGATTAAAATCAAATGACGTATCACTAAAATAGGGGGTAAAAGAGTGGCCTAAAATAGCAAATGCATTTCCAAGAATGTTACCGTTAAATGTAAAAGTGATATCTTCATGAACTTCCTATAACTGGGATAATAAAAAATACAACAACCATTTTGTACCTTCTTTATTTTCGTTTGTACCCATTTTGTTTTCCAGATACTTGGAAACTTTTAACTAGGGGGGGGGGGGGTTAAATTCTCTTCCAGTTGCACCTTGTTTAAGTATAGATCAAAAATAGTGTAAATCTAAACTGTTTGTTCTTGTATTTGTATATATGTTACGATCAATGACGTAAATTGGGTATTAACGTTAATGGCCGGGCAATGACGTCAATGCCCATTTAAGCTGGCCATTAACGTCATTGACGTCAACGCCCGTTAACGGTGGACAATGATGTAAATATTTTCATCTGATTGTAATATTTACGTCTTTGGCCGGTCAATAACGTTAATGGCCAAAATAGATTGGGCAATGATGATATTATGGAATAGAGAACAGCAAAATGGCGATTTAAATTTGACAGCTAACTGTCAAGGGACTGTCCATTAATTACGTAAGGACGATTTTTGTAATTTTTGACACCCCCCCCTCATATAAGGGCACGTAAGATTTTAGCAACCCCCCCCCCCCCCCGTTACATCTTACGTAAGGATTATTAAAATTATTTTCATGACAAAAAAGTGCACACAAAAAAAGAAAGGTCGAAGGCGTACCTAAAGAACAGTGAAAACCGGAAAAAGAAAGGTCCTGAAAAACAGCGAAGAGCGAAAAAAAAGGTCAACGGGGTATTTTAAAAATTTAATTTAAAAACGGTATTTTACGATACTTACTTAAGGAATACATCGGAACCTCCCCTCCCCACACGTAAGGGTCCGTTAGATTTCCGATACCTCCCTCCTTCCCCCTAAATCCTTATGTAATTAATGGACGGCCCCCAAGTGATATTTACGTACATATGTTGTATTCATTGTATTATAATATACTTAATCATTATTTATTAACAAAAATAATATGAATTAAAACATAATAAAATAAAAAATTTTAAATTAATCATATTTAATCTGGTACGAGAGTAAATTGCGAATTTTTTGTTGCGCGACACGCACATTTATTATTTTTACATTCACCCTCGCAAAGACAACGCTTGTAACCCTGGCCTCCTAAAACACTGCTTTGAGCTGCTGCTTGTCTAAGAGTAATCTCATTTTCTTTGGTCGTATCACTAATATTTTCTAACAAAATTAACTTTTCAGTATCCCTTAATAACTAATATTAATTGCAAGGGTACATTTAATATATTACTTTCAGATGGAATCTATAGAATAATAGTTTCATCATTGCCCACCCCGTATTGGGCATTAACGTCATTGCCCGGACAATGATGTAAAAACCACACATGAAATTTTAAATGTCAACATCGCCCAAAATGCATGGTCATTAACTACAATGGCCGGTCAATGACGTCAATGCCCAACTAAGCTGGGCATTGACGTTATTGGCCGGCCATTGACGTTAATGACCGAATTGTCATCATTGACCGTAACATATACATTATGAAAACCACAATTTAAACTTTTAATTTGGTACATATGTTTACTAATACTATTGAATATTTTTATAATAAATACTATTATTTATTGGATCCATTCTGAGCGTTAGTATGTTTTTTCTCTATATCTTAAAAGAAAATATGGTACAAACAAACAAAAATAAAGAAAGTTCAAACAGGTACCAACTGGGTACAAACAATTTTAACCATTTTGAATCTAAAATTCGAAATGGGGGGGCGGCTGGCGAAATGCCCATTTTAGATATTTCAAAATATCTCAAAAACAAAATGGGTACAAACGAAAATAAAGGAGGTACAAACGGGGTACAAGCGATTTAAGCTATTTGGGATCCAAAATTCAAAATGGGGGGGGCTGGCGAAATGCCCATTTTAGATATTTCAAAATATCTCAAAAACAAAATAGGTACAAACGAAAATAAAGAAGGTACAAACGATTTAAACTATTTTGGATCCAAAATTCGAAATGGGGGGGGGGCTGGCGAAATGCCCATTCTAGATATTTCAAAATATCTCAAAAACAAAATGGGTACAAACGAAAATAAAGAAGGTACAAACGATTTAAACTATTTTGGATCCAAAATTCAAAATGGGGGGGCTGGCGAAATGCACCTGGAAAGTCTTACCTGGGGCATAAATTGGGCCGAATATATTTGGGGTGGGCAGGAGCACACAAAATTTATAAACTTTATAAAATACATTATTGAAAGAAGCACTTAAAAAATTTGGATGGGCACTCCAATCAACAGGGTGGGAAAGTGCCCACCCTGGCGCCGTCACTGCACCTGTGCGCTTTGCGCCACACTGCTGCTTAGTTGTATTCCATAATCAAGCTACTGGGTCAACAAATTTCGAGTGCACTGGGGACATTCCATGCCCCCCAGACCCCCCGGTTTGAAAATCAAACAGTTTGAGCGTATAATTTTTGATTAATTTCATTAAACAAGGAACTTTTACTTTTTCGAAACCAATTACATTTCTGAGAATCTGAGGGTTTAATTTCATTGAATAAATATCTAAACATCTTTCACTCTTTCTGAAGAGTGTTTCATATTCCTTGAACTACTTGGTTCTGAAAGAGTGAGAGTTCTATATTTTTAAAAAGATCTTGTTGGGCATGGAATGCTCTCTAGTGTACTCGTAATTTGTTGATTCAGTAATTGATTATGGAATATATAACTGAACACAATTAATTCCATGCCCACAAGTTTTACAAAAACACAAAGATTCCAAATTACTTCATACAATTACAGGAAGTCATTTTATACTTCACAGACCCTCCGGTAGGTCCTGACGCGACCAGAAAAAGAGACAATATAATGATTAAAGGGCTTGAAGTAGCAAACCCAGAACAACTAAAGGAAAGAGTCCAGAAACTAACCGCTGGAAAGCTTCCAAATTGGGAAAAGCGAAGAAAAAATTCCAATAATGGTTAAGATGAAGAACTGGGAAGATAAAATGATAGTTAAGAAGAACAAAAGTAAGTTGAAGGAAAAGCAAATATTTATAGACAGCGATATGACAATAAAGGAAATGGAAGTACAAAAGAAGATAAGAGAAATAGCAAGAAAGGAAACTGAAAAAGGAATTAAAACTACAATAGAATATCAGAAGATAACCATAAATCAGGCCCGTAGTCAGAGGAGGCACTTGGGAGCACGTGCCCCCCCCCCTCAAATGTTGAAAAGAAAAGAAAATTTGAAAATAAATTTAAATTTTGAAATTAAAATAGGTAAATAAATATATTTTAAAGTGGGGAAAAAATTCTCTGAAAGGAAACCCCCGAAAAAAAATTTTTTTACGAGTGCCCCCCAAAATGAAATCCTGGCTACAGGCCTGCCATAAATAATAAGATACTCGAATGGAAAGATATACAGATGACGATGAGAAAACAACAAGGATCTGAGGATGGCTTGAATCCAAAAAACTAACAGACAAAGGACAGGATACTCAAAATATAACGATCTTGAGACGGATAATATGGAATATAAGCAAAGTGAGAAAATATTGGGGAAAAGAAAAAAAAACAAGGAATAGCAACCTGGAACATCAGAACAATGCTGCTCCCCGGAAGAATAAATAAAGTAATTAAAGACATTGAGAGATACAAAGTGGATATGGCACCACTACAAGAAAAAATCTGGTGAAAAACAGAGTAGTAACAGAATAGCCTTCATAATGGAAAGAAATGTTGCAAAAAATATAATAAATTTTGAACCAATGAAAGGCGGACTCGCCTACGTTAAAATTACAGGCAGGGTCAGATTAACCGTAAGGCTGGTTAGGCTATAACCCAGGGCACCGAGCTCATTGGGGGCCCTTAAATATGGTCCCCTGTGTTTTTTCCAGTATTAAAAAAAATCATCAAATAAATTTAAAAAAAGATTTTTACAAAATGTGGGCTTTCAAAATGTCATAGCCTAAGGCCCAAGTAAGACCTAACCCAGCCCTGATTAAAGGTGAACACACGAACCTATCTATGATAAATGTTTATGCCCCAACTGAACAGGCAGGAGATGATGAAAAAGCAGAAATTTTAACTAATTAATTCTGTATATATTTACATTTCTTCAAACAAATTTGCGATTTTAACATTTTCTTCGACGTCTCGGAGGTCCAACTTGAGGATAATAAATAAAATCAAACAAAATTCTACTTCCTCAATACTGGTATTAATGATATGGGAGGCGACATGGTATAATGGAGTTCGATTGAAAATCTAGAAACAAAAAATATATTAACAATTATCTACATTTGTTGTTTAATTAATATGTGATGGTGATTTTTCTTTTGAAGATTACATGAATTTTAAGCTAATTGCGACTCAATTAATAAATAAAAATACCTTTTTCAGGTTCCTCAAACCGCAATTTCTTTTGATGGGTAAAAAATATTTATTCAATATTATTACTCGGACAAATTTAAAATATTGGCAACGTGATTTCTCACTTGGAACCGATCATCTTCGTCTTCATCGTCATCACTTTGTTCAAGCTCAGGTTTAACATCCAAGTCGTTTTCTCCGTCGTATGCAAAAGTATCTTCCAATGCAAGATTGTGGAGAACACAACAAGCCCGAATAAAATGAACAATTGTTTTCAAGTTCCTTAATTTTATGTGGTGTAATTGACAAAATTTTTGTTTTAGTAAACAAAAGCAACGATCAACAATGGATCTACTTTCGGCCAACTTGAAATTGTAATTCTGTTGCCTATTGGATAATTCATCTCCGCTTTTAAAAGGCGTCAACAAATTTGGTAAGCATGGATAACTACCATCACCTAATATGTAATAATTTTGACATTTTTCCTGAATAGTAGCAGCTAACGGAGAAGTCTCAAACACTCCACTGTTGTGAACCGACCCTGGATAGCCAACAAAAACATCCCTAATTTTTCGTTGGTGATCACACACAACTTGTAACTAAAACAAACAGATACATTTTAAAAATAGTTCAAAACAGCATATTTAGTACAGGCAAATTACCTGAATAGAAAAAAAATGTTTTTGGTTCAAATAAGAATCTGGATCGTTGGCGGGCTTGTCAATTTTTATATGGCTTCTATCGATGACACCAATTACTCCTGGAAAACCTTTGTCTTTAAAATGTGCCTCGATCTCTACCATTTCTTCATCTGTCGGCCACGTAATGATATGACTCGATAAATTGCTGAGGAAGTAAGTACATTTCTTTATAATCGTATACAGCATGCTTATAGAAATATCAAATTCATCAGCTACATCTCGAAAAGAAGCCGTTTGGTGGCCAACAAACCACAAATATACCAATACTTGTTTAACGGAATCTACCTTTCCGTTGCCTCCGGATTGGTAATTGTAATATTGAGAATTTTCAAATTGTTCTATTACACTTTCGGCAACATGTCGACTAACGCGAAAACGTTGGATAAAATCGTCTTCGCTGTATCGCGAAATAATATCCGCAAAGTTATTTTCAATGTTATCTTCGAAAGAATCGTCGAGTAATTCCATCATTTCTTCATCGCTTGATAAAAATTGTAATTCCAACATGATCTCATCGCTAGAGGCCGAAGAATCGGTCGATATATCAGTATCAGACATATTTATTACTAAAAATACAATAATTAGAAACTGAAGCAAGTAAAACCTGTAAACTAACCTCCATTTATCAAATGTCAACAAACCAGTGGCGTAGCCAAAGGGACGTCAACAGAGGTCAAACTAATTAAAACTAAAAATGTAAAAATAAAAAATTATTTTCAAAAAATCTTGTAAAGATGGCTTCAAAGTCAGAATTCGTCAAGATCACGTTACTTGACGTGTTTTTGACGTTAAATCACGTGATTTTTACGTGATTTTACGTAACCGTGTTAACGGGGAACCTTTTATTTTACAGGAAAAAAATTGTAATAAATATTATTCAGAATAAAATTCTCTATGAAAAAACTTTCAAGCAATTTGAGTCTTAAATAAAGCGTTTTCGAGTTATAGCCACACAAAGTCAACAATATTCTCAGGACTTTCTTATATTTCGATTTTTACATCAAACGCGTATTTAGAAAAACTGAATTTACATGATAAGGTTCAAAGCAATGCTTCTGGAACTGGTTCTTTGATGGTGATAATAGGAAGCAGACAATGTTTTAAACTTTTTCAACCCCAATCCTTCAATTTCAGTGAAAACAGTTGTTACAGTCAACGACGTAAATTGGGCATTGACGTCATCATGCGGCCATTTACGCTTACCATTAATGTCATTGACCGGCTAATGACGTCAACGCCTGTTAACGGTAGGCAATGATGTAAATATTTTTATCTGATTGTAATACTTACATCTTTTTTGCAAGATTACATCGCTTGCAAAAATTATTTATATCATTCGTACCTACTTTGTACCTATTACAAACCGGAAGTTGCATTGCTGCAGCCAAAAATGCATGCAAAAAATGCATCTTTTGAGACAACTTCGTAAATAAGAGTCAGAATTGGCTCAAGTAGGGTACCCGGGGGTTTTCGAGGTCGCTGATCATGATTATGATGTTCAAATTGACCCCCCGAATACCTGGAGCTCAGGAACGCCGACGAACGTCATCTCCGGGGACTATCCCAAACTTTATGCGAGAGAGGAGAGAAACTGGGCACCCGGGTTTTTTTTTTTGGTCGCTAAAGTCGAATATACCATCGGCGAACACCCCACGGACACCCGGTGGGCCCCAACCTGGACGCGGACGTCATCTTCGAGAATTTTTCTGGAAATATCGACAATAACGAACCGAAAATCGTTGTGGGGGCTTTTTGTGTGCGTTGAATCCGAATTTTATGTTGAAAACGACCACCCGAACACCTGGTGCGCCCTAACCTGGCCCTGAACGTCTTCCCCGAGGGTTTTCCAAACACAATTGAAAAAGACCAACCAAAAATCGTTACTGGGGTTTTTTCGGGTCACCCCGTAAAGATTTTCGGGTGGTTTTGTTCAATTCAAATATATATAGTGCTTCATTGCCTCGACTAAATGGTCAAAATGGATTAAACAATGATATTATAGAATAAATACTACAAGGAACAGCAAAATAGTGATAGTGATGCATTTCAACCCGGGACAATTATTTGTCTTGTACGCGTTTTTCCGTGTAAATAACAGCAACTCGGCCCTTTTCAAGGCTTCATAAGTGTACAGGGATTTTTATTTAATTTAGACAAACGCAAACTCATTTTAGGGTGGGTCCGTGATTTGTCGTGGTTGTACCAGCCAAAACTGACTCTACGCAGTCCTTCGCTAAGCTCCGAACCGTTTTGGATGGCGCTTCCTCTCTAAAAACATCCCTGAAATCAATCCATCTTGACTGGGAGGCCCAAACTTGGCGAAGTACGAAACATATATGACGGTTGTCACTAACGGTGATAGAATATGGAATCTGTGGAATAGTAGTTTTATGCCCACCTTGAATTGGCCATAAACGTCATTGCCCGTACAATGATGTAAAAACCACATATAAAATTTTAAATGTCAACATTGCCCAAAACAAAGCTGGTCATTAACGTTATTGTCCGGCCATTGACTTTAATGGCTGAATTGTCATCATTGACCGTAAGAGAGTCACTGCAGGCAGAGCCGGATTAAAGGAGGGGGCTAAGGGGACTGCAGCCCGGCCTTCCAAATATCTAGGGGCCTCAAAAAAGTGAAATAATAAAAGTTAAATCACCAAAATTGTATTGCAGTTAAAATAAATTAAGAAGTAATTTCACTAACTTTAATGAGCATTGAAAGCATAGGCGGATTTAGAGGGGGGCATGGGCTTGTGTCCCAAAAAAAATTTTTGATTGTTGAATTACTGAATTTGTGCAATTAAAGTGAACCTCCCCTATCCTTACGTCGGCTCTGACTGCAGGTTAATCGACGATAGAAATCTTTTTTGAGTAGAACCTTGTATGTTTAAGCTGAGGATGCTGCTTTTGCGGTTTTGAAAATTTTATTAGTTTAGAATTTTAGAATAGCTTAAGCCTCCTCTGACAAGCTGTCGCTGATCAATCATAATTATTCTTAGTACGTCCCTGCATGTAAGATATACAGCAAACCAAACCTTTGGATTTCCCTAGATTGTCCCAGTTTCCTTAAAACTTTCGGATTTTCCGAGATTTCTCTAAATTGACCTGGATTTCTTAAAATTTTCGGAATTTCCTTAAGATCTTCTTTCGAAAAAGTTAAAAAAACAAAGGTTATCTGTAATATTTAAAAAATTTCCGGTTTTTCAAAATTTTTTTTAGATTTCTTAAAAAATTTTTTCACTTGTTTCCCCCTCGTCAAATACTATTTCTTCCGGAAAAATGGGAAAATGAAAAAAATAAATTTCTATCAGAAGGTAAATTAGGGTCAAACAATCAATTTTCAATAATTTCCCAACAAACATTTTTGCCGCGGGCGCCGCTATTTTAAAAAAAAACTGAAATTTTCTTACTTTTTTCAATGCTTGCTAAATAGCGGTCAAAGTAAGCTTATGATAGAAGGCAACAGATTTTCTGGATCCTAAAGCAACATTGGAGGAATCAGGAATTGAAAGATGTGGGAACATATTTCCTGGTTCAGTTGTATGGAAGCAACCCAGGAACACAAACCCTTGATGAACTTCGATACCTAACACTCTTTCGTAAAAGCTACCATAAATCCCAAATTCAATTTAACTCCATTACCTCCAACCTCGGATGCTGCTCAGCTGCACGGCTTGCAAATACTATGAGCTTCAGAAGTGGCTAGATATAGCTAAGGATCCATTCAAGTGGGGCTGGGTCCGCGCTCGGCAAGGTATCTGCCCCTTAAAAGTTAAGAAGAACCCAGTTCCAGATTCGATCCTACAGATCCTCCTCCAGCTCGTTTTTTACTAAGTGGAAAAATGATGAAGGAATTGTCATATGCAAAACTAAAGGGAAATGAGGGGAAATTTGAGGAAATCTAGAATATTATAAACTATCTTTTTTTTGCTTTTTCCATTTTCTGAGATTTCATTGGCTTTAAAATTTTCTGGATTTCGAGATATCTCAAGATACCTTAGAATTTTACATTTCCTAGAATTTCCTAAGATTTTCTGGAGTTTCCTGTGTTTCTCTCGGTTTCTTTTTTACTAAAATTTTCTCGAGCTTCCTGCAATTTTCTTGAAATTTCTATGGATTTCTTGAGATTTTCTATATTTCTACAAAAAAATTGAGAAGAGAGAAATCTCACGAATGTGAGTCAAAATCTCAAAATTCACAAAAGCAAAATCTCACATGGGGGAAAAGGGGGGGTCGGCAAATAGAGAGAACTGGGTTAAATTAAGTTATTTAAGTAAAACAATCCTACGTGAGATTAGAGGGGGGGACAAGCAAAATCTCACGACATCTCACCAGATTGCCAAAATCGCTTCACGTAATTAATGGACGTCCTCCTACCTGATCAGCAACCACAGTTTCTGCAACTGTAATTTGTGGAAGATTGGCAAGATCAAAACTGCAGCTAAAAAACACCCTTTACTTTAGACAAATGCAAAGTATTTTTTTAGTGAGACCCCGTGCAAAGCCGCGCATCCAGCTAGTATTATATAATATTAACATAAAATGTTAATATTAACAAATAATAATAATTGTATGTTATTTAATATATTTATTAGTTACAGAGGGGGCCCGGGCCCCCTAGACCGCCCGTAAATACGCCACTGGATATTCCTGATATAAAAATTACAGGGTTCCCACTTCTTTGGAAAAGTCATGGAAAATTTAAGATTTCCTTAATTTTATCACGGAATTTCTAATTTTTAGTGCCAAGTCAAAGAAATTAAATTTTCAGTCGAGGTAAATAATATATTTTTTTTTTGAATTTTAAAATAAATTTGTTTTTAAATTTTAAAATTAAATTTATTTTATTTAAAAATTAATATTTTTTAATTAAAATTACTGATTTTTATTAATTTAAAGAAGATTGAAAAGGTCACAGTACAACTGGGAGCTTTTAGCTGGGGGCCCGCGTGCGTCGCACCTACCACACCCCGGTAGTTCCGTCCCTACCGTTAAGTAACCAAGGATCCCCCACAAAAAGAGTCTCACGTCACTCAAACTCTAGGTTAGTGTTTTTCGGTGATTTTGTTTTCGATGTTTTGACGTCATACCTATAAGGTTACCAGATGTCCCGATTTTTTTGTCATGTAAGTCGGGATTCATAAATGTCCCGATTTTCAGAATTTCTGAAAACTGAAAATATTATTTTATTAAATGTAAGCACCTTTGTATATACTTATTCGCGCTCGCCCACGTTCTCTCCATCTGTCTACATCTACATCATAGTATATCTCTTTAATCTATTCATGCGCGTCAGTAGTAGACAGATAAAAGTATCCTCTTATAAACTAGTGATAAAACCGCTGTCGTCTGGGTGACATGGTATCCTTCAGCAATGGTTACTGTAACAGTAAACAAACCGGGGGTCTGGGGGGTATTCCATACCCAGTGCACGGTTTATTTTTTGTTCCATACCTCCCAGATACGATAGATTTTTTTAAATTTTCAAAATAATTTTTTATGTTAAATACAGTGACTGGAATAAACCTAGGTGACACTCGTATGTTACCAAGATGAAAATTGAACATTTTGAAGCTGATTTTTGTCATACAAAAATTAATTTCACAGCAAAACTTTTTAGACATTTTTTGCTGCAAATTTTATTGTCTTCAATTTTGTTTATATACATTTTTCTATTTTGTCGTACCGTTTCCGAGATATAGATGAGTTTTGTTTAAGTCGCTGTCAGTCAAAAAATGTCTAAACAGTTTTGCTGTAAAATCGATTTTATATGAAAAAAAGCAGCTTCAAAATGTTCAATTCACATTGGTAACTTAGGAAAGTCTTAGTTCTTATTCAAGTCACTGTACTTGCCTACTTTCAAATTATTATTAAGAGTGGAGTGAAACGTCAAAATGTGGGAACATAGAAATTGAAAAAAACTACCTATTTGAAAACCTGAAAATTAGACGCCTGAGAATTTTTACAATCGACAATTTAAAAATGACACATTAAAAATTTTGTCCCCTCCCTCCCCCCCATAAGCCAAATCCACTCTTATGTGTGTCCCGATTTCATGATTTTAAAATCTGGTAACCTTAGTGATACCAGAAAGAATTTTACAAAGTTGTTATACAGGTTTTTATCGTAGGAGAAGTCATTTAAAAGATAGGGGGTAAAAATAGTTGGAATTCCCAAATTTGAGAAATTTTACTGATTTTTGAAGAGCTGTAACTCAGAAACTACTAGAGCTAGAACATTTTTTTTAGCCTCAAATAATAGAAAATTTAATGTGGTTTAAAAAGATAAATTTGGCAAAATTAATAAAAGTAAGAAAATTTCACCGTTTTTTAAAGATGGCGGCGCCCGCGACAAAAATTTTTATTGTAAAACTACTGCAATCGTTCTGGGTATCAATCCATACAACATATAAAAAAATTAGCTCTTCCGGAATGAATGCACCTATTTTCACTGGTATAAAAAGTTGAGTTAAAAACCAAAAAAACTTTTATTGTTACCGCAAGAATACCAATCAAGGATTGAAAGGGTATTTTTTGACGACGCTGTATATTAAGCTCCAATATACCTACGCCACTGGTACAGGTATGGCTATCTTTTGTTTTATATAATAAAATAATTTTATTAGTAACAGATGTTTTTATTCTAATAATTATTATGACATACTATTCAGTGTTATAATACATCATCTACGTTTAATTCTTAGCATCCAAAACGGGGTCCGTTGATTCTAAAAAAAACAAAAGAAATTTAGGTAAGAATTTTTTAGTTATTAAAAAGCGAAAACAATCCGCATGCGTAATAATTATTATCATTAATTTTAAAACTTAGGTAATTAAGTTAGATCGTTTAAGACACTCGCACACGACTTACTAAAATATAGATGTCAATTTATTCTTGGGCTATAAAATAAAATTATGTCAAATTGATAAAAACAAAAGTTGCAAGTAAAAATTTAAATATTAAAGTAGGTCAGGATTTATAAAATTTAAAGTTCACTTCTTGTACCGCTAATAGATTATTGCATAATTACTTTGTGCTTTTCCATCGACGTAAGGTGTAAATCTAATATTGCTGGTATTCCTCTTCATGGCATCAACTTGATATTCTCCCTTTAATGATTGTCTCAACAATCTGGCTGCGATGGTGGAAAAATTAATGTAGCTAAAAATAATAAGTGAAATCAATGGTTGGTTGGTTGGTTATGTAACCTTCATCTACACTTGAAAAAAATCCACACGTGAGTTACAGATAATCCTACTTACTTTAAACCAGCTGCTCTCCATGCACTCATTTTACTGAAATTTAGTTTCTTGCACTAAGATAAAATACGAAACGATAGGATTTTGTAACCAAAATCAATGCTAAAACTTCTGCTGGCAATGGCACACAAAAGCTCTTCCCCAGCCCCAATTTTAGAGCCCCTAGCGGTGATACGGCGAACTAATTTAATTAGATTCCCATAAAATACAATTTTCTTCTTTTTGGCTATCTTTGCAGTTTTCTTGAATCCAGATTTGTTGTGGAAAAAATTATTATTACGAACAGTTCATCATAAATATGTCAAAAAGCTTAAGGCCCTAAAAACACTGTGAGGTAAAAAGAAAAGTTGAGGAAGACATTAAATGCATCCTGCATGACTCGATTAATTTCGAGGTAGAGGCACCGTTTACCTCCAATAATGCGGAGGAACTACTGGTGAAACAATGCCAAATAAAAGAAGAACCTGGAAAAGACTTACATCATTCGATTGACATTAAGGATGAACCGCAAATATGCTCGACATATGAGGACAGCTTGAAACCGTTTGCTTGTAATATTTGTGATTTTAGAACAGCGAAGAAACAAAATTTGAAGTACCATAGTAAAATTCACACCGCTAAAAAGCCGTTTGCCTACACAATATGCGATTTTAAAAGTGTACGTAAATCTAACATGAAAGATCACTTAAAAATTCACACCGGAGAAAAACCTTATGTATGTGAAGTCTGCGTCTATTGTTGTTCGACTAAGCAAAATTTGAATCGGCATGTTAGAAGTTGTCACAACGATCAACCATTTGTGTGTAAAATTTGTAACTAGCAGCATGCAGAAACATTCGCTGAAAGAACATTTGAAAGTTCACAGCAGTGAGAAACCATTTTCGTGTCAAATGTGTGAATACAAATGTACGAACAAACGAAATGTGCGACTTTAGCACTGCACATAAAGGAAGCTTAAGTAATCATTTAAAAATCCATACCGGTGAGAAGCCGTTTGCTTGTCAGATATGTGAATATAAATGCTCAACCGCACGATATTTGAGAATACGGAAATTCATTCCGGTAGGAAATTGTATGCCTGCGAAATTTGTAACAATAAATTTAGTACGAAACAGAGTGCAAAACGGCACTTAAACAATCATACCGGTGCGAAACTCAAAAAGAAACCGTTGATTTAGCAATATATACAATTGTTAAGTTTGTATGAAAAATCTTCTTCCGTGCTTTGTAAATGTTTATTTTTAAGATTAAATTTTTTTTAATTTAATTTTTTATTCGAACATTTAATTGCTTTTAATTATTGTAGAATAATTAATTAAAATGAATTAATATAATATTGTATATTGTGGTATATCCCTTATTTTCAGTACCAAAGATTTCTCGTAGTGATGATAACACACAAAACCTGACTCTTGACTGCCGATCGTCGTGACGTGACGATATTTATTTATTATTAGTAGAGCTAGGATTCATATGCACCAAAGTACTTGAAAATATGCGCGTATATATGCACCGAATTTCCTTAAAATATGCATTAAAATTGAAAAAATAGATAAAATATGCTGTGATACGCAAACTAAAATATATCTAATCTTCGAATTTTTGAATTTTTTTTTCAATGCAATCTGAGCGAATTATAAAAATTTTGCATATTTTCAACATTTGGCGCATATTTGAGTAAATAATGCATATTTGGGCCACTTTTGGTGATTTTGGAAGAATTTTAATAGTGAAAATAAAAAATTATTATTAAATTTTGCTAATTTTAGCAATTTAATTTTTTATTTAAAAATTTTTTTTTTTATTTATTTAAAAAATTCTTAAAATTAAATTGCTTAAAATTAAATAAAATAATTGCTTAAATTGGCCAATTTAATTTTAAGTTAACATTTTCTGTATTAAAATCTTCAAAAAACACCAATATGCACAAATATGCATTATTTGCTCAAATATGCACCAAATGTTGAAAATATGCATTTTGACAAGCAATTTTCGGATTCGTTTTTCCTAATTTGTCCAGAACTCATAACGAATCTGTTGGAATATTAATATTAAATAACATGCAAAAGCATATAATCCGAGCTCTAATTATTATTAGCATTATTATCCTGGAAAACCAGGAAAATTCAAGGAATTTAAAAGTTGTCAAGGAATTTAAGGGAATAAAAAATTTAAAAAAAGAAATATTTTTAAATTTGACATAATTTTTTTTCATTTTCAAATTTGTTTTCAAAAACAAATTAATTATTTACAAAAATTACAATAAATTATTTACAACACCAAAACTAAATATAAAACAATCAAAATCTCTTATTTACAACAATTTTGTTTTATACTGTTATTTTATTTAATTTTAAACAATTTAATTTTTATAATTTTTTAAATAAATAAAAAACAAATAATTTGGTGCATATTTGAGCAAATAATTCATATTTGTGCATATTTGAACCATTTTTGGTGTTTTTTTAAATAGAGATTTTAAATAGAGAAAATAAAAAATTATTATTAAATTGGCCAATTTTACCAATTATTTTATTTAATTTCAAGCAATTTAATTTTTATAATTTTTAAATAAATAAAAAAATAAATAATTTATATGCACAAATATGCATTATTTACTCAAATATGCACCAAATGTTGAAAATTTGCAAAACTTGCCAAGTTTTATGCAATTCATCAAGATTTATTATTAAAATAATTATTTAATTTTATAAATTATTAAAAATTTTTAAAAAAATTGAAAAATTCGAAGATAAGATATTTTTTAGTTTGCATATTAATGCATATTTTTATCAATTTTAGTGCATATTTTAAAGAAATTCGGTGCATATATATGCACATATTTTCAAGTATTTTGATGAATATTATAGTTATAATAATTATTTAGTTTTATTAAATTCTGTATTTTTTTCGATGGATATTGTTTTCCCATTACTGCAGCGGTTTCCAAACTTTATTTTACCACGGTTCCCTTAAAAATATTTGATCATATGACGCCTCTCTTCGATTTTATAAAATACTACAAACACAAAAATTTATGTTTGCGTATTGTATTAGCTACAAGTGCACTTTTTCTGTCAATCCTGGGGCCTTCTCTTAGACTAGTCCACGCCTCCCAGTTTGGATTACTGTATCACTATTCTTTGGTATTCTGATACTAAAATGTCAGGGAAAACCTGGAAAAGTCAGGGAATTTGCCTTGAAAAATTTAGTGGAAGCCCTGAAAGGACTACGTATTTTAAGGATATCAAGAAAACAAGGAACAGAATACTGAATTTGGCCCATCATCATCAAATCGACAGACAATCGACAATTATGCCCGATGAAGAAATAATTTCGAAGAATCCAAAGCCGATTTTAAATTCTAATTCCCAAAATGAATTACCAACCGACGTAATAACGCTCAGCATGAGAATCGAAGATTTGCTCGATTCCGAGCCAACAGAGGATGGCCTGAAACCGAGCAGATGAAGAAATGGAGATAAGGCATCCTTCTTTTCGAAGAACTATACGTGAAGGGGTACTTCCCCTAAAAAACGACCGTTTGCTTTCTCTGTCGAGGACATCATATCCAATGACAGCCTTCAACCTCCGGAAAAGAAGAAGAGCAAAAAGCAAGTCCGATCCAAATGAGAAAAAACCCAATTCCCAACCCATTCCCCATAAAACAAGGAAGTCGAAATCCACCAGGGCAAGATGAAAATCCCCAAATCCTCAGTAAACAAAACTGACTACTGCCACTTCCAAGCAACCATCTCAAACTTAAATAAAATCTTATGATAACCTTGTATCAGTAGATTCTCCAATCATCGAGCCAGGCATTCCACCTGACCAATCTTCTTCCCACCGACATCACAACCACAAACAGCATTCAAGCCGCTTCACGCTGACCAACATCTCCTCGTTTAAATCGTTTAAATTTCATAAACCAGGTCATTATCCCCCACCACTTACCCATCCAAAAATCAACCCCAACATCAGACAATCCCGCCCTCCTAATTCAACCGATTTAGCTCCAGAAAACACCCGAATTCCATCAATAGTACTTGTGGACGGGGAAAAAGGGAAATACCTGGTCCAGAAAATCGACCTCAAAAACTAACTTTTACAAAATGTAAAAACACATGACTACAGGGGAATACTCGAGAACATGACTGAAAATAATTTCAAACACTTTATCTTTAGACTCCCTGTAGACAAACCGAGCAAAGTGGTCTTAAGAGGACTCCTCGTGGAATTCTCCCCAAACATCATCAAAAAAGATTTAATAACTGCTCTTATTATTCCAACAAAAGCTCACCAGAGCACCCATGCCCCTCTTCACCGTCGCCCTTAAAAAAACTCCACAGGGATAGGTAATCTGCAACATCCGCAAGGTGTTGAAGATCGACGTCCGTATGGAGACTCCCCACCCCTGTTCCGACCCAACCCAATTCCACAGATGACAGCGTTTTCATCACACACAAAGCAATTGTGGTTCCTACCAAAAATGTGTAAATTGTGCAGGAGATCACCACACATCCACCTTTACCAAAAGTCCCGACTCACCTGCTAAGTGCTCAAACTGCAACCTGGTCCACCCTACATCCTACAAATGATGCAATAAAATTTTTCAAAAAAATAATGCAAAACAACCTCACAAAATATCCATGACCGCAACCACAAGTCCCGAGACTATACAATCCCAAACCCGCTTCAACTGTCAAAAACCCAACCAGCAAAGACAAAGCACTTGCCAGCTCACTCATGCAAACTGCAAATGCCCTGCTCAAAATGGACCAACCTGTAGCGGTTGCGACAGCATTGTGCATAGATATATTTACTAATCGAAATCTAGATAATGACGAGAGTGCACACACGCAGGAATGACACCTTGGTAATGCAAGTTACTATGAGACTTGTTATTTTAGGAATACACAAGAGTTCCTACAAGCATTCACCGAAACCACACGTATTTTCGTTGGTTCTCGATTTATATTATTTCACTTTGTATCCAATTAAGTATTATTTCATGTAACAACCTTTGGCAAACCAACAATAAACAAAATTATTATTGTAATAACTTAATTAAAAGATTTATCAAGTGAATCATCTAAGAAGTTTCCGATCACAAGCAAAAAGCAAGTTACGACTAGGTATGGCAACTTAATATCGTTATACCTAGCCCGTACAAAGCTAAACCAAGCTCTTCCAGGAAGGATTCCAAATTCCAAACCCTGAATAGATAGAAGACCAAAACTAAGATTACATTCACCTCAAGTAGCCTATTGGAACGTCAACATCAAACGGAGCTCCTGACCTTCTCCAAGAGATACGACCTGGAAATTATCCTAATCCAGGAAACCCACCTCAGGCAATGTGACAACACCGATTTCGAAATTACACAGGACGGATAGAAAAATCGGCCGAAAAGGCGGCACGGCACAGCCATTTTTATTAAATCACATATTAAACACTATGAGGTCCCCCCCTCCCGCCATTCTCACCCAAATACACCTCTTCCACCAGTAATTGAGAAAAGATCAACTGCTATTCAGAAAACATCAATTGTAATTTAGATTTATTACCATTAATTATTAATTACAATTAACAATTTCTGAATATCACTTGACAAACCTGAATTACAATTGACGATTTCTGAATATTAGTTGACAAATCTGAATTAAAATTGACGATTTCTGAATATCAGTTGACAAATCTGAATTGCAATGGACGATTTCTGAATATGACATATGAATATGTTACGGTCAATGTTGACAATTCGGCCATTAACGTCAATGACCATGCATTTTGGCAATGTTGACATTTAAAATTGTATATGTGGTTTTTACATCATTGCCCGGTCAATGACGTTAATGTCCAATACAAGGTGGACAAAGATGAAATTACTATTCTACAGATTCTATATTTTATCACTTTTTCATTTTTGGCTGGCGTAACTACAACAAATCACGGATCCACCGATGGAATTAATGAATTAATTAAATTTAATTAATTTTTCCTCCGGGCCGCTTTGGAAAACACAAATACGACAAATCATAGACCCACCCTAAAATGATCGTTTGTCTAAATTAAATAATAAAAATCTCTGTACACTTATCAGGCCTTGAAAAGGGCCGAGTTGCTGTCATTTATACGGAAAAATGCGTTTACGACATATAATTGTCCTAGTTATGTTGAAGTACATCGCCGCCATTTTGCTGTTCCTTATAGTAATTATTCTATAATATCATCATTGTCCAATCCATTTTGGTCATTAACGTCATTGACCGGCCAAAAACGTAAATATTACAATCATATGAAAATATTTACATCATTGCGAACAGTTAATGGGCGTTGATGTCAATGGCCGGTCAATGACGTTAATGACCAGCGTAAATGGGCATTGACGTCAATGCCCAATTTACGTCATTGACCGTAACAAATATAATTCAACTAGGAGATTACGGAAAGACTCTCAAATTACTTACCCCTAGACTCACTATCACCGCTCACCCCCACTTCTTACCAGGAAATCTTTGCTCTCATAATAAAACTTAACAAAAAGAAAGTCACTGGTCCAGGCAACATAACCAACCAAGCAATTAGAGAATTCAGAAAAACAGGAATTATGGCGTTTGTCATGTGACCTCAGGCACTTCCCATCCTACTGGAAAGTGGCCGACATTATTATGATCCCAAAGCCTAATCAGAACCCTAGAAACCCGACATCTTATCGACCAATCAGCCTCCTCCCCTCCCTAGGCAAACTGACCTATAGAATAATGCTTACCAGACTAACAGCACTGGCTTTAAAGTTTTGTTGCACTGCCACTGGTGTTTTCATCACAAGTGGCATAAATAGCTATTGCACATATAAAACATAACCTCACATATCAGTAATGTCAAAAGTTTCAGTTGGACTAGGTGTCAATATGGACAAAGTGATATTCCCAACAGAATACTGTGAGGTAAAAGAAGAAATGAAATTCAGTTTGGAAGACCTGCGTGACTCTATAGACATTAAAGTAGAACCTCCTGAATATGATGATGGTATACATGAAACAGTAATATCGGAAGAATGCTATAAAATAAAGGAAGAAGCAGGTGAAGATTTACAACTTCGTTCAGAAGATTTGCATTACTCGATTGATATTAAGGAAGAAACTCCTGAAGCGGCTGGAGAATTATGTCAACATTTCAAATGTCAAGTGTGTAATATAACTTTTTTTTGTAAGTCCCAACTCACAACTCATGAAAGGATGCATATCCGCCCCAAATTGTTTGAGTGCACAATATGTGATAAGAAATTTTCTCATTCGTACAAACTGAAAAATCATATTATTATTCACAGTGACGAGAAACCGTTTGCTTGCACACTTTGTAACTTTAGAACTGCACATAAAGTGAGTTTGAAAGCTCACTTAAAAAGTCATATCGGGGAAAAACCGTTTTCTTGTGAGTTATGCGTCCATAAATGTTCAACTAAACGGCATTTAAAACAACATATGGTAACTCATACCGGCGAGAAACCAATTTCATGTGAGTTATGCACATATAGATGTTCAACCAAGCAAAGATATAAGCAACATATGGCAACTCATACCGGGGAAACCCCATTTGCGTGTGCTATTTGTGAATTTAAAACTGCATACAAGGGAAGTTTGAGAGCTCACTTAAAAGTTCATACTGGTGAGAAACCGTTTTCTTGTAATATTTGTACTTACAAATCTTCGACCAAATGCTATTTGAAAGAACATATTATGATAACTCACCGCGGGGAAAAACCGTATGCTTGTACAATTTGCGATTTTAAGAGCGCACGTAGATATGCTTTGAGATATCATTTGACAGTTCATACTGGAGAGAAACCCGCATTTACTTGTGAAATATGTAGTTCTACTCATTTGACCAAACAAAATTTAAAACAGCATATGATAACTCACTGCACCGAAAAACCGTTTGCGTGTACATTCTGTGATTACAAAAGTTCGCGCCAAGTAAGATTAAGAGATCATTTAAAAATCCACACGGGGGAAAAACCGTTCGCTTGTGATACATGTGTTTATAAATGTTCCACTAAGGGAAGGTTGATGTTGCACAAGAGAACTCACACCGGTGACAAATTGTTTGTTTGTGAAATGTGCGCTTATAAGGGTTTCGACAAACAAAACTTTAAAGTCCACTTGAGAACCCATACTGGCGAAAAACCATTCTCCTGTGCGACTTGTCAATATAAATGTGCACGTAAAGATAGTTTAATAGCTCACTCAAAAGTTCATACCGGGGAAAAACCGTTTGCATGTGAAATATGCGCACATAAATTTACAACCAAGTCGAATTTGAGACGGCACAGGAAAACTCACAGCGGCAATATTCCAATGTAAATATTAATTGTAATAATATATTATTTTTTTTAAATAATTGTTAACCTTGACTCTGTATGGCCGAGCTAAGAAATTCTGTAATTCCGCTCTGTAACTCAACCAGCGATGTGGTTAATTGTAATAATATTGTTTTTGTTTGTAAAACTTTGTCAAGTGTAATTTTTATTAAAATATAGACAATTTTGCTTAGTGACCGGTATGTAGCTTTTTAACAGCCTGTATCCCCCGTTTTTGACATAACTCTGGGAAGAAGGCTATCCTTAAGCATTGTAGCTCGGTGTTGATCAGAAATTCCTGCCAGGAGAGTTTTCAAACAGATTCTTCGTTTTTTCGGATTTCATGAGAACTACCTTTAACACTCCTGTCCTAGCGCCATCTGTTGATAACTGCATCCTAACCTCACTTTATAGTGAATCAGTAAAATGGAAGGTTTGGTGCTATCGGAAGACTATTGCTGTCAAGTGAAAGAAGAGTATTAATGTGAGTATTAGTGACTATAAATCTTCAACCAAACAACTTTTGATACAGCATAATATGGGAGTTCATACCGGGGAAAAACCATTTGTATGTGCAATGTGTCATTATAAATATACAACCAAGGAATACCATTTAGTTGTGAAAAATGTATTAATAAAAGTTCAACTTTAAAAAAATTAAAACTGCATATGAGAAGTCATACCAGTAAGCCATGTGAAAGTTTGCTATAATAAATTGATCTTGAATGTGATAGTTTTATTTTACACTGCTCAGTATGCTTAAATTTAAAACCAAAAATAATTGGTATTCCTGACGTCAGGGGGATTTTTGTTATTATAATAATTTTGGTTTTTTGAGATTTATCATAGGTGGCGTTCGTGATGCTACCAAATTCCAACAATATGGCGGATCTATTACGTACTCTTGATCCACTTGATATTGTTTTTAGCTTGATTCTGAGTTATTTTATCGTAAAACAGTGGCGGATCCAGAGGACTGCGACGCCCCTTTACAGCTCAAGAACATCAATTTTTACACCAAAAATTTTTTAATTTATTAAAAATCAAAAAATAAATTTATTTTTAATATTACAATTACTATTGTTTGAGTATTAGGTTGTTCAGTGGCGTATTTAGAGGGGGGCAAAGGAAAAATAGCATTCTCAAGGTTGACTCGGATTGTATCCCTGAAGCCCTCCCTAACAAAAATAATGTTTACTGCAAGATTTTAAAATTTAAATAACTTTCAATTATATTTATTTATTCGTTTATTATTTATTTGGTTCCCATTGACGCCTATGAATGGATTAACGAAATTTTTCTGAAAATTTGGCATATTTACAGGGGGCCAGGGCGTCTTTTGTAACTAATCAATACATTAAATAATACAACAAATAGGTTAGTATTCCATCTACTAATTTTATTTTTGTAATTTTGTTATTTTTAATTTTAAAAAATTTTACAAGTCATCTTCTGATTTTTTATTTTATTTGTATAGTTTTTAGCCTTGAAAATGGGTTAATAAAGAACGCGAAACGTCGGACAACTTAATTTACTTTGTTCTTACTGACCTCAAACTCATCAGCCATAAACAACCTACATTACTATTCATTTTTACTATTCACCAAAATACGAAACTTTCTATATCAACTATTATACGTATTATATTAACTTAATATTTTTCCGCGTTGTGGCGTTTTTATAGAATTCTTCATTTAAAATTGAAGGCAGGAAGCGCTGGTGAAACGGTGGCAGAACGTCCGCAGAGGCACACAGAAGGTGAACAGGTATTAAGACGAATAAACAAGTTTTGGTTGATATTGTGAGATCAGCATTTGCATCAGGTAACCAGTTCCCCTTTTACAGCGCAGAAATCATGCATCTGCTGATATAAAATCATTCCAACGTTTAAAATTTAACCTGCTCTTAATTTTTACCCAACTTATCAAATTCTTCAATGGTCAACTTTTCATCCACTTCCGGCTATTTTGTCTATCATACCGACCTTCGCTTCGCTACGGGAGCTCCGGACCGCTTCAGTTGGCGCTTGCTTGCTAAAGACATCCCTGAAGTATGTGCCCCAATGTGCCAGGAACGCTCCAACTTGGCGAATCAAGTCAAGTCAAGTAACATTTTTTAATTAAGTATATGGCACGAGGAAGCCTTACAATCGCAATTTACTTTTAACTTATAAACTTCTCTTAAGTGCCCAGGCCGGTCTGATTTATCCTATCCGCTCCTGGATCCGACCCATTAAAACCCCACTTCAACTGGACTGGCAGGCGTGGCATTTCATTGCATATCTTCACCACCTCGCAGGTTTCACGTTTTAGGATGTTGCTTGCTTCAGTTTGCCGCTTGTCGATCTTGAGTTTGTCTGTTTCTTTCTTTTCTTTCAGGTTTTCAAGGTTAAGTTGTAATTTACCGACCTATTTGGCGGCGTCGTCTTCGCCTTCACAATAGAAGCATGTGCTGCTGTCCATCTCGCCGATCTTGTTAAGATAGAAGCAAAAACACCCATGCCCAGATAGCGTCTGAGTGAGATGAAACATAACTTCTCCATGGCTTCTTGTAACACATGGAAGTATGTCGGGGACGAGCCTTCGCGTCCACAAGCCCGTATCCGCTTCGTACCATCTGTTTTGCCAATCTTTTATCATATTTGCTCTGTTATGTGTTATACCAATGGGACCGGTTTTATAATTGGCAGATCTCTCCACCGCCATCAAGTCCATGTAGGCCCTGCAAACTCTTATAGCCGTTCTCCTTTGTATGCAAACTATTTTCTTTATGTATTTCTGGGTTTGCAATGCGGTGCAGGAGCCTTACCGGTAGATGAGCTTTTAATCGCCGCCTGAAGCTCCTCTTGCGTGAACAGCTGTAAGGGGATCATTATTTCCTATCTATTCCACCCTCTGTTCTTGTTGCCGGGAAATAAGGTATCTAAGATGTTGTTTATTCTTTCTGGTGTAAGTCCCGGAATTTGGCCGGTTCGGAGTTTCTTGGCTACTATTCGATATCCCAGACATCGGCATCGATATCTTTGAGGATACCCCTTCAGTTATCTTCCTGGCTTCTAAGGATGAGTATCGCCATCTTTCTCCTAACGGTTTTATACGTCTCGTAGGCCAGATCTGCCTAGTTCAGCTGCGTCATTCCACCAATAAACGCTTTTACGTGTTGGGAGTTTCTTTTTGGACATGGAGGCATCGCAAGTTGCTGCCAGTCTTGCCGTAAGATCTTCAGCAGTTTGGACTGCGTGCCAGGGGGTTTTTAGGACGCACTGCCTTGCCTTCTCTATATCAATTTTGTTTGTATTTCAGCCCTTGGATGTTTTTGAGGATGAGTTTTGGCCCGGATTGCCCGTATAATGTACTTTTTATGGTCACTGGCGGTTTCGTCCTCGAAGACCTGCCAGTCAGCGATCTTGTTTAGGAGACCGGCCGTCACGAAGGTTATATCTATCACCGACTTGTGAACCCCCCTTTGGAATGTTGGTCTGTTTCCCAAATTGCACGCAGTCATGTCCAACGAGGCGACGGCTTCGGATAAAATGTCGCCTCGGGTACCTCTGGTGGCAGAGCCCCATTCGTGGGACTTTGCATTAAAATTCTTTCTCCCCCCGGGACAATATTGTTACTCTCTGTTTTAGTAGGCTGTGTGCTACTTTGGCCGTGCGTGCAAATTGATCTGGAGGATCTTTACTTCTCCCGTCCTTTCATTGCGGACATTCTGGACCATGTTGGTGAGGTCCTTTGCAGGTTGGGCACTTGGGTTTGCTCTTGCACTCGTAAGCTTTGTGACCCTCTGCGCCACATCTAAGGCATCTATTTGGGTAATTTCGGGAATCAGTGCATTGGCCTTGTGTCTCGTCTCTCAGCATTTTCCACAGAACTTCCAAAAAACAAGCCTTATCATCAGTTTCCCCCCCAGGAGTTTCTTCGACATGCTGTTGTCTGTGAGTATTATGGCCCGTTTCGTTCTGTCATAGGTCGGGTCTAGCGTTAGAAGCTGAAAAGTCTCTCTGGGGGTATCGTATTGATTCAGAGCCGCTCTAACGTCTTCTTCGTTGGTGTCTTGGACTAGGCCCCCTATCGCTAATCTGGTCATCTGGATTTTTAATTCCGGAAGGGCACCCGCTAGCACGTTGGTTAGGGTTCTCGCCGATTCCCTGGTTTAAGTTCTAAACTAATAAGGCGCGGCGTTGGCTTTTATTATTACAGCCTCGGGTCTTTTACTCTTGGCTACTTTTGGGATACTCTCGGCCGGGACGGTTTGTCAGGTCTTTTTTTATATTCTTTACTAGGGTGAATCCGTCATTTATGTTTTGCTGCTGGTTCATGGGATTGAGCCGACGTGTCTTTTCTAATGATGCCATTTTGTATTTCCTCGATAACGGTACCGTGTGAGCGGTAGCGTCAATTGACGGCGCCCCATGTATTACCTCCGATCTCTAAAGAGTATCTTCCTGTTGGGGGGAGATTTTGGGCCACCACTTTATGAGGTTTTTTCGCCTTCTCTGAGATGTGGGAAGAACAGAGGTGTATGACGGATAGTAGGGGGGGGGTAGGTTTTTGGTAAAATAAAACAAAAAACAAACAAAATGATTTATTGACTGATACAGAAATTATTGCCTTTATTAGAAACTCTATTCGTCGTTCAGTGAGAAGAAGAGACAAGTGGGGCTGAGTGAAGTGTGACAGAATTTTAGAGAACGCTGAGGCAAGAAGGAGAGTAGATCAATAAAGCTTGAAAAAGTGAGCTATGAAAGTGAGTATCGGACTTGAATAACGGAATCTCGATGGTTGGAGTTGTTGAGCTGCGAATCCAGATGAGTGGATTGGGGGCTGTTTGAGCCTTTGAGTTGATCTTATCGATGTGTTTGACCCAAGAGAGGTTCTTGTCTAAGGTGACTCCAACAGCCGCGCTCATGTCCGAAATGTCCGAATATCAACTGACGGTCTCTGAATTATAACTGACAATTCCTAAATATTAACTGACGATTTCTGAATTATAATTGACGGTTTCTGAATATCAGTTGACAAATCTGAATTACAGTTGACGGTTTCTGAATATCAACTGGCAAATCTGAACTACAGTTGACGGTTTCTGAATGTCAGTTGACAAATCTGAATTACAATTAACGATTTCTGAATATCAGTTGACAAATCTGAATTATAATTGACGATTTCTGAATATCAACTGGCAAATCTGAATTACAAAGAACGATTTCTTCACATGTTTTGCAGGAAGTCATCTTATCGCTATCTTATCGGCGATATTCATGTCAGGTTGGGAAGGTTCGCCAAGATGGAAAAGAACGGGATGGTGATCTGAGTCCAACGGGCCATTAACTGACAGCTGCACGCAGAAAAAAGAAGTAAAAATTACTTCAAAACACCAAAAAGTTTTCTGTGTAGTAGGGTGAGTCGACGTACTTGAGCAGGACGATGTCGACGACGTCATCCTGATGTGGACCACCGAGTCCTTCATGAGTTGGTTCTATCAGGTCATCAACCACAAATTCTAAGTAGTCGGAGAGGTTCGCCAACACTGGCGTTGGCGTTGGCGTTACTCTGTATATTTCTGCTTTGGCTCCATCTGTTGATAATCTTGCAAAAAGTGTCAAATCGCATTCTGTCAAAACTTATTTTTGTTCTAATAATATTATATTATTAAGCCTGTAAGAGTATATTGTTTAAACTATTTAATATAAATGTAATTTTCGATTCTGTCAGATCAGTGATATTATAAAAAATTAAATTATCTTTGATTACAAATCATCTGTAATACCCCTGACGACACCTGGTATTGTATACAGTGTATAGACAAAACTTTAGCAGCAATATGGAGAGTGCAGTACGAACAGAAGAATACCACTGTACAGTAAAAGAAGAGTACCAATGTGAAGTACAACAGGAATACTGCTGTGTGGTGAAAGAAGAGTACGACTGTACCGTGGAAGAAGAAGACAGCTTTGAAGTAAAACCAGAGTACTGCTGTGAGATAAAACAAGAGGTTCCGGAAGACATAAAACCCAATCTAGAGGACTTGCACCATTCGATTGAAATTAAGGAGGACGACACATCTTCCGAGCTAAAACAACTTGGATATGATGTGGGCAATGTAAAATCGGTAAGTAACTTGCAACTCGCAAAACCTACGAGTAGCCGTAACAACAATTCTACGGTGTTCGAGTGCAGAATTTGTGGAAAACAATTCTACCGTAAAGACAAATTGAAAAATCATTTAACTGCACACTGCTATGATAAACAATTTGCATGTGAAGTTTGTGACTTTAAATGTGCGATGAAGGAATATCTGACACGGCATATGAGGACTCATACGATCGAGAAACCGTTTGCGTGTAAAGTTTGCGACTTTAAATGTAGAATGAAGGCATATTTAAGATCCCACATGAGAACTCATATCACCGAGAAACCGTTTGCATGTGAGTTGTGCGAATACAAATGTACATCGAAAGCAATTTTGAAACAACACATGAGAGTTCATACCGGCATCAAACCGTTTTCTTGCGAAATATGTGTCTATAAATGCGCAACCACTCAAAATTTGAAGCAGCACATGAGAACTCATACCGGGGAAAAACCGTTTTGTTGTGAATTGTGTACCTACAAATGTGCAACCAAATCAAATTTGAATCATCACATGAGAACTCATACCGGTGAAAAACCGTTTTCCTGTGAAGTTTGCAACTATAAATGTTCATCCAAACAAATTTTAAAACTGCATATGAGAACTCACACTGGGGAAAAACCGTTTGCGTGTAAAATTTGTGACTATAAATCTTCAACTAAACAGCTTTTGATACAGCATTTAAGAATTCACACCGGCGAAAAACCATTTGTTTGTGCGATCTGCAATTATAAATGTACGACGAAGGAGCATTTGAAACGGCATATGAAAACTCATACTGGTGAAAAACCGTTTGCATGTATTATGTGTGATTATAGATCTTCGGCCAAACGACTTTTGATACAGCATATTAGAACCCACACTGGCGAAAAACCGTTTGTCTGTGCCCTCTGTGATTATAAATGTACGAAGAAGGATCATCTGAAGCGGCATATTATCAAATTTCATTCTAAGAAGAAACACCAATAAGTATGTATATCTGTAGCGGTGAAATTGTTAGTTTTATTTTTCACTACTCAACCAATATTGGTACTTCCGATAAGAAAGTGTTGCCGATTATATATTTTAGCATTTAATGTTCCAAGTATTACTTGTCATATTTTTGGGCTATAGTAATTCCGTGGTAGGTATCTTTCTTTTATGGTATGAAGCTTACGAGGAGAACTTCTCGAGTGTAACTCTAGGATTGGAACAGCTTTGGTAGATTGTAAGAGCTCTAAAATTGAAAATATCTGGGTACATAAGTATTAGTCGGGAGAGATCCGATGTTAATTTTGAGGCAAACCATGCAAACCAACTATTTTTTTCGTAAAGCGGTGCCTGTAATTGTTGACGAAAAGTGTTGTATTCAAAAAAATTTAATTCTATTTTTGCAGAATCGGTAACTCAATAAGACTTTAAAACCGGTTGTTTCCTTCATTTTAGTACTCTTTTAACCTAATAAAGCTGCTCCCGATTAATTGATAAATTTTCTTTGAATTGAAGAAGAATCGGTTGACTCAACTGGAACCACTTCTCAATACCTCAAAGACATTGTGAACATTTTGTGAGGAAGACACAGTCAGATCCGATATAGGTACATTCAGTATCCAACACTTAAATTTTTACCGAGCTTAAGGGGGTACTCTACTCTAGAAGCCCGAATTTCTGGCGTTTTTTGATGGTCGATAAAAAAAATAATTAATATTTCAACTATACATTTTATTATCATTATTACAAAATTACACGCTGTTGAAGTAGAGGGGGAAAAATGCCTTCTGGTCATCCGAAAAAAAAGGTAGATTCTTTATCAGTACAAATGGCAAAATGGCGTCTACTCATAAAATAGGTAGATTTTTTCAGTAATTTTTTTAATTTTCCGAATTTTGAAAAATATTAAAAATTAAAAATTTTGATTTTTTGTTGGTTTCTACATAGAGGGATATATAAAGAAAATTTATGCCAAATTTCAAGAAAATCGATCAATTAGAACTTGAGATTTTGTGACAAACGTTTCGAAAAAAGTAGTTTCGAAAAAAACGCGTTTAAAGTTTTAAGTTTTAAGTTAACTATCGAAATATGATAACAAACATTTTTCGATTTTTTCAAATTCCTAGACTAGAATACCCCTTTAAGTGTACGAAAGTGTTTTAGTTTTAAAAAAACTTTATTCTGAGCGTCTTCTCTTCACCGAGGTAATCTGTCTTGAAAACCCTTCATAACATGAATTGGTCAGCCAAAACCCACCCTGGGTTATAATGCTACTGTGTTTGTATATTTGTTTGTTTGTTTGTTTGTTGAAATTGAATATACTCCCTCAGGGCAACTCAATTGTTATTTGTTTACTTGGTACACCCTTCTCTGTTCTTTTGCCCTACATAATGAGTGTCAGGTTACCTCAGTGGTTTGCTTTTATCTGCCGAGGGAAGACGATTAGATTCAAATACATACTCCACATGGGATCGAACCGGGAATCTTGGCTTTACGAGGCCAAAACCCACCCTGGGTTATAATGCTACTGTGTTTGTATATTTGTTTGTTTGTTTGTTTGTTGAAATTGAATATACTCCCTCAGGGCAACTCAATTGTTATTTGTTTACTTGGTACACCCTTCTCTGTTCTTTTGCCCTACATAATGAGTGTCAGGTTACCTCAGTGGTTTGCTTTTATCTGCCGAGGGAAGACGATTAGATTCAAATACATACTCCACATGGGATCGAACCGGGAATCTTGGCTTTACGACGATAAATCATCTGTTTGGCTAAAAAAACTTCACGGAATTTTTTTTTATGAGATTGAAAATATCATATCGAGGCCTATATAAGATTTTTTAGTTCTGTTGGACTATTCAATTTTGATTGTTAAATATTATAATGCTAACAATAGTTTGATATTGTAATAAAGCAGCTTTCTTTATTTATTAGTGTTTTATTACCTTCACCTGGCTCACAAAAAAATCAGCATTTCTTTATATGGTTAGCTAAATAACAAACACTGGAGTTAAAGCATTCATGCTTTATTCGTTTTAAAACAATTGACTTTTAACATGAGATTTTTTGTTGTAAGATAAGGGTATTTTTTCGGTTTTTAATCAATATAGAAAAAAATTAAAAACAAAAAACCTGGTTTTTCCGATTTTTCTCGGTAAATGTGAGGTTATGTGAAAAATGATTTATACAGAAGTCGTAGATCATTTTAATACCTACAACATCTCCATATAAATTTTTTCGATTGGAGGTTAACTTTCGCCGGAAATCTTGAAAAACCACGTTCCACCTCTACAAGTCGCCCCCTTCAGCTCCCCTACCTTGGATCGCTTTGAATTTTTTTTCTGTATTCTAACGGTAGTTTCTTCCCTTTCCCATACAGAGAAAAAAATAATCCTCGTAATAATTTTGAAGAAAATATTACATCAATTAAAGTAAATTTTATATCAAATTTAGTAAAATTTACTTGAAATTTAGTAAAATTTACTTGAAATTTAGTAAAATTTACTTGAAATTTAGTAAAATTTACTTCTAAATTGGTGTGAGGCTGATTTGAACTTTAATTATACACAAAGAAAAATTGTTGATGTTTTGAAGTAATTTTTACTGTAACTGAAGTTCAAATCAGCCTCACACGAATTTTGAAGTACGTTTTACTAAATTTCAAGTAAATTTTACTAAATTTGATATAAAATTTACTATAATTGATGTAATATTTACTTCAAAATTATTGCGAGAATTGTTTTTTTCTGTGTAGTAAAAATTACTTCAAAACACCAAAAAAATTTGTGTGTGCATACTTTTATTAATTTTTTCCATTCCATTTTTCCACTTAGCGGAGAGGGGGGGTCTCGGCAAATATCACGTAATTTTTTGTTATCCGCAGAAAACTGTAAAATTGCGAGAGAACTGATTTAAATTAAGTAAAAAAAAAAACGATCTGACGTGAGATTAGAGAGAAGGGGTCGAGAAAAATTTCACCAGGGGGGGGGGTCAAAAAATCGCGTCACGTAATTAATGAACGTCGTCCCATTTTTAGCTTGTTATTCGGCTAAGTGCACTGGTCTATAATGCAAACATCTACTTAAACAAATACAAAACAAAATTATGTAACTAGAATTAGGTTGCACTGAAACAAAAAATTGATTAACGTCCTGATGTGTTTGAAAAAATTAAGTAATATAATTTTCGCACTTTTGGAGGGAGGCCAATTTTTATTAGCAAATTTGCGGTCCAAGCTGGAAAATTAGGAATTCTAACTTAGCGCATTAGATAGATATGGATATGGTCTACTCAGTAACTTTTGATCTGATGAAGTATTGAAGATTGTAGATTCAACGATACTCCTAGATCTTACTGACAGCAAAACGACAATTATAAAAGTAAATCTCTTCATTCAAAAATATAATATCCCAAATGATATCAAAATGAAACTTACCCTTCACACCTTTTCATTACAAGATTCAATGATCCACTTCGCACGAATTGAATGCTGTCGCTTTCTTATTCATTTCTTTAATTAATGACTGCGCTCGAATATGATCACTAAAACATCAAAATAAAACAGAATCACACAAAATTCATTACTCAAAAATTGTGTCATCATCAACCATCCATCGAAATCACATTAGAATTTTTCAAGTTAAATCTTCTGGAAACTCCTGATAAAAAGGTAAATTGCTATGAATCACTAGTAGTCTAGTAGTCAAAATGAAATGTTCTGGTTTTTGTGCCTTTTTGATAGTTCGGTCATCCCGGTTCGTAGTTGTATTGAAACGATATATGATTGGAAAAGTTCCGTTTATTTTAACTTGTTGGGTTTACATCGTAGTATTATAACAAGTCGGCAATCTTTAGGTGGTATTCACCATTTGACAATAAAACTAAGACTAAACTAAAAACTTGACAAATAAGAGTATACTTGCTATTTATTGACCCCGGCCAATATACTGTGATCAGCAGCAAATGGTCATTGTCACTAAACAGGTCGTCTGTAATGCAATATGTGACGCGACGCTTATCAAGCAAATTACATTACATTGACTCCGGATATCAATAATAAAATGCAACATACTTAAGGCACGTTTCACACCACATATAGCATTTTTAAGTTATATCACACCTTCCCCCTTTCTTTAAAAAAAATTTACATTTTCCAAAATTCAATTTTTTTTTTTTTCATATTACAATGAATTAAATTACACATACTATATTTAAACTACTATAAAACTATATACCTACTTCTATTAAAAATGATTGATTATTATTAATAATATTTATTTCTTAATTAAAATGCATTATTGTCATGACAATTTCTAATCTAAAAATCATTTATCGTAATACAATTTTATCCTATTCTTATGTACAGTTATTAACTTATCATTTAAATTTACAATAATATTTGGGGATTCGATTTTTACAATTTCATATGGACCTTTGTATATTTCCTGAACCTTATTGCCAGCATCGTTTCTTAACATGACTTTGTCGCCTATTTTATAATCTACAAATTGAGCTTTTTGATCATGAACTTCTTTTCTCTTAATTTTTGAATTTATTAGATTCTTTTGTGCGTCCTGACACGCTTGTTGAAGACGATATTTTAATTCAACCGGGTAACTATCGAAATTATATAAAGGATCATTATCATTACTCAAATTTGATAGTAATTTACATATTTTTCCAAAAACTAACTCATATGGCGTATAACGAGTTTCGGTATGCACCGTGGTATTATACGCGAAACACCAATAAGGAATCCAACAACTCCAAGCACCTGAAGGGTGTTTAGCCATTTGTATTCTTAAGTACGCACCTAAACATTTATGTGAATTTTCGAGTGACCCTAACGTCTCGTGATGGTAAGCTGTGGAATTTAATTTCTTTATGTTTAATAAATTACAAATTTCTTTAAATACTGAAGCTAGAAATTCTGTTCCTTGATCTGTAACAATTTTGCGTGGAACTCCGTAACGTAATATAAAATTTTCAACGAATGATTTTGCTACTGTTAATGATTCTTTATTTTCTAAAGCATAACCTTCGACAAACTTGCTAAGTTCGCATTGTATTGTTAAGATATATTTTTTACCCTCTGTGTCTTCTTCAAAAGGACCTACGAGATCTAAATAAATTTTTTCAAAAGCTGATGACGCGGTTGTCGTGATGGACATTGGTTCTACATTTGGTTTCGAGTATTTGTATCTTTGACAATCGTCGCAATGTTTGACAAATTTTTCGACGTCTTTGTGCATATTTGTCCAAAAATAATATTTCTTGATATTATTATACATCCTGTTCATTCCTGCGTGACCTCCCGTAGCTAACGTGTGAAAGTCATTTAAAATGAGCTGTCTTACTTCGTAATCATCAATTACATTTACACCTCTTATTATGGATATGCTTATTTTTGCTGTATTGAATTCTTTAGCTTTCTTCATAATATCGTTTAATAACCTTTGATGGTGATCACCTTTCTTGTTAATAATAATTAATTCGCGAATATTGTTATTTATGCAAAATTCTTTAATTTCAAGAACTCCTTGCGATCTACTTAATAGGGACGCGAGTCGAGTATCCTGATTATAATAAATTACTAGTAATCTTTTATTAAATATTAAATTATTATTTATGATATCATAATTATTATTTAATTTCAAAGTTTCGAATTCATTTTTACCTATTAAACGTAATTCTACTGCGTCTTTTGGACCTTTTAATAGTTCAACAATTCCTGGATGGCCAATCCTTTGTTGTTCTAAATTATCATCCTCAGTGACATTGTTATCTAATTTCTTTTGCTGACCTCTCGTAATAACATTTACTCTTGCATTCATCTTCTGAATCGATGTCGACCCTTGATAGAGCATCTGCTGGAGCATTTTCTTTTCCTCGGACGTATTTTATTGTAAAATCATATTCTTCAATAACTAGTCTAAATTTTGTTAACCTACTGGATGGATTTGTCATTCCAAAAAGGTACAGAAGTGGTTTATGATCTGTAAATATATTAAATTTTCTTCCGTATAAATAAGGTCTAAAATGTTTTACTGCCCAAACAATGGCGAGCAATTCTTTTTCTATTGTACAGTAACTTTTTTCTGCTTTATTTAACGTTCTACTTGCGTATGCAATTGTCGAGTTATCTCCGTTAGATAATACTGCTCCGATTGCAATCCCTGATGCGTCTGTTGTTAAATTAAAACAATTATTTCTTGAAAAATTTGGATATTGTAGAATTGGCGGATTTGATAAAGCTTTTTTCAATTCATCGAATGCTTTTTGACATTCCTCTGTCCATTCAAATTTTACAGTTTTCTTGGATAAATTGTTTAAAGGTGAAGCAATATTTGCAAAATTTTTTATGAATTTTCTGTAATAATTTGCGAATGCCACAAAACGTTTTGTCTCGTTAGCATCTTTTGGGGTTGGATAATTTTTAATTGCAATAATTTTACTTGGATCTGGTAAAACTCCATCTGCTGAAATAACGTGACCTAAGTATAAAATTTCTTTTCTTAAAAATTGACATTTTCGTGGATTCAATTTTAAATTTACTTCCCGAAGTCGTTGAAAAACTTTTATTAAATTTGTATTATGAGTAATTAAATTATTTCCAAAAACAATTAAATCATCTAAATAAATAAAACAATTTATATAATTTAATCCTGACATTGCTACTGTCATTGCCCGTGAAAATGCACTCGGACTGATTTTTAAACCCATTGGTAACCGTTTCATTCGATATTGACCCCTATCTGTTGTGAATGCTGTACATGGTCTACTCTCTTCTTCTAATTCAACCTGATAATACCCTTGCGCTAAATCTAAGTGTGTAAAATAAACTGCACCTGATAATGAATCTAAAATTTCTGTAATACAAGCCAGAGGAAAACGATCGTCCTCTACCCGATTATTTAGCTGTCTATAGTCAATCACAACCCTATATTTCTGATTTCCATGTTCATCTTTTTTCTTCGGAACAATGAGAATTGGTGAACTCCACTCGGAACGAGTTTCTTCTATGATTTCTTCCTGTAGCATTTTTTCGACTTGTTTGTAAACTTCTTCTTTTTGTGCGTGTGGTAACCGATACGGTTTCACATACGTTTTACTTGCTCCTGGTTTTAATTGTATTTTTTGTTTATATATGTTTGTAACCGATAATTTATCTTCGTCTAGATGAAAAACATCATCGTATTTCGCACAAATTTTTTGAATTGAAATGCTTTCTTCTTGATTCAAATGATCAGTTTTTAAAAGTTTTAGTACTTTTTCTATCCTATTTACTGATGCTATTTTACTTTTAGAAAAATTACAAATTTTATAATCATTTATGTCTCCTAATTTTGGTTTAAAATTTTTCAATTTAATTTCCTTATCTTGTACATTTAAAATTCTAACTGGGATTATATTATCTTTAGGTTTTACTAACATTCCTGCGATAAATACACCTTCGGACAATTCTTCAGATAAAACTACACATTCTTCATTTTTTTCTACCCTCACATACGTAATTATTTCGCATCTTGCCGGTATTGTAGTAAAACAATCTGCTTTAGTTTCTATCGGAAGTGAAATTTTTCTGTTATTAATATAAAAA
The DNA here is from genome assembly GCA_949152465.1 of Cantharis flavilabris. Taxonomy (NCBI): domain Eukaryota; kingdom Metazoa; phylum Arthropoda; class Insecta; order Coleoptera; family Cantharidae; genus Cantharis; species Cantharis flavilabris. The sequence goes on from OX424437.1 coordinate 10,070,489, forward strand.
TTTAAATCTAATTTTTCAAAATTCAAAGTTGCACCGTACTTTTGAAAAAAATCTGTTCCTATTACACCGTTCATATTACAATTATTAAATTTGTTGAGTACGTAAAACTCGTGTTTTAAATTTAAATTATCATTGATTTCTAATGAAATTTGAGATGTACCAATTGATTTTACCGAACCGCTTATACCATTAATTTCTACCTGATTTGTTTCATTGATTATTTCGTCATTTGATATACAATTTTTGAAAATTACGCTAATAGAAGCACCTGAGTCTAAAAGAAAAAATAGTGGTTCGCTTTTATACTTAAATTTTACATAAAATAATCCGTCTAAATTTAAAATTGCTAAATTCTTAATTTCTTTATTTTTAGGAACGAAAAAACTGTCTCGGTTCTGTAAAATTTTGAAAATTTACTTGATCGTTGTTTACATTTTGTTGCGATGCATTTCCTAAGTTACTATCATTACTATTGTTACACATATAGTACGCTTTATTATAATTATTTTTGAACTGATTTGAACTTTTTCCTCTATTGTAACCTTGACTTCTATAATTGCTAGTAAGCTGTCTTGGGTTATTTACATTTCTACCGTAATTATTTTAATTATAAGCGAAGTTTTTTCCAAAATTACGCGAATTAAAATTATTTGATTTTTGGGTGTTAAAATTGTGATTGTTAAAATTTTGATAATTCCTTTTTTGGTTTCCGAAATTTTGTCTGAATTTTTGGTTTTTATTAAAATGAAAAACTTGCCTACATTATTTTGACTGAATACTTTCATCTTTAGCTGCGCGTATTGCTTCGTTCAATTTTGAATAATTTCGAGCCTTTATAATATTTCTTAAATCATGGTTATTTAACCCGTTTGAAAAAGCATTAATTGCAATTTTCTCGTTAACCGCTTGTAAAATTTCGAAATTTTGTTCTTTTCCTTCAGTTTGCGCTATTGTTAAATCAACAAACAATTGTTCGATGGTTTTGCCAAATTCTTCAATCGATTTATTCGCTTGTTTAGCATTGTTTAATTGGACTGACAATGCCGTTGGAGATTTGTTAGTTAGAAAAAATTTTCTTAGATCATATACTAATAATTCATTACTGTTATATTCTCGTCTTAACCGAATTTTAGCATTTTCGGAGAGTCTCGTTTTCAACACATACTTTGTAAGTAATTTTTTCCCGCTATCGTCTAATAATTCGTTATAAAGCTCAATAGAATCAATTTATTGTTTTGTTACTTCTTCTTTACCGTTCATTACTGGCAATAAAGTTACAGCAGTTTTTAAATCAAATTTTTCCCCCAGGTTTAAAGTTTTGCAATCTAACAATCTATTTCTTAATAACTCATCTAAATCTACAATTATCTTACAAATTTCAAAAGCATATTTTCTGATCTTTTCTATTTCCTCTTCGGATATATTTTGACATTCTTTGAAACTATTTTTAATATCAATATAACTACTCCTTAATTCACCTAATTTTTCAATCTTATTATTAGTAACTTGTAAACACTTACGCCTTTCCTGATTGTCTTTTGATAAATTTGTTTGAAAGACCCGTAGTTTTTCTAGGATTTCCTTCAGCTTTTCGGTTGACATGGAGCGTTCATCTATTCTTTTGCCGCGTTTGTAGATTGTCAACATTCACTCACTAAAATTATGATTTCGCACTTATTTATTATTTTCACTACACTACACATTTTCACTTTTACAAGACTTCCCTACTCCTGGATACCTCGCGCTTAATTTTCGAGTCTATCTTCCTGTTACATCTTTCCCACAAAATACTCAAAAGTATTAGTAGCACTATTATAAAAACAATGATGAACAGAATATCCTTGACTGCAAAAGATGCACTATTTGTTTGTCCTCCGCTGTTTCCTGCTTGAGCTATGATAACTTCTTCTTTTGTCTTGGATTCGGTTCCTCCCATTTTGATTTCTTGTATTGGTTTTCCGTTTTCTTTTCCAACTTATTTTACGTTTCTCTGGCATAGGATCGCCATGAAATGTTCTGGTTTTTGTGCCTTTTTGATAGTTCGGTCATCCCGGTTCGTAGTTGTATTGAAACGATATATGATTGGAAAAGTTCGGTTTATTTTAACTTGTTGGGTTTACATCGTAGTATTATAACAAGTCGACAATCTTTAGGTGGTATTCACCATTTGACAATAAAACTAAGACTAAACTAAAAACTTGACAAATAAGAGTATACTTGCTATTTATTGACCCCGGCCAATATACTGTGATCAGCAGCAAATGGTCATTGTCACTAAACAGGTCGTCTGTAATGCAATATGTGACGCGACGCTTATCAAGCAAATTACATTACATTGACTCCGGATATCAATAATAAAATGCAACATACTTAAGGCACGTTTCACACCACATATAGCATTTTTAAGTTATATCACAAAAATGTCCGCCATTTTGAATTTCATAAAAAATGGATTTTCGTGCATAACTCCGCCATTTTCAATTTTAACGAAAAATCGTTAAGAGAACAGCTATAGGAAATTCAATTTCCTATAACTTTGATTCCTGTTTTCTTTTCTGCAATTGATATTTTTTAAACTAAGCCTAAAAAAAGGCACGAAGTAAAACTCTTGCATTATCTCATTTATTTTTACTTTAGGGCACAAATGAACATAAATAAACTTGTAGAGAATCAAATTTTGAACAATTTTGGTTTTTATTTTTTTTTGCTACAGTCAATATTTAAAGTCCTGCGCCAATGTCAAAGAAAAATAAAAGCGTCAAAATTTTCTAACAATTTTGTGGGAAATTTTCTGACAAATTGGTGGGAAATTATAAAAAAATACGAATTGAATTATTGCCGAGACAGTTAATTCCACAGATAAAAGATAAAAATGTTTTTTGTAGGCAATTTTGAGAGCTCCAACTTTATCTCTTGTACTTTTTCCTACAAATTTTTTGGAAATATTTTTACTATTTTGTGGGAAATTTAATTTGATGACAAAATTTGACGTTTGACACAAAACTCAAAAACAAAACACACATAAAAAACATAAACAAAATTTTGGCAGTTCTTTTTTTCTTTGCCATTGGCGTAGGACCTTAAAATTGGCTGCAGGAAAAAAAAGCTAAGAACCAAAATTCTTGAAAATTTAATTCTCTACAAGTTTGTTTATGTTCATTTATACCCTGAAGGTAAAAATAAACGACATAATTTTATTTTTTTAGTTTTAGTTTTACTTTGCCACTTTTTTCAGGTGTAATTTGAAAAATATCAAAATTATAAAAAAAATTAGAAACCAAAATTGTAGGAAATTGAATTTCCAACAACTTTTATCTTGACGATTTTTCGTTAAAATTGAAAATGATTGAGTTATTAAAAAAAAGCATTTTTCATAAAATTCAAATGGGCGGACATAAGCAAATGCAGAATTTGGTCGACTTTTTGAATGAGGATTACCAGTGACAAATGGCTTAAAAAAGAAAGAGCGACAACGGAATTATTGTATATTCAGGGGCCCTTGAATATACAATAATAATGTGCCTATGGTCACATCTAATGGGGATGTGACCATGAGTATCACCCAATGGGGAGGTACCGATGGGCAGAATTGGGCCACCCATGGGCATATGCCCATGTGGATGTGACCATTTCCAATGGGCATATGACCATTTCCAATGGGCATATGACCATGGTCACGTACCCATATGACCATGGTCACGTACCCATGTGACCATGGTCACATGCCCATTGGAAATGGTCACATCCCCATAGACATATGCCCATGGGTGGCCCAATTCTGCCATGGGTACCTCCCCCATGGGCACATTTCGACCAGGGGGATTATTTGGACTTTGAATTTTTTTAAAACTCCCGTAATTAGGTGGACTTCCATTACTGAACTTCATATTGAGCCGTTCTGAATGTCATCCGAGTGTCCACTGGACTTCAGTTTAAGTCGTACGAATATCCATATGTTGTCCAATTCCGTACGAGTAGTATAAGATTACCGGGGCGGCCATCTTGAACGAGGAGCCACACCTCTTTTTTAAGGTCAAGGTAATTGTATTGGACTTCCATTACTGAAGTTCATATCGAGCCGTTCTGAATATCATCAGAGTGTCCATAGGCGGATTTAGGGGAGGAGGGCACGGGGATACATGCCCCTCCCAGAGTCTTAAAACTAACAAGGAAACAACTTGAAAGGACTTTGAAGAGGGGCCGTGGATGACCTTGAAAAGGACCGTGACTGGCATTGACCTTGAAAAAGGGTTGTGGCAACATCCGTGAAAGCCTATTTAAAGTACTTTTGTCACTGGACGTCAATATTCAATATCAAGTACTAGTCCCCAGGGGCGGATTCATATTTTTTTTCTGGAAGGGGCACATGGATCAGACGAGGAAAAATGTTCTCAGATTTGAGATTGTCACCTTGGCTATTTTTTATCGTCTGGGGGCATGTGTACCTATGTACGTCTGTAGGTGCACTGACCATCCGTGAAAGTATATTTGACATACTTCCATCAGTGGAGATCTTTTGTAGGCCCGCAAAAGGGGATTTGATCATCCTTAGAAGTTCTTTTATTGGAAGTCCAGTTGTAAAATCTCGGAAGAGAGATTTTGAGAGTTGGGCTGACTTCTGAGCGTTGGCAGCCTCACCAACGAACTTTTAGGCTTGGATTCTCAGAAGGTCGCCGTGGTGTAGAATAAAACACGATCGGTTTAGACCATGTTTATTTGGTAGATGGTCCGCTTTTTATTTACAAATTTTGCTTACAAAAATTAACGAAATAATTCATATTTATTAAATTTTTATTTTTATTTAGTAAAAAAAACGTTATTACAAAATCAAAATTAGGTAGGGACGTCTTTTTTCGTTCTGACCCTTTCCGCACATCTTCTGAGCCATTTCGATATCTGTTCTTCGACTTCTTTTTCCGTTGATGTCGGAAAAACAATCTTTGCTGATCCTAAAATAAATTATTATTATTACTATTATTATTTATATAAAAAAAAAAATAGAATGGTGGACAAATGCTTACTCAATAATAAATGCCACAATTGCAGTTCTATAAAAGGTTTTTTCAGTTTGCGACCCAAATAACTATATTCGGCTCCACATGAGTTGGTTATTAACTTTTGTGTCGCCCGAACTATAAACTCGTAAATTGAGTTGCCACCTAAGGAAGCTATCTTCTTAACCTGAAATAATGGAAAAAAATTTTAAATAATCTAAAAAAATTATTGTTTAAAGCAAATATTTACCGTTCTATTCATATGCTCATTATTGGAGAGAAATTCCTCCAATAAGTGTAAGTCGTCCTGGCAGCTTGCAGGTAATTTTTCCAATATAGCAAAAATGTTATATTCTTGATCATCTTCTGGCTGTTCTGGTTGATTTTTTAATATTTGACGTTTTATTTGTTGAACAGTTTCACCAAGCTTCATCAACGTTACCTGTTGAAGGCTTTCCTTTTGCACCAATTGCTTTATGGCGGCATCTTGTTGTTTCAATAAGCCTAAAGAAATTATTTTGATATTGTAGATTCAAATATTACTCAGGTTAAACAGAAACTTACTTAATATTTCTTTCAAATAGTCAATTTCCACTTCTATTAATTTTGAGGATTGTGATGTTGAGGACTCATTGCAAGAATTTCCTCCATTTCCACTTGCTCTGTGATGTTCTTCATGCTTTTCATCTATTATTTCTGTAATAAATTTACAATTATTTACAAAACAATTTTTATAACGAGGGGGAAACCCAGAGTCAATTCTTGTACACCAGATTTCCCCTGTTCGTTTTACAATCACTACTTACCTAGTTTTAATACTGGTGGAGGTGTCCGAAATAGACTTTGTGGTCTGTCCTCTTCCTCGGACGAAGAAGAAGATTTTTCGGTTATCTCTGAAAACTTTCGTTTTTTTGATTCAAACATCGGAGATTTACGACTATGGATTTCTCTGTAGGGCTTGCGTTTTAGCTGATAGTTCGGCATTATTAATTAATTATTTTTTTTTAATTTTAACTCCCTAGTTTTTTTTTCTTATATACAACTTCAGTAGATTAAGGTTTACAAAGGTTAGTACCAAGCCGAAAATATCTAGTGCAGTTGTTTGATTGACTGTTTCCATAAGGTAAACCCCTCACTCCTCATGGTGGGTTAATTATATTTAAAACAATCACTTTAAATGACAGAATCTTAGAACTTCTTCAATCATTAAAAGCATCCCCGAAGCTGATCTAAAAATCCAGGAAATGTCTGAGCCAACGCACTTGATTAAACCATCCACAAAGGCCGCCCCAATTCGAAAATTATAGTAAAGTCTTGTTGATCCATTCGTGCGCGGCAGTGGCACAAAACAGATAAAATCCTTTGGCCCATGTTTAATTGAGTTTTAATCTGTGCCTGATGATGACTAATCTCGAAAATAGTACAGTACAGAGCTTTTGCGGTAGCCTTACGTTACTTTTTGGATATGTATTAAGGTAAAAGTATCTATCTTTTGATAGATCTCACGTTCAAAAATTCGCTTTTTACTTTCTTCAAAATTTTAATAGTTACCGTTGGTGGTGCTACCAAATGTCAACAACATGGCGGCTCTATTACGTACACTTAATGTTGTTTTCAGATAAAATAGTTCTCAATTAGGCGTCGAACAGAAAAAAATCAAGATTCGCTTCCGAAATACAAAAACTAAACAAGTCACGTGATCAAATTGGTCAGATATAATTAAACTAAAGCGATTTAGGTACGGGCAAATACTTTACAATTGACAATACGGGAAACTTACAAAGCAAAAACCGGCGACACTGTTCAAAACGCCACCTATTGCCTAAAAATCCACACTACCGAATGTTAATGACGTACGTCTAAATGCAGTCGTGTCTCACAACATCTTCGTCCAATAGAAGCGTACCAAGAGCGTATTTTAAATTAAATGTCGCGTAAACCTCATTTCACGCCAGTAGAGGCGCTGTAAACACCTATCGCTAGTAATTCATCAAAGTTTCCCTCTTTTTTTTTTGGATTTTGAAAATTATTCATCTTAAGGATCCAATGTTAACTTGGAATGCGCAATCTGTTGACAGTATGTGTGTAATCGTAATCTGCTTTTGCAATGATTTTATTTTAAACTATACGCTAGTTGGACAGCTATGGTGCCGCCGTTTAGGCCGTGATTTTGTGCATAAATTAGGTGAAAATCTGGCCATAATTGACCAGAAGATGGCGCGGCGTACGCTCTTTTGGGATATCCAACTAGCGTATAGCTGGAAAGCCCGTCCGTGGACAGGCAGCTAGACGGTGGATCTCTTTTTTAGAGGTATAATATTTAAACATTTAATTTCATTTCCTGCTACTGGGGGATTCCCCGTTTTTCTATATTTCCAAAGTAACGCAAAAAGTTGCTGCTAAACTTGATGTGTAATCGGACAATTAAATTTTTTTCATATTTTTATTATATGTACGTGAGTGTGTTCACCCCAAACCCCCTGGTTTACACTTTTGACTATAATTTTGACAGTTAACTTTCAAAGTAACGCAAAAGTTGCTGCACTGTTGCTTACAAATTTTAATTTCCCGATTTTCCTTTTCCAAGTATTCTAAAAGAGTGGAAATCTTGCGATATGTACTGGAGGGTGTTCCACACCCCCCAGACCCCCCGGTTTAAAATTTTGGCTTTATATTATTTTTATAATTAATTTTCAAAGTAACACGGAAAAGTTAAATTTCCCCCACTTTTACTTTAAAAATTGAAATTTCTCGGTTAGTTATTAGGTTGGTAAAATTGTAAACCGGGAGGTCTGGGGGGGTGTGGAATACCCTCCAGTATATATAGCAGGATTTACACTCTCTTAGAATACTTGGAGAAGATAGGGAATTTATAATTTTCCGCCAGGAAAAAATCGAGAAATTTGAATTTTCAAGGAAAAGTGAGGGAAATCAGAGTGTTTTTTCCACCAAAAAATGACACGCTGTAGCTGGAGCAGCAGCAGCGCCAGCGTGTTGGGATTTTATATATCAGAAGGATTAGATTAGACGAAAAGATTAGTTATATAAAAGATTAGAAAATAAAACAAACGGCAACTGTGTTGTTAGGGCCAAATCTATTATGATTTAACATAAAATATCAGATTATCCACTTATCCGGTTATGCATTCAGCAGTCGTTGATACATCTTCAATTCAGCTTCCCGCCTTTTTATTTCTAATATATGGCTTGATCGGTGGATCTCTCTTTTAACGGTCTAAATTAGTAGTGCGGAACTCTATTGATGTGTAACTCGAATAGTTGGGATCTAGATTGATTTATGTACAAAACTGTGGTTCGTTGAAGAAGTTCTCCCTATTTCTATTATCCTGTTTAATTTCTTTGTTTTGTTCTCTTCTCTTTTAGCTATCTTCTTATATCTTTGACTTTTTACTAATTTCTGTTACTTCTTCTTACTGCTTCTGTTTCCAATTGTTCGCCTCGTTTTTCTTCTCCATAATCTGTCTTCATCTTATATCTTCGACTGGCGATGTAATTATCTTCACAAATTGCTGTTACTTCTCTTTCTCTTTGTTTTTCCATTTTTCCTCTTTGCTTTTCTTCTCATTAATCATGTTTTTGTTTCCGGGTTTTTCCAACTAAAAATATGACATGCTGTAGCAGCAGCTTTCTGGCTTTTTACCCGATTGCCGAAGGAGGGTTATTACAAACATGATAATTACTAAATTCTAATTGTTTTTTGTTATAGCAGAAATATTCATTATTTTATATTTTTAAATATTTTTAGTATCAATCTTAGTTTAACTTATTTTTCGGTTGGTAAAGAAAATCGACCAATCAGAGTGTTTCTTTTTTACCAAAAAATGACAAAATGGGGCAGCAGGAGCAGCAGGGTTCTGGGATTTTATGTATTAGGATACTTAACCCATGGGGGGATCCCCAAAAAATAATATCCGTTTATCCATTTTATTGAATATTTTAAAACGGAGCAACGAATAATCTGCTCAAGGGATAAGTTGTTGGATTATCAGATTATCGGATAAACAGATAAACGAATTGCTATATAAGAGAAATAATCAATAATAAATTTAAAATAAAGCAAAAATGTCGTTGGATAATTTTGAATGTTTAGGACTTTTGGGCAGTGGAAATTTTGGGAACGTGTTTCAAGTTCGCAAGAAAACTGGAAGCGATGCTAACAAAATGTATGCTATGAAGACAATTGCGTTCTCCGATTCGGACACACTACTTATTGCTAACGAAAAAAATATTTTAAGCCGGATTCGACATACATTCGTGATTCAATTAATCGATTGGTTTGAAACCAAAGACACTTGTTATTTTGTTTTAGAATATCTGAGTGGAGGTACGTTAGATGATCTGTTAGAAAGAACAGGGAAATTGGATCAGGGCGCTGCAGCTTTTTATATGAAAGAAATGGTGGTAGGATTAGAGTATTTACACTCTCAAGCAATTATTCACGAAGATATAAAATCTACGAATATATTATTGGACGCCGCTGGTCATATCAAAATTTCAGATTTTGGAATCAGTATAGACCTTTCTTCCGACTACCGAATAGTCCATAATTTTACTATGGACTGGAATTCATTAGGAGTAGTTTTTTATGAAATGTTAACAGGAACAATGTTGATGCATAGATGGCCAAAAACTTTGTCGAAAAAAGCCAGAGATCTGCTAGAAAAATTATTGCAGACATACCCAGAAAATAGTTTGGAATACACCGAAGCCAAGACCATAAAAAAAAGTAAATTTTTCAAAAATACGTGCTGGGACAAAGTTGTTTTACGATTGGAACCGCCGCCGTTCATACCTCCAATTTTTAGAGGTATAGACTGCAATTGTGCTTTGTAATGTATTTGTAAGTAAATATAGATTTTTATAATAAATAACTTAATAATAAATCAATTTAATTAAATAATTAAAATCCGATATGAAAGTAGATTTTTCTCAAAGAGGTTGGCACCATTTACCAAACATCCCTATACTTAAAAGTATACCTGCAACGCCACTGTTTGAAATAGCTGCGACATCTAGTGAGAATTGTATTACTGACAGTACTAAAATGGAATGGAAATAAAAAAATCATACAGGAGAATAACCATTTTAATTCCTATCTGAAAACTCATACCGGGGAAAACCCTTTGCACGTGAAATTTGTGACCTTAAATTTTTCCGAAATCAATATTTGGAAGATCCGAGAAGCAATGGTCAAGACTAGACCATACTGTCGAATATGGATCCGCGGTGTTGCAGTACTGTTAAACAAACGGCAGATATTGGAGGTCAGCTAGTTTTCTTTACCACAAAAACCTGATTTATCTCTTCAGTTTGGAATTAGAGGATAAAATAAAACTATTTGGGAGAGAGTACGAAAATCCGGCCCCAGATTTGAAAAATTATCTAATGAAATTTTGATAAAAAAGATCCAAAAACCGTAAAAATTAAATACGGATACTGTATTGGCTGTTTTGTTAAGGGTCCGCCCGTTTGCGTTGATACAAGTTGATACAATATAATGAACCATTTTTTTCAGTGTGTACTTAATTAAATTAAAATCTTAATTAAAAAATATTTAAATAGGAGATTTTATTATTTTTAGTAAAAAAATTCACCATAAACGACATAAAGGAAAGTTGGGCCAAAAACGTCCCTGAAGGTTCCGAAGTTCGAAAATCATCGATCTAAAAATACAGAGAAAGCAGTGGTGACCTTACAAAATTAGGCTCTGGGCAAGAATTTCTGGCTTTTGTGGTCAGTAAATACAATGTAGGTAGCTTTAGTCTATTCGAATGAAAATTCTTGTTTTTTGGAGATAAAAGTTCCTAGATTGAAAACTTTTTTGGCGCCCCGAACATTGCACAGGGGATTGTAATAAAAAATTTCTTCACCCCCCTGGGGACCAACCGAATTCCCAATCTCCGACCCCCCATACGAAGTGTGCCCGTCAGTTCAGCACAAAAATCCACCCAAGGTGATAGCCGATAACTAACAGCACCAACCACAAGCCTGGCCGGAAAACGAACAATACCTCCTCCCCAAATGGGGCCTCCGGAATTTTACTCTACACGCTGGGAAACGATCAACCAGCTTTATTTTACTGTAGATGCCCCAAGATGTTGATCTAGCTGATAGGGTGCGGAGAACGATAGTCATAAATTCCGGAAAAGATATCGATAAAACAAAAAAATAATCTCTGCAAGAAGTATGCTGCCCAGCGGTAGTTGCTACCAAGCGCCAAAAAGTCGCAGCTGCTCGTCTCAATTGAAGATTGAATTTGATTGAAAACTTTTTCGGCGTCCCGCATATTGCACAGGAGATCTCTCAATTCCTCTGATTTTCTGATCCCTCTGAAAACACTCTGATTTCTCTCACTTTTCCTTAAAAATTCAAATTTCTCGATTTTTCCTGGCCGAAAATTATAAATTCTCTATCTTCACCAAGTATTCTAAAAGAGTGGAAATCTTGCGATATGTACTGGAGGGTGTTCCAGACCCCCCGGTTTAAAATTTTGGCTTTATATTATTTTTATAATTAACTTTCAAAGTAACACAGAAAAGTTAAATTTCCCCCACTTTAATTTTAAAAATTCAAATTTCCCGGTTAGTTATTAGGTTGGTAAAATTGTAAACCGGGGGGTCTGGGGGGTGTGGAACACCCTCCAGTACATATAGCAGAATTTACACTCTTTTACAATACATGGAGAAGATAGGGAATTTATAATTTTCCACCAGGAAAAATCTGGAAATTTGAATTTTCAGGGAAAAGTGAAGGAAATCGGAGTGTTTTTTCAACAAAAAAATGACACGCTGTAGCAGAAGCAGCAGCAGCGTGCTGGGATTTTATATATCAGAAGGATTAGATTTAGATTTAGGAAAATTGATAATTTTTTTACTTCAATTTTCCTATAAAAATATTATTCTTAAAAAGAGAGATCTTTGTTCCCCTTGTGCTTGAGGGGATTGAGAGATCCTGTAACAAATTTTTGAATTTGTTTTGTTGCCGAGTGCGCCTCTGCCTGATGTCTGATTGGGGGGATTTCGGAGTTAGCGTTTTGAAAACGCAATGGCGCGATTTCAGAGACTTTGAAGTGAACCGTCGTAAGTGTGAGATGTGTTTTCGTGTCTCGTCGAATTTGAGTAAGTTCTTTTACTTTTTGTTTTGGAATTTCGTGGGGAGACGCCTCATTTTGACGACGCTCAATCTGTGTTTTGAGCTGACTGGAAATCTAGTGTTGCTTGTTTTTTTGTTTTTTGTTTTATCGATATCTTTTCCGGAACTTATGACTCTCGTTCTCCGCACCATATCAGCTAGATCAACATCTTCGGGCATCTACAGTAAAATAAAGCTGGTTGATCGTTTCCCAGCGTGTGGAGTAAAATTCTGGAGGCCCCATTTGGGGAGGAGGTATTGTTCGTTTTCCGACCTGGCTTGTGGTTGGTGCTGTCAGTTATCGGCTATCACCTTGGGTGGATTTTTGTGCTGAACTGACGGGCACACTTCGTGTGGGGGGTCGGAGATTGGGAATGCGGTAGGTCCCCAGGGGGGTGAAGAAATTTTTTATTACAATCTCCTGTGCAATGTGCGGCGCGCCATAAAAGTTTTCAATCTAGGAACTTTTACGTCCAAAAAACAAGAATTTTCATTCGAATGGACTAAAGCTACCTACATTGTATTTACTGACCACAAAAACCAGAAATTTTTATTTTTTTAGATCTTTTTTTAGTATTCTTAGATCTATGAGTTTCGAACTCGGGGACCTTCAGGGATGTTTTTGTCCCAACTTTCCTTATATATTACGTCGTTTATGGTGAATTTTTTTAATAAAAAATAAAAACTCAGATTTAAATATGTTTATTTTTAATTAAGACTTTAATTTAATTATTAAATACAGATTAAGACTGTATTCCAGAAAAACACTTGTAGACACATAAATGGCCGGAGCCTTAACAAAACAGCCAATAGAGTATCCGCATTTAATTTTTACGGTTTTTGGACATTTTTTATCAAAATTTCATTGTATAGATAATTTTTCAGTTTTGGGACCGGATTATCGTACTTTTCCCCAAATAGTTTAATTATATCCTCTAATTCCAAACTGAAGACGTAAATCAGGTTTTTGTGATAAAAAAAACTAGCTGGCCTCCATTATCTGCCTCTTGTTTAACAGTTCTGCAACACCGGACCCACAGTATGGTCTAGTCTTGACCCTAGACAAGAGATTACTTCTCGGATTTTGCAAATGTTGATTTCGGGAAAATTTAAGGTCACAAGTTTCGCGTGCTAATGGTTTTTCCCCGGTAGGAGTTTTCAGATGGCCATTAAATTGAAATCACTATCCAGTGGTGATGACCCTCTTTCTCAACTGCGACTTGAACGAAAGAGACATTCGTACGACCAACTGGCAAACATACAAGCAACTCTGCAACGAGCGATTAGCAATCGACACCAACATCGTCACCAATGCAGATATCGACGAAGCCATTAAAAAGTTCACCGTGGTATTGCAATCTGCTTTTAAAGATGCAACCACAAAGAAGAAAGTGAAAGAAACTTACAAAGTGGATCCCGAAATCAAAAGGTTGAAAACTGTTCGAAACTGGGAAAAGAAGCAGTGGCTCCGCACGGGAGATCCAACACACCGAATCGCCAAGAATCACATCACCGAAGAGATCCAGCAGCTGCTTCGAGAAGAAAGAAAAGAAAACTGGAGAAAGATGACAGAAAGTCTAACGCTCCGGGACAACTCACTTTGGCAGGTCTACAAACGTTTAAAGAACAAACACGACGAGATCCCGATAATCAAGACTAGCAACAATGTCAACTTATATACCGACACAGAAAAGGCAGATGCGTTCGCAAATGTTTTTCTGGATGCCCACAGTAAAACTATCAACGAAGTCTCTCCCATGGACGAAGAAGTGAACGCAACCTACGAGAACCTACACCTGAATCTGGATAAGCTCGACGAAAGTCCCCTCGAGACGAATCCTACTAAAATTGCCAATATCATTCGAAAGCTGAAAAACAGAAAAGCTCCCGGTCTGGACGGCATCTCGAATAGACAACTAAAATACCTTCCGAAAAAAGGAGTTTGCCTCCTGTACTACATATTTCGCGCATGCCTCTCGAACTGCTACTTCCCTACCCAGTGGAAACTGGCCAAGGTGATTGCGCTTCCAAAACCCAACAAGGCAAGAAACGTCGCCACAAATTACAGGCCCATTAGCCTGCTCGCAACTCTCAGTAAAGTTCTAGAGAAAATCATACTGGAAGAGCTCAAGAATCATCTAACCGAACACGGAATTATCATCGACGAACAATTCGGTTTCAGAGCCGGACATTGCACAACGCATCAAGTAGCGCGCATCAAGGAGAAGATCGTGCAACAAAGACACATAAATAAAGACACGGGCATGGTGTTATTGGACTTGGAAAAAGCTTTCGACGTCGTTAATCGCAAAGCACTTATTTATAAGTTAGTCAAGTTAGTTAGAGCTCCTATCAACTTAATCAAAATCATCGTCAGCTACCTAGAGGATAGACAATTCTTCGTTATCGTCAACCAAGCCGTCTCCGATATGGTAGAAGTTCCAGCCGGCGTTCCGCAAGGCTCATTATTGGGTCCGATCCTATTTTCCATCTTCATCAACGATATTCCTCGACACCACAAAACCAGTATCGGAGTTTATGCAGACGACACAGCCATTTTCGCCCATTCCAAGACAACCAGGAAATATGTAACGTACCTAGAAGAACATGTCAAATTAATTCTCGAATTTTTCAAGACGTGGAAACTTAAAGTCAATATACCCAAGACAGAAGTAATTCGATTCACCTTCAAACGTAAACCTCCCGACGTCGCAGGAGTAAAAGTCGGCGAGGACACTATCCCGTGGCAGAACACTGTCAAATACTTGGGCACCACACTGGACTCGAAGCTGCTATTCAGCCAAGAAATACAGGCTCGATTGGACAAGAGCAACTTCGTTATCCAATTACTATACCCCTTCATCGGTCCAAATGCTAGAACACCGAAGAGGGAAAAAGTCACTTTGTACAAAGCTTGTGCCAGGTCGATACTTACCTACAATGCCCCCATTTGGGCCACCGCATGCAAGACGAAGATGAAGTCCGTCCAAGCTATGCAAAATAAATTCCTGAGGATCATCGGGCAGTATCCCAGGTATACCACCATCGATTTCATGCATGCAGACTTGGAAATCGAAACCATCGACACGTTCATCAAAGAGAAGACCAGGAAGATCATCAACCAAATGACAACTCACCAGAATCCACTTATAGCCGAAGTGATTTCAAACGACGACGACGAGATTTTCGGAACCGTGAAGAGATCAATGAAACAAATTTTAAATTAATTGTTAGTATTACCATTGTAATGTTATTCTTTCCTTTTGTTTGTAATCCCCATGTATTGTTTGTTTTTGTCATTTTTAACGTAAGTTCTTTTCCACCCCCTTTTACAATGTCACTCACTTACCAACTACGGCAGTTTTCTGTAACTCGCCTATGTTTAATGAAGGTTAAAGCCAGCGTCACACTGAAATTACAACATTCTTCAAATGTTGTAAGGCAGGTGTTACGGTGATAATTTTTCTTTTATTTTTATTTAACTTGACCTAATTGGAAGATAGGTGGCCGGTTGAATGTTGCAGCAGGAGCGATTGCTCCGACCGATATGGTAGTGCATCTCTTCGGGGTTGTTCTGCCAATTCGTGAACGGTTTGCAGTCGCGCTTACGCGCGACATTTAACTGGAGACAACTTTCTAATTTGGCCAACCAAAGCAGGTTTTTGAAACTTTTATCCTGCACTCTACTCAATTTCTATTTCACTAAATTTTCACATACCTAATTTAAATATAGAAGAGAGGGCTACCCAGCCCTATTATCTATAACCATATGTAATTCGGGAAATGTAAGGTATCCTCGTGCCTCGTACTTAATTAATAAATGTTATTTGATTTGATGAAATTGATTTTTAAAACTTTTATCCTGCACTCTACTCAATTTCTATTTCACTAAATTTCCACATACGTAATTTAAATATAGAAGAGAGGGCTACCCAGCCCTATTATCTATAACCACATGTAATTCGGGAATTATAAGGTATCCTCGTGCCTCGTACTTATTAATAAATGTTATTTGATTTGAAAAAGGGGCGAAACTTGGTGAAAAGCGAAGAAAGAAGAAAGCTATCTTCCGCGTCATGAAAAGACGAACGGAAAGAAAAGCAAATAACCGGATTCTCCCGTCTTCGGTTTAATACTGTTGATTTTTCCTGCTGGCGAGCAACCGCAACCTCAACAGCTTCTGGTAACTGCAAATGTGAAAATAGAGAGAAAGATTGGCGGTATCTGCTTTTCGTATGTGTTTCTTTGACCTAAGGAGACACTAGTCCGTTGGTTTAAGATGGCTGGTTGAGGATGAGAGGCCATGACCCGAAGCTGGCTAACCAATGTCAGCTTGAAAAGTTTCCTCTTGTTCTTCTTGGGATTTAGCGTCTTAAATCCGGAATCCCAAGTGTAATTTAGGTATCCTGATCTATGGCCATTTACCAAGATTCCCGAAAGCATTACTTTCTACATCAGCTGTATCATCTGTTCCTTTGGGGCTATGTTCTTGTTAGACTTCTGGCTTGACGAAGCGTTTTGTGTCCTCGCTGATGTTGGCGGAAGATTCTGTTACTTTTATGAATCTTTGATTTTTTTTTATAGATATTATTTTCTTGACTATTTCATGCTTCCGACGAGAAGAGCATGAACTCCACCATATTATCTAGCGTGAACTGAGGTCGGAGTCTTACCATAACATCCAGGCGCTGGATGTTACACCGCTGGCATCGGTAAAATGTTTGTTCTTCCGTATCTTATGTGCAGTATAGGCAGACTCTGCTGGAGGTCTTCCTCCAAGAACCTCCAAAGATCTGCATTCGTTCTCCCACGTTCCATACGTTTGGCCACACTTTAATGGATCGCTCGTGTGTTTCCTGTGGATTTTGGTTTAATTGGAGATCATGGATCTAGAGATCTATAAATAAACGCAGTGCTGTATTCCTGGGCTATTCTTATAGCAATTTTCCTTTGGAATCTCATAATCGTGAATCTAGCTAGAGGAGGGGGGGGGGCTCCTTAAAACATAACAGAGTTGGTTACTGATGAAACCACCCTTCACTTTTTTTCTAAAGTAGTCCAAAACAGGGGCTCTTGTCAATCAAGATTCCCAACACTCTAAAGCTATGTGTACGGTTTAAAACAAGCAAGTCGGGAATGGAAGATAGTGTGTTCGGTCGGGCTGATTGTGGCATCTTCTAGTCGTATTCGTATGTGTCGGTGTTTTATCCTTCCGCATATCAATACTACTTTTGTCTTCTGTCGAACTAGAGTAAGCCTCTTTGCTGAGCTGTATATAAGGGGGTAGTTTTGGGGGTCTAACCCCCCCCCCCATGGGTTAAGTGTTTCTTACTAATTACTACAATACAAAAATTAATTTAAAATATGGGCATATGCCAATCTCTTTTTTAAATTCCATAACCCCCCTTCGACCAATGTCTAACTACGGTCCTGATTAGTTCTCTGGCGTTTTTTTATTTTTTATTTTTCTGGTTACTTATGCATTATTTTTTAGGGTAATTTTTATTTCTGTAGTTTCCATTCATATTTAATAATGAAATATAAACTGAATGCAGAGCAGGCTTTATTTCACATTCGTCATTTTGGCATTATTGTCATGCAATAACATATTAGTATTATTGTAATTTTACATTTTACAAACTTAAAAAACAGAAATGCAGTTTTCGGTGTAATCCATGTATGTACATACATATAATTATGTACTGGGGGGTATTCGATACCCCCAGACCCCCCGGATTGAACATAATTAAGTTATGAGTAATTTATGATTAGCAGTAGCGGATTTAGAAAAAGCTTTTGAGGGGGGCAGATGAAAATATTTTTCAGAATCTTGTTAATCTATTCGTGCGCGTCAGCGATAACCGAATAAATAAATAAATATTAAACAAATAAATAAAAATAATTAAAAGCTATTAAAATTTTAAAACCTCCTTATCAAGGAGCGTTTCAGAGATACAATTTGAGTTATCCTTGGGGGGGGGGGGGGCAATTGCCCCTTTGCCCCCTTCTAAATACGCCATTGGTGATTAGTACTCTGGGGTTCAAATCTACATGAAAAAATTATTTTTGTAGGATTTATCTTGCTAAAACACAAAGGAAGGATCTATGTATATATCTTCAGTATTATTGCATTTCCTCTGATTATTTTCAATTCGGGGGGTATGGAATACCCCCCAGTACATAATAAAATATTAAGTACAATTTAACAAACTCAAAAAAAGAAATGCAGTTTTCGGTGTAATCAATGTATGTACATACAATGATTATGTACTGGGGGGTATTCCATATCCAGTACTGGGGGGTATTCCATACCCCCCAGACCCCCCGGATTGAACATAATCAAGAAAAACACAATAATGCTGAGGATATACATAGATTCATACCGCTGCTTTGGATTTTAGTAAGTTAAGCCAAAATATATCGCACCCTGAGATTAAAAGTGTCGTAACTTCCAAAAAGAATTTTTTTTGGCCCTGCCTCTTTGATTACATCCAACTTATTGGTAACCATCCTGTCATTTAGATATTCTGAAATCAGGCTATGAAGACCTGTGCTGACCCCTCTGGCTTCAAGTTCTGCAAGGACATTCTTCCAGCTGACGGAGATAAATCGCTGTTTTCCAGCTCCGTTTGGAGTCTCAGTTTGGGAATCTTTCCTCCTCTTGAAATTCAAAATTTTCTACGATTTACTCATCTAAAAATTTTTCATTTTTTTTTTTACTTCCTACCCCAAAATTCTCCAATTCCAAAACTGAATAAGCTTTTAGTGTTTAATCTGCCACAAATTCTCTTCAAAAAGAAAATATATAAATTTGACGTTAAGTTTAAATTTCGCGCCGTCGCGTCGTTGGCACCGTCTACCGTAGCCTGCGCGTACTGTGTTGCATAACCTCACAAATATATTTGACATAAAAAGTTATGTGCACACAAAATTGGCAAAATACTTATTAAAATGGTGGAAAAAGTAGAAGAAGATTATAAAGTGAAGGTAGAAACTGAAGAAGACGTAAAATTCACCTCGGGAGTGTTGCATCATGCGGTTGAAATTAAAGAAGATCTACCTAAATTGGTGGAACAATTGGAAGTAAAAGTAAGCAAACAATTCGAATGTGAGATATGTAAGGCAAAATTTAGTTATAAGTCGGGTGTTAGGAGACATGCACTAATTCATACCGGAAGAAAAGAATTCATATGTGCAATTTGTGAAAAGAAATTTTCGTACAAACAGCAATTGAAAATTCATCTTATGGTTCACAGTCGTATAAAACCCTACGCATGTGAAGTGTGCGATTTTAAGTGTTCGTTCAAACAATCTTTGAAGTTTCATAACAGAACACATACCGGCGAGAAACCGTTTGGGTGTACGGTTTGTGATTTCAAAACTGCTCGTCCTTTTAACTTGAGGAATCATCTGAAAATTCATACTGGCGAGAAGTCATTTGCTTGTGAAATTTGTGCCTACAGATGTGCTACTAAGCTACTCTTGAGACAGCACGAGAGAACCCACACCGGTGAGAAGCCCTATTCCTGTAAGTTTTGTGACCATAAATCTTCGATGTTACATCATATGAAAATGCACATGAGAAGTCATACCGGGGAGAAACCGTATGGGTGTGTGGTCTGCGACTACAGATGTTCTGGCAAACAACAGTTGAAGAAGCATATGAGGATCCACACCGGTGAGAAACCGTATAGTTGTGATGTTTGTGACTACAAATGTAGAAACAAAGCCAGGTTGAATGATCACTTAAAAACCCACACAGGTGAGAAACCTTTTGCCTGTCAATTGTGCGACTATAAAAGTTTGGTTAAACAAAGTTTGATTTACCATATGAGAATCCACACCGGCGAGAAACCATTTGAGTGTGCAATTTGTGGTTTGAAAATTGCACTTAGAAGTACTTTAAGGGACCATTTACGGGGTCATAGAGATGAAAAACCGTTTTCTTGTGAAATATGTAACTTTAAGGGGGCCACCAAGAAATATGTAAAAAATCATTCGAAAATTCACAGCAACGAAAAGCCGTTTGCTTGTGAAATTTGTGACTATAAAAGTGCACGAAAAGCTTATTTAAAACGGCATTTAAAAACTCACTTGGCCAACAAACCCTTTGCTTGTGATATTTGTGACTATAAAAGTGCACGTAAGGATCGGGTGAAAGAACATGTTTTAAAATATCATTCCGGTGGGAAAACGCCGAAACGTAGAAAAAATAGACTTTAAACTCAACCCTTTTTAAAGCAATTTTTCTCATTTTGGCCTTTATACGGCTATAGCACCGAAACTATTGATTTTTTAGTGTTAATTGATTAGTGATTTTTCAAAGAGTATTTGCTTACCAACAAACTAGATTATAATCTTTTATCGTCTAAAATCAACGGATTTCGAGTTATGAATTAAATTAAAAGCAGAAATGTTAAAATATTCCAAGTTGTATTTTTGTTATTCTTGCCAACCCTGTATCATGTAAACGAGACTTCTGACAAAAAAATTTACGTTACAATTCCGATAGCAAATTTAACGGGCTACAACTTTTTGGAAAAAAGTACGAAAAAAGATACAATGGAAGGTCCTTTATCCGACGCTCCCATATCCGACCCTTCTGAGAATTTATCGTTCTATACGACTTATGCTTTTGAGTATCATATAGACAGACAGATTGATTACCTACCTACTTTATAATGCTTACATTATATAGCAAAAGAGCATCAGCATTCTGAATGCTAAAATAAATAATTAAATTTGAAAAAAGAAATTATTCCGAGATTATAAATAATTATAAAAATTAAATATTTACATTCTACTCGTATAGTTTTGTTATTTTATTAATTTATAATATTTGTAAATTATCAAATTATTTTAAAATTTATTTGTATCTAATAAAATTTTTGCAAAATATTTTTTTTACAAAATTACACCGTTTCTTCTATGGTCAAAGCTGAGGACTTACCCAGTAACTAATACTGGAAGTATTCTATACCCCCCCAGACGTAACAATAAGTGCGCGAGAAAATTTGGGAATAAAATAATGGGTATTTCATACCCCCGGTTTATCCTCATTGTTTTGTGAAACCATAATAGGAAGGGCCCCAGGTTAAACGCATTTTTTTATTACTTATTATAACTTCAAATTTTGTTTTTTTTGAAATTTGGATTTTGGTGATTATTTGACCCCCAGGTGAGATTTTGCTCGACCTCCTCTCTCTCTTCTAATCTCCTCTCTCCCCACGTCAGATTTGGTTTGAACCCCGCCCCTCTCAACGTCTTTTTTTTGTGAGCGTTGGGAGTGGGGAAATCTTCAAAAGACACCACCCTGATGATTAGGGTGGTAGTGTCGGATTTTTACCGACTAAACCCCACTCCTTAGAGGTGCTGGGAATCGCTTGGCATTTCTTCAGTACACTCTCTTGCTTCTGTCTGTTCGCCCTTTCGGGACTTTGCTCTTCAAGTTGGTGACTCGTCTTGTAGTTTGGCCTTGGCGGAGATGATGTCAACCAGCATCTTCTCTATAACTATCCATAGCTCTTCACTAGCCAGTATCAGCTTCACGATGTTTGCGGGGAGTCAGGTTCTGCCCCAGCTGGGTTTGGGCGGCTACTCTGCGGTCCGTCCATTTATTGCAGAAAAAGATGGTATGTTCTGCATCATCGATCTCTCCACAGAAGAGACAGTTGGGGGTATCAGATCTCTTGAAGCGATGCAGGTAGCTCCTGAAGCATCCATGCCCGCTAAGGGCCTGTGTGGTCTCATAGGTGAGCTCACCGTGCTTCCTATTTATCCAAGGCTCTAATTCGGAAATTAGGCGGTGAGTCCACCGACCGTTTTCCGAAGCCGTCCATGACGTCTGCCACTGCTTTTGGATATCCATACACCTGCCTTTAAAGAGGATCTTGTTTTCGGGTCTGTATTTGGCGTCTCGCATCTCCGCCTTGAGGTGGATTGGCAGAAGGGACGCCAAGACAAGAACCGCCTCTGTGGATACGGTTCTATAGGCTCTGAATATCCTCAGGGCGCTCTTCCTCTGGGTTGATTCAAGCAGGCGCCTGTACGTTACCCTTCCAAGGGCCTAGGCCCATATTGAAGCAGCGTACAGCATAATGGATTCCGCAACGGCGCACAGCAGTCTTCTCTTCTCCTGGCTTGGGCCGCTCAAGTTTGGCATTATCTTGCTTAACGCTTCTGCTGTCTTCGCTGCTCTGGTTGCAACCCTTATAATGTGGTGCTTGAACGATAGGCACCCGTCGATGTCCACGCCTATCACTCTGACCTGGTCGCACGGTGTTATGGTGTGAGCTCCCAGAGAAAACCGGACCGGCCTGATCCACTTCTTCCCAATGACCAAGACCGCCTTCCGTCTTCTCCGGGACCAGCTGCAAACCCCTAGCAGCCATCCACGCTGCAATGTCGGCGATGGTAGCGTCGACCAATCGCTCCATCTCTTCTTCTGTTTCGGCCTCTACTACGACCGTGATGTTCACCCGGGGGTGCGTGGAGAGCCTGAGGACGCCGTCATACATCACATTCCATAGCAGAGGACCAAGTACTGTGCCTTATGGGACTCCACTGGACACCGGGAGCTACTGTTGCCAGAGTTTCTCGTCTATTACCAGCGTCCTGTCGTGGAAGTAGCTCGACAGGATGTTGAGGAGGTATGGCGACACCTCCCTCTTTTCTAGTTCTTCCATGATCGTCTGCCATCTCGCTGAATTAAAAGCGTTTTTGACGTCGAACGTCACCAGTACAGCATAACGCTTCTTCTTCTTCTTGCCCATTGTTGCTTTTATTCTCTGGACCACGCTGTCGATCGCATCGGAAGCCATATTGTCTATCCGAGAGGCTCTCGGTCTTTTCAATCTCTAATTGTAACCTGTGGAGGATCGATCTTTCAAATAGTTTACCAGCGTGGTCCAGTAGGCAGATTGGTCTGTACGAGTTAGGGAGCTCAATAGGTTTGTCTCCCTTCCTCAGCAGTCGTAGTTTGGCTTTTTTCCAGTTTTTTGCTTATTGCCTTCTCTCAGGTACCCATTATACAGCAGCACCTCTGGTCGGGTCTCTGCCAGCTCTTTGATGATGGCCGACGGAACTCCATCCGACCCCGGCGCCTTGTTGTTCGGCATCTTCTTCGCGGCTGCCTTCAATTCGGCTTCGTCAAAATAAGGGACGTTTCCGTCCACTGTTTTGGTCTGGAATGTCATTTCAGGATGTTCTGGGAAGAGGGTCCGAATAATCTCTCTGAGTCTGTCTTCAGTCAGGCCAGGGATAGATGGGCTACCCAGCTTCTTGGTGACTATCCGGTAGGCCCTTCCCCAGACATCTTCGTTCACTTCGTTCACTCAGGATATCTCTGAGTCTTATCAGCTCTTGTTTAGCTTCTTCGCACTGGGTTGAGAGTGTTTCTCCGCGTCGTCGGAAAGTCAGCTTCCTCAGACGTAGGTATGCCCTCCTGGCGCCTAAGCAGCGCCTCTGTCCACCAGTAGGCTCCTCTCCTCACATTAGGGCCCCTCCTGGGCATCACCTCATAGCACAACTTCCTGAGGAACTCCTCGAGACCGATGCTCTTGACGACGTGATGCAAGTCTGGCCTCTGTAGGTGAGTTTGTAGGTTGGGTTTCTTGATCTTTCTCCAGTTCCATCCTGAAGGAAGAGGTCTATCTATGTTGAAGGTTCGGCAAATCTCAAAAGAAATATACTTGTGATCACTTGCCGTCTCTTCACCCATCACCTTCCAGTTCAATACTCTGTTCGCCAATTGTGACGAGACTGCTGTGACATCGAGGAATGACTCACACTCTTACCTCTCATAGGTTGGTGAACTGCCGATATTGCACACTGTGCCGCCCAGCTCGACCAGGACCTCGGCCAGGATGGCTCCTCTGACATCCGTTTTCGGAGACCCCCATTCCGTCGCCTTGGCGTTGAAGTCACCACCGACGACTATGGGCTTGGACTGCGCTCTCATATTGTCTTTGAGGTTCCAGGTTTGGTTGATGAATTCTTCCAGGGTGGAATTTGGCGATAGGTAGCAAGAATATGCTACCAGTGCAGGCGTCTCCACCCATGCAAAACACTGGCCTCTACCAGAGTTCAGGACCGCCACTCGATCGTGTGTGAGAACAGCTGCCTTCCCATCGATGGACTCGGTCCAGCAGCTGTCCATTGGTCTATATGGTTCGCTAATAAGCACAACGTCCACATCTTTTGCTGCGGTGGTGTGCAGCAGTAGGTCTTGGGCGGCCCTAGCGTGATTTAAGTTAGCTTGCATGAACAACGTCGGTCTTGCAAGTGCACAAGTAACTGGTGGTCCTGTGGCCTTCTTGCTTGCATGTGAGGCAAAAGGGCTTTGCCTCCGTGCAGTTGTGTGCAAAATGGCCTGGTTTTCCATTTTTAGGCACATTTCTGACCTGTCTTCTGCCTTGCAGTTTTCGGTCGCGTGACCAGACTGCCAGCACCTGTTGCACCTCTTGATTTGTCGCTCTTCTCGTACTCGGCAAGAATTGACTATTCCGATTCTTAGTGTTTTTTATTTTCCATGACCTTGATCGCGTCGCCCCTGACCTCGACTCTCGCGATTTGAGTGCCTTGGTAGTATGGTCGTAGGTCCCTGAGTATCAGGTTTTCTTCCGGCGCCACTCTACGGAGGTCCTCTTTTACTTCCTCTGCAGTAGCTAATTCTTCTATGTCTCTAATCATGTATGTCGTTTTCAAGCCTATGAGGTCTCTTTTGATTTCGACTTTGTCTTTTAGGACATTTTTAAGTTTGTGCATTTGATTGCTCTCTTCGAGTTTCACTATTATGTCCCCTTTTCTTGTTTGTCTAATGCCACTGATGAGGGGGGCCTCCGCTCCTGACTTCTCCCATTTTGCTTTTGATGCCTTCAGGGGTAGCTTTTATAATTAAGGCATCCCTTCTGTTCGACTCCTTCTTGTTTTTTGATTTTGGTTTTTCTGGCCTGGTGGTCTGTTTCTTCCGGTAGGTTACCGTTTGGAACCCATCGTCGTGTTTTGTGCTTCCGTCGTCCATATATCGCCTCATAATTTCTTTCTGGGCCTTCTCCTGCTTTCCCAGGTTAAATTCCATTTGGGCATTGGTAATGGCATCTTTTAATGCTCCTGGTTCCACCATTTTGCTCTTGGTCTTCACCACCTGAGCCAGTGTGGGTTTGGACACCTCGGGAGTTTTTTCGTGTGTGGTTTTGTCTATTTGTTTGAAGGTAGCTTCTAGTTTTTCCAATTTGTTTAGGGTGTTTTGGGCAGCCTCTTTGCTTAATGTTGCCTCCGCTTTTGTCAACTTGATCTCTTCCATTAGTTTAACGTTTTGGCTTTGGAGGCTTAGATGCAGTATTCTTTTCTCCTGTCGAGTCTTGGCGATTAGGCAGGTCCAAGGCTCGTCTGAGCTCGTCAGGCCTTGCAGCTGCTGCTACTCTAATATCGAGATCCTTCTTGTACGTCTTTTTGATTAACTGCAGTTGTTTAGTTAATAAGTTTTTGTAGGGTAGGTAAATCGACCTGGTCTGAGGGGTGTTGAGCCCTTCAGTGATCAGCCTTATAGACTCCTCTATCTGGGCTCCTACTGGGTCTTCAGATAGAGAGTTACTCCTCAAACTTTTCTTGGTGGGATTCTCAGTTACGGAGTTCCTCCTTGATCCTCCTTTTTTGTCCTCACCAGTCACTTGTTGTTGCGCCCCAGCCTGGTCGGCCACCGAAGACGCAGAGCAGTCACTGGATAACGGTCGTGAGGCGCCTGCTCCGGCACAGCCTTCCACGACCGGTACTGGGGTATCCCCCCCCTGCACCGTAAACGTTTTTTCCTTATCTTGTTCCATTTCCATAGCTTGTTCAGAGATTTTTTGGGCAGGGCCTCTTACCCTGTTACCTCTCGCGTTAGCCTTGCAGGTTCCTCTCTTCCACCGGGGTTGGGTACCCGATCTCAGAGATTCCCCCACAAGTTACCAGGGACCACCACGTGGAGGTGCTAGTTGTAGGATTTGGCCTAATTAATGGACGTCCCGTTAGTCTGCAAGTATGATCTTTAATTAAGTACGGACCTGCGTAATCAATTTCGGATTTGAGAAATGGCCTAGTGGGAGTCAAGTGTGTCTTGGGCAATCGCGGATATAGCGGGGGGCAATAGGGGTAAGCGCTTTATTTTAGCCAATTTTAAAATCAATTTTATTTTAGGAATTTGTTTTGTTAGGTGCGTCACTGATTTATTCAATTTTATTTTTCTATTGTTAGATGGAGTAGGTATTGCAATTTTAATGGAATCTAACATCCGCCTGCAGAAATACTAATTTTTGTATGAAGCATTTTTAAATTTTTTTATTATAATTTTTAAATTTTTAAGTTATACTACTACAAAAAAAAAGACTTACAAGCCCAAAATTGATAGCCAAGGATTAGCATCCCTATCGGAAACAAATGACGAATTCAACAAAAGAATTCTAGAAGATACCAAAGAGGTGTGTACAGGGCCGTCGAGAGCCACATCGGGCATCGTGGCAAAACTTTTCGCGGGGCCCCTGCTCTTAAAAATTTCATAAAAAAAAGAAAAATATGAAACTTATGTTTATGTTTAAATAAATGTTTTTTCAAGCTTTATTGTTTTCTAGCCAACGGCTTAAATTTCCCTCATTTTTGCTTAAAAATTCAAATTTCCCTGTTTTTTCCGGTACTGGAGGGTGTTCCACACCCCCCAGACCCCCCGGTTTACAATTTTGACTTTATATTTTTATATTATTTTTATAATTAATTTTCACAGTAATACAGAAAGTTGCTGCTAAACTCCGTGAACAGTAAGGTAATTAAAGAAATATTTAATTTTCGAGTTTTATTTTTTTCTACCCGAAGGTTAAACTTCCCTCATTTTTGCCTAAAAATTCAAATTTCCCGCTTTGGACAAATATTTTTAGTCCCAATCTTGTTTAATATATATTTTGGTTGGTAAACAAATCGACCAACCAGAGTGTTTTTTTTACCTAAAAATGACACGTTATAGCAGGAGCAGCAGAAGCGTGCTGGGATTTTATGTATTAGGATTAGTTACAACTGACGCGCATGAATAGATTAACGAGATTCTTCTTTTATTTTTTTAAATCTGTCCCCCCCCCAAAGAATTTTCTAAACACGCCACTGATCCCAAGCGCACGTCCTTCACAGTAGGTTACCATACTATATGTTGGCACCATCGAAAACAGCTGTTAGTGCATTATTGCGTGAATAGTCAGATAACTTAGTATATGCATCTAAAGTGCTTTGGGGTATGTCAGACCCCACCGGTAATTTAGTTTGTAACTTGGGCTTATAAAGTAATGGTTATTTTGAAATTATTTTTTGAAAAACATTCGCGAACAAATAGAAAGAGTGCTCAGGAAGGTATTTCATAACCCCCAGACCCCCGGTATAAACTCATTGTTTTTTACATTTAAAACTTAAATTTTTTATAATTTTAGGGGTTTTATAATACTTTAAAGCTATGGGCTGCAAAAGAGATTGTTTTGCTCCTAAGCACACAAATCAATTTATTTTTGCCCACCCGGTAGTAGAAGTTAAGATGTTCTTCCATATGGAACACCATTTCAGCGCATCAGTCACCTGTAGAAGACAACGGATAATATTCGTAAATGACCTATACTACTTACTTATTTTTTATTATTTTGCTTAATTTTCAAAAATAAATTACTAATGTAACCGCCAGTAACTATTGGCAAACTGGGGGGTCTGAGGGGTGTGGAATACCCCCCAGTGCACCGCATCATCCGTAAAGGACCTACATATTATTTACTTTTTGGCTACTGAATAATTTGCGAACAAAAAGAAAGAGTGCACTGGGCGGTATTCCATTCCCCCAGACCCCCCGGTATACTCTCATTGTTTGCTGCTTTTAAAACTTAAATTTCAAATCTAATCAGTTTTACGGGTCTCATAATACTTGAAATCTACTGACCCCGAAAAAGACGTTTCACTACATGTTTGAAAGCATAAAAAAAACATGAAAAGCATGTTTTCCTACTAAGCACACAAATAAATTTGATTTTGCCCGCCCGGAAGTTGAAGTTAAGATGTTTTTATTTCGGTTAAGTCACGTTTCAGCTTCAAGCTTCTCGGACTTGATTTCTTTGAACCTGAGGTTAAAAGTATTTTTTTACAATTATTACAACTTCAAATGCTGCAGTTATTGGCAAACCGGGGGGTCTGGGGGGTATGGAATACCCCCCAGTGCACCATATTAGCATACCAGTCACTTAAAAAAAGATAATGGATAATATCCGTAAAGGACCTATACATTTTTTTATTATTTTTGAAAAATAAACTGTTAGTGATATGACCGCCCCTGATTTCTTATGAGTAGAGCTCGGATTTTATGCTTTTGCATGTTTTTTAATATTGAGATATACCTACAGATTGGTTTTGAAATCTGGACAAATTAGGTAAAAACGAATCCGAAAAACTGCTGGTCAAAATTAATACTTTGTTTTCAACATTTGGTGCATATTTGAGCAAATAATACATATTTGCGCATATTTGGGCCACTTTTGGTGTTTTTGAAGAATTTTATTTTAATTATTTTATTTTATTTTAAGCAAATTAATTTTTATTGTTTAAATTAGCAATTATTTTATTTAATTTTAAGCATTTTCATTTTGATAATTTTTTAAATAAATAAAAAAGTAAATAATTTTTTAAATAAAATATTAAATTGCTTAAAATTGAATAAAACAATTGCTTAAATTGGCAAAATTTAATAATAATTTTTTATTTTCTCTATTAAAATTCTTTAACAAACACCAAATGTGGCCCAAATATGCTCAAATATGCAGTACTTGTTCAAAAATATGCACCAAATATTGAAAATATGCAAACATTTTTACAAATTTTACCTAATTTCTCCAGATTTATTATTAAAATTATAAAAGTTTATAAATGTATGTAGTACTTATTGAAAAATTCAAAAATTAGATATTTTTTAGTTTGCATATCAATGCATATTTTATCTATTTTAGTGCATATTTTGAGAAAATTTGGTGCACGTTTTCAAATATTTTGGTGCATATAAATCCGAGCTGTACTTATGAGTTGACCATTCTATCTAATTTTATCTAATTTTTTTTTTCAAATTTATTAAGTTATTCGTCCGGGCCCTTGAGGGATTCCGGGCCCCGGGGACGAATCTCTGAGCGCCCCTCTCTCTGGTTGGGACTGAGTATACTATATCAATGGTCGACATAATGAGTTTCGTTTTCTATTGGTTGATGGCATTCTGTCATCCAATAACCAATCAAATATGTGACGTCTATAATATTATGGCGTTACTGACTTGGAACAGGATTACTGTTAGGTATTTATAAATATTCATAAATCACCGTTATCACCATTTTATGTTTGTAGTTTGCTGGCATTTCATCGGGCTAATAGTTTTCTAACACTAACAATCCCCGAATTATAATTTTAGGTTAACAGATGGAACCTGCTACTGATATGGATTTAGTGCTACCCCCAGAAGAAGTGAAAATAATCCCAAACATTGCTGAAGTTTGGGAAACTCCATCGAATGCAATTTTTAAGTTGGAAATTAAATCGGAAGAGTTCGAAGATGTGAAGTTTAATGTAGAAGATTTACATCATTCCATCGACATCAAAGAAGAGCGAAATGAGAAACCTGCAATGAAATCTGACAGGTCAAGTTTAATCGAGTGTACAATTTGTGGGTTTCAAGATAGACGAAAGCGAGTATTGAAGGAGCACCTGATAATTCATACGGATAAGAAAACAGGTGTTTGCAAAATTTGTGGCTACAAATGTGATTTGAAGACTCATTTCAAATACCACAGGGATACGAAACCGTTCTCCTGTGAATATTGTGGTTTTAAGTGTGCATATAAACACTACTTAAGTGAACATTTGAAAACTCACACCGGAGAGAAGCCGTATGTTTGTGAAATTTGTAATTATAAGTGTGCGCAAAGGGCCAATTTAAAAATACATAAGAAAATACACACAGGTGAGAAGCCCGTTGCATGCAACATGTGCGATTATAAATGTAGGGATAAGTGGGTATTAAAAATGCATTCCAAAATTCACACCGGAGAGAAGCCTTTCGAATGTGAGCTGTGCGACTACAAATGCACACAGAAGTCAAACTTGACGGTGCACTTCAAAACTCACACCGGCGAGAAGCCATTTGTTTGTAATATTTGTGGTAATACATTCAGACATAAAGCCAATTTAAAAATGCATTTAAAAACCCACACCGGTGAGAAACCGTATGGTTGTGATCTTTGCAACTATAAATGTCTGCACAAATCAAATTTAAAGACTCATTTGAAAATTCACACTGGTGAGAAACCCTTTGGTTGTAACGTTTGTGACTATAAATGCACCCAGAAAGCCCATTTACAGATGCATTATTTGAAAACTCATCCCAGATAGGCAACCGTTTGCCTGCTATGTAATAACCGCTCCATGTGGACTGGAAGTTTTGGGGGCAAAGGATGTCCGGGGAAAACTAATGAACTTCCATGGTTCTGCGATGGGTACAGAGGACCATGCAAGACATTTACGAGCTTTCCACCAATATTGTATAAGATTATTAGTAATTTTAATTTTCATATTATTTGTGTGAAGGTAGGACGAGGGAGCGGCGTAGTTTTATCAAAGGCCGGCCCCAAGCGATTCAAGATTTAAAAAAGGTTTCTGTATTATATAATTTATTTTAATTTTTTAAATTTTTTACAAAAACTCATACAACTCCGTTCAACTGGCA
Organism: Cantharis flavilabris; assembly: GCA_949152465.1. Lineage (NCBI taxonomy): Eukaryota > Metazoa > Arthropoda > Insecta > Coleoptera > Cantharidae > Cantharis > Cantharis flavilabris. The sequence continues at coordinate 10,101,395 of OX424437.1, forward strand.
CGGTCAGGACAGTTAATATGCCGGGCGATTGAAATTTTCCGGCTGATTGATGCCTGTTGAACGGGAATCAACTAATACATTTTTAAAGATAGCTTGTAGATACCAAAATCTCAATATATAAAATATCAGGTGGCTGTGGTTTTTTTGGGTTAGTTTATTATATTTTTAATCTGAAAAAATATAAGTACTACAACTTTTTACCAACCTAAACACTAATCGGGTTAAATTCCAATCGAATTACTCACCAATGAAGTTCAGAAAATTACTTACCTCACTTGGTAGAACTAGGACCAGGGCCGTCGAGAGAAAATCTGAGTCCGGGGTGATTACTTCGTGTCAGATTTGAAATTCGAGCCCGAGGGGAATCACCCCAACTTCCGCCTGGTCCAGCCGTATCGCAAATAATCAGGGAGCTGGTAGTCGCCCAGCTTTTATCATTGGGTTTTCTATATCTGTATCTAACTAGACAAAATTGGGTGAAAATTGGGCCTCACTTTGGTATTTCTCGTGTAGTTCTACTAAATAGCACAGATGTGAGTGAAACTTGGACGTGAACACTCGTCATAGTGTTTAAACTTTGTTGTAATCAAATTTTTTTGCTTTTGTGGTTGAAATCAACATTTTACTGCCAACTAAGTTAATTAAATTTTTTTAACCTTTTATATCTTTGTAAATATGTATTCATGTAATATTTACACCGTTTTTCATGTTCCGGCATCAAATACGATTTTTTTACAGATAAAGTTGATTTATTTGAATGTGCGCTGCGGGTTCCACAAGAACCAAAAATTAACCTTCATCCGGCTGCACCTCGTAGCACCAGCGGGCGTGTAACTGTAATTTACCGTCTCTCTGTTTGTTTGATTCTGAATAATTTTTCCTAAAACCGGGGTGATATTATGATAATTCACAAAATAGAACATCAGAATGCAATAATTGGTTTATAAATAGAACTTTCTATACCAACTATACGTATTGGATCAACTTAACATTTTTTCGCGTAGTGGCGTTTATTTAATGTAAATCGCGAATAGCTGGGTTAAATTAATCAATTAATTAAATGGTGAATTTTTGGTCAAAGCCCTATTCGCACCTCCTCGTTGGTGGTTCCTGGTAACTTGCGGAGGACTCTCTGAGATCGGGTAAGCAATCCCGGTAGAGGAGGGAAGTCTGCAAGGCCGACATAGCCTGCAAAGGCCACGCAAGAGGCAAAAAAATGTGGGAAGCTGTGTCGCGGATACTTCCGAGAATACCCTGATCGAGCGGACGGAATGGGAATCGGCTAGAACCACGAACAGTCTAGCCGAGCTCGCACCCACGCGACGGACACGCCGAGATTACTCTGCCCGAATATGAGGGATGGGAACCGGCTGGGGATGCTGCACAGTTCTTCCACAACACCAGATGCGGAAACGACGAAGCAGAAACGAGGAGACTGTGTCACGGACACTGCGGGAATACCCTGAACGGGCGAACGGAGTGGAGACGTGCCACTGCCCCGAGAGCCGGGCCGAGCACGCGAAGCTATTGTTGGAACGCAACTCGCGCTTCCACGAAGATCAAAGTACCTCCGGTACTCTATGCTTTGCATGCCATTCAGCTACGCTACAGGCGTGTCGTACCTCGCCCAGTGCGGGCTTTCCTGGAGAGGTTGGACCTTCTAGTCGAGGTGGATTGATTTTAGGGATGTTCTTGGCGAAGTAAGCGCGGGGTACCCGTAGCGAGGGGATGCGTAAAGTCAGCTCTGGCATATCCACGGCAAATCACGGATCCACCGTAAAAAATAAATAAATTAAATTAATTTGACTCCTCCTACTAATTTATGTATGCGATTTTAAATGTAAAATTTTCGATTTTTAAATTCTTTTTTTCGAAAACTAAAGTATAATAATCCGTAAAATTTTTTTAATATACCTATTTAAAAAAATTGTCCTCTTTCCAATGATATAGGTATAGGAAACAGTGAAATTCGCGGGGTTAATTCAAACAAAAACAATTGAAATAAAATTGAATCAAGACAACTAAAATTATTTTTAAAATCTCTTTTTTACATTTAATTAGTGAGTTTTTACCAGCAATTAAAAAACAAAATATCAAGTGTTGGGTAACTTTAGAAGCGGAATATAAATTTCTTTAAATTGATACCATTTTCATTCTTATCCGTTGTGATGGAAAGCAGGAATTAAAGAAAAATCAATTTCCTATGTTCAGATGGTCGACTGGTCACCCGGTATATAATAATAATGATTTTATTACGGATTCTGAGTTTTAAATCGGATAATCCGGCTTTTAATAGTTTATGGTTGGTAGGTATGCCAAGCATGACCCTACATAATTTGTAGTGAGCTTAATGATATTACTTATTACTTTTCTGATGTTTGATTTTCAGGGCTATGACAAATTTCCTGTTTGTAATGCTCCATTAAAGAATAGCTTGATTGTTATAAAATTGAAAGTTGTTTTTGTTGTTGGAAAGGTACTATTCCATAAAGATTTCAAAATGAAAAGTATAATTCTGCTGTTATTCTTCGAATTTTGTGCTTATATCTTTTGCAATGAGGGTATTTTGTCTAAGGTAGGTTTACAGTTTTTAAATAATCAATTAAATAGGTAATTAGGTAATTTTTCTTCTTACTTCATTTCAGTTTCGTCAAAATGGCTACAAAATCAAAGATTTACGGATGGAACTAATGCGCTATAACGAAAAGTATTTTCATTTCGTAGAAGTTAAAACATTTAAATATAATCGCTCCACTCCTGCCATAAATGCTACTTTTAAGTGGAAAATTGCAGTCAAAGATCAAATCGAGGTTTAGTATTTATTTTCCTATTACCACACTGAAAAAAAACGGTACATCAAAAATTCATCATATTGATGAAACATTCATGGTATTGATTAAAAAATCATTATATTGATGAATTTTGTTCATCAATATGATGAACCATTTTTTTCAGTGCAGATTTGCTGTTACTCGAAAATCGAAATCACATTTTTGCTCTTCTTCTTACATTTACAGGTACTTGTACAAGATTATAAATTTTTGAGCAACGAGTACCGATATTTTCCGATCCGTTTTCAACTCAATTTAAAAAAAAACGGTGGACGCAAACGCAATTGGTTTGGGCGCAGTAAAAAATTGTGGAAACATAAGTACTTTTTCTTTCGAAAAGGTTTCGTAATTGATCTTATTATGGTATTATATCTCAAGTTTTTCACTTTCAGGATGTTACATATTCTGCATGCAACTTTGTTGTAGATGAAACTCGCTTTCCGCCACTTATTCCCAATGGTAGGTATAAACTTGATTTGAAATTTCTGTATTTAAATGAAGAAGTAATGTTTGCATGTCTCTTTGGGGAAGTATATACTCCGATAGAAATTCCAAAAAAGTAAAAATTGCATAACATTAATTTTGTGTAAAATAATATAAGAAATTTATCTAATCAGAAATAAATAAATCTTTTAATTTTTATTTTTGTGTGATTAAACTTCAAATTGCTGATAGTAGGTACATAATTTTCTTTTAAAAAAACCTTGTTTTGTAAAAAAAACAGCAATATATTTATATAATATCCATATTATGTTAAAGCTTTTATACATATATAAAAGTAAGTTTTTATTTTGACCCAATCTAAATTTTCCAATAATACTAAATGTTTGCCTTTTAGTTTCTTCGGGGCTATTTTGAATTGGATCTCTTGATCACCAAATCGGGGCCTATTTTACCATTAGACGCATTAGGCACTTGCCTAGGGCCCAATGGCCAGAGAGGCCCGAAAAGAGTGAACATAAAAATCAAATTCTTATAAAATAACCCAAAAATTGGGCCTTCGATGCTATTAATCCGCAACCCAATTAAAAATAGGCCCTGTCTCTCAATTTTTTCCTTTCCACATCATTCCCTCTTCATTGTGATCCTCACAATCAAGGATTCCAGCATTGTCTACTAAGTAACTCTTCGGTACTGAAAAACTACTACTATTGGTCCAAGAATAAAGAGTAAACCGTGCACTGGGGGGTATTCCATACCCCCCAGACCCCCCGGTTTGCCCATGGTTACATTAAAGTTTAATCAATGTTTGAAGTTATAATAATAAATAAATGCGTTTAACCACGGTCCCGTTTTATTATGGTTACACAAAACGATGAGGATAAACCGGGGGGGTCTTTTTTTTGTGAGCGTCAGGAGTGGGGAAATCTTCAAAAGACACCACCCGGATCTGTTGGGTGGTAGTGTCGGATTTTTACCGACTAAAACCCCACTCCTTAGAGGTGCCGAGAATTGCTAGGCATTTCTTCCGAACATGCTCTTGCCTCTGACTGTCTTCGCCCTTTCGGTACTTTGCTCTTCAAGTTTGCATCTCGTCTTGGAGTTTAGCCTTGGCAGAGATGATGTCCACCAGCATCCTATCGATAACATTCCAGTGATCCTCGCTAACCAGCATCAGCTTCACTATGTTCGACGGAGACAAGTTCTGCCCCAGCTGCGTTTGTTCTGTTGTCCGTCCATTTGATGCAGGAAAAGATGGTGTGTTCCGCATCGTCTAGCATCGTCTGTATGATCTCTCTGAGGCGAGCCTCAGTCAGGCCAGGAATCGGTGGACTGCCCAGCTTCTTGCTAACTATTTGGTAAGCCCTTCCCCAGACATCCTCATTCACCTCTTCAATGAGTTTCTTCCAGCTGTTTTCCTTACTCTCTCGGATTTTACTCGTCAGGTCATCTCTGAGTCTCTTTAGCTCCTGTCTTGCATCTTCGCATTGAGTTGAAAGCGAATCTCTGCGACGTCTCATATCCAGCTCCCGCAGACGCAGATAGGCTCTCCTGGCACTCACGCATCGCCTCCTCGCCAGGGTGATTTCATCCGTCCACCAATAGGCCCCCCTTCTGCCGATGGGGCTCCTTCTGGGCATCACGGCGTCGCAAAGCTGTTCCAGTACATTCCCCAGTCCGACGTTTCTGATGGTGCGCTGCAGTCTTTGCAGGTAGGTTTGGAGTCTTCGCTTATCGATTTTTTTCCAGTTCCAGCCAGCCAGAGGAGGTCCGGCTTCAGTGGAGGCACGGCCAATCTCGAACGCGATATACCTGTGATCGCTGGCCGTTTCTTCATCCACCACCCGCCAGTTCACCTCGCTCGCAAATTCTGACGAGATCGCTGTTACATCCAGAATGGACTCCCGCTCATACCTTTCAAAGGTTGGGGTGCTGCCGACGTTACATATAATGCAGTCCAGCTCTGCCAGGACCTCCGCCAGAATAGTTCCCCTAGCGTCGGCTGATGGAGACCCCCACTCTGTTGACTTAGCGTTAAAGTCGCCGCCGACGACTATAGGCTTAGTCTGCTTGCTCATGCTGTCCTTCATGTTCCATATTTGGTGGACAAATTCCTCCAGCATGGAGTTGGGCGAAAAATATCCAGAATAAACAACCTGTCTCGGCAACTCCACCCACGCAAAACTTTGGCCCCTTCCCGAGTTTTGAACCGCCACTCGGTCATGTGTGAGAACAGCTGCCTTCCCGTCAATGGACTCGGTCCAACAGCTGTCCATTGATCTGTATGACTCGCTGACAAGTGCGACGTCCACATCTCTTGCTGCGAAGGTTTGCAGCAGCAGGTCCTGGGCGGCCCTAGCGTGATTGAGGTTTGCCTGCAGGAACGCCGTCTTTTTTTCGGCGACGCTCTGCTGGACATGCCAAACTCGTGGTCCTGTGCCCTTCTTGTTGGCATGTGAGGCAAAAGGGCTTTGCCTCCTTGCAGTTGTGCACAAAATGCCCCGTTTTCCCGCACTTTAGGCACTTTTCGGTTCTATCTTTGGCCTCGCATAGTTCGGCAGCGTGTCCCGACTGCCAGCACCTATTGCATCTTTTGACTTTCCTTTCTTCTCGCACTCGACATGAGTTTACTATGCCTATTCGCAGGTTTGTCTTGCTCTCCAATAATTGGATAGCCTCGCCCCTGGCCTCCACTCTGGCAATTTGGGTACTTTGATAGTATGTTCTAAGGTCCCTTAGTATAAGGCTTTCTTCGGGTGCCAATTTTCGGAGATCTTCCTTGACCTTCATGGTTGCCAGCTCTTCAATGTCCCGGATTGAGAACGTTTTCTTTTGGCCGACCAGATCTATCACCTCTTCCACCTTGTCTTTTAGCACACCCTTCAGTTTGTGCAGTTGGTTTCTTTCTTCTAGCTCTACTAATATGTCCCCCTTTCAAGTTTTCCTGATACCACTGATGAGAGGTGCATCCGCTCCCATAAGTGCGGACCTGACCGCGCCCATTTTGTTCTGTATGTCTTCCGGAGAAGCCTTGATGATTAGTGCGTCCTTACGACCGAGCTCTTTCTTGGATTTGGTCTTCGCTTTCTCTGGTTTCTTTATTGGTTTTTTACGGTAGGTTACCGTTTGGAACGCGTCATTGCTATCTTCGTCCATGTATCTACTCATAATATCTCTTTGCGCGTTTTCGTGGATTTCCAGGTTTGTAGCATTTCTGGGAGCAATTTTTTGCGCATTCTCTTCGGGGTTCTTGATTGGTGCTGTTGGTTTAACTAACGCTTTGCTGATGTTAGCCTTTACAGCCTGGGCCATTGATGGTTTAATCGTTTCTGGTGCTTTCTCTTCCATGGTTCTCTTCACTGTTCGAGTTAAGATTGCTTCCATGTTATCTAGTTTGCTCTGGACGATTTTAGCGGTTTCCTTGCTTTTTGTCGCCCCATCTCTCGTTTTCTTGACTTCATCCAGTAACTGTGCATTTTGGCTTTGGAGGCTCTTAATGATCTCCCCGTGGGCCTTCATAGTTTCCATGGATTTTTCCATTGTCTCCTGTTGACGTTGAATTATTTCTCGGATTCCCTCCAGGTCTACTGGAGACATGCAAATCGCTGCTGTCTCGGCGTCTCTTTCCTGTCCAGATGAGTCTTGTCGCTTCAGCAAGTCTAAGACTTGTTTAAGGTCGTCGTGTCTGGTCGTTTGGTTTTCTTGTTTTTCCCATTGTCTCCTGTGCGTCTGCTTTATGAGGTTCAGTTGTGGTGTACTGGAGGGTATTGCATACCTCCCGGCTTGTCAATAGCTACCACTGAAGCTTAACCAACATTTGAAATTGTAATAATAAATAAATATGTTAAAAGTGGCTAACCACTTCATTTTATGAAGGATTTTTAAAAAGATTGCTTCGGTGGTTTACCATTGCCCACCGAGGGAGGACGGTTAGAATAAAGTTCTTGCTCCACTTGGGGTCGAACCAGGCTTCTCTGCTTAGTAGTCGACGCACTTAAGCATCAGACCGTAACCGTCTCGGCGCATATGTAAGTAAATTTATTTTTGCGAACCAGGGAGTTGAATATTGTCGATTGATAGCAGAAACCATAATAAAATTTGTCCGAGGTTAAACGTATTTATTTAATAAGGCAAACCGGGGGTATAGAATACCCCCCAGTGCACGGTTTATTCTTTATTGATGGACCAATAGTATTAGTTCTTCAGTACTGCCCCAACCACCCTAAAGCGTTCATTGATTATAAATTAAAATTTTTTGTTAGAATTTTTGCTATCAAGAATGGTTAAGAGTACGCAAGCTTTGCCTTTAAGTCATTTTGATGTTCTGGCAGCTACTTTTAATATCAATCTTAAAGGCTTGGGACAAATCAATAGGATTTAAAAAAAACTCAGGTGAGATAGATTAAAAAAGTTTTACTAAATTAATTATATGTCACTTGTGGGTGGAGGGGGAAAGTGAATTTCAAATCCTTTAAACCTCCCGGTCTGTCTCTGTGCTCAGCGTCTTATTCGAGTGTAACTAATAGCATCGAAGTCCCAATTTTTGGGTTATTTTATTAGAATTTGATTTTTATTTTTATTTAAGTTTAAGAGACACAAAGGAATGAAGATAAACCGGGGGTCTGGGGGGCATGAAATAACCCCACCGTGCTCGCTTTTACTTTATTCCCAAATCGCTACGCCCAACACAACAAACTAGACTACATCATCTACTCAACCTCTCAGGACAAACGTCCAAACCGCTGCCATATTCCAGGTTCAATCGTGAGCTTTCTTCCGGGGAACTACCGGAATCAGGACCAGGCTATCTATACAAAAACAAATTTTTAAAATGAACCTTATATTAATCCTTTTTTTACTTTCCGAACTCCTTAGTAAGGAAAGTATTGTAATCTGAAATTGAAAAAAAAAATTGACCCCCAATTTTTTCATAAAATTTTTATGTTTTGAGGTTCCCTTAAACCATTTCTACAATTTTTGAAAAATGTCTGTATGTGTGTGAGTGAGTGTGTGTGTGTGTATGTATGTCTGTGAACACGATAGCAACCAAACGAAATAACGAAATCACTCCAAATTTTAAATTTAAGTGTTTATCTGTTGTGGCACGAAGCCTATTGAAAATAGATAAAATCGTATGAGGGGAACGGGGGGTTTACTTGAAGCGATAAAACATAATCTATCATAACTCCGAAACGCAATGAAATAGGTAAAAGTTTATTATGACAAAAATTATCCATATTAAATTACCTACAACTTTCGCCTTATAAAATTTTTTCTAAAATGAAAAAATATCTAAATTGTCTAAATAAGCAAATTTTTTTGTAGATAGAATTTAAGTTATTTGTGATAATTTTTTATTTGTATTTTTGCTTTTGCTTATTATTTCGATTTTGTGAATGTTTTAGGTCCGTTTTTACAATAGTCGGTTAAGTATCAGTATAACTAACCTATAGCTATGAACCAATCAACGATAAACACAATAAACAATTAACCAATCAAAATCCGTATAACGTTACACGCCGGATAAATAATAATATTCGGAAAGTTATGTGATGGCCACATCCGATTTTTTTTCAGGTAAGCGAACCAATGCAGTCCAAAATCTGCGTAAGTAAATCAAAACTTTGTAATTCCGCAAGTCATTGCTTTGATGATTATACTCAATAATTCAAAGAAAGCCTGCAAATTCTTAGCTTCAAGCTTTTGTCTGTCGTCGATTGGCAAGCAATCGATGAAATCGGAACGCAGAATCTTGTCGTATAAACTGGCAGCAATAGAAAAATAATCGTCCGGGTAAATTCAATTCAGTAGCGTCGCGGGCGGGTTTTAAAACTTTTCCGAGAAATTAAAATATTAAATCGTATAAGTTCCAAACATTGCGCACCCCCCCCCCCGTAAAAAGAGACATCATTTCATAATGAAGTATATCACTGATGCCATTTAGAGGGATTGAAATGAAAAACAAAAGTTCGAGAGAACTACTAATTTAAACTGCTGTAGACCGGGGAGTCTTGGGGGTATGGAATACCTCTTCAAAAACTAAAGCTATTCCAATGCCTTATTGTGACGTCACAGATTTAGTTAGTCCCTGCAGAATAGCTTCAGTTTTTCCAGAACCCGTGCTGCAAATGAAAGTTTTGCAACTTCACCATGCAACGTTGTAAATGAAAATTTGCGGAATTTTGCGTTTATTTTTATTTATTACCAGCAATACAATACACTTAGAAGAGCTAACCGTTTGAGATGAAGAATGAAGGGTACTTACTATACTTTCCGTGGTTCGGATCCTACCTTAAACAATAATCTTCCAAGACCCTCCGGTTTCTATAAAACTTCGACTTCGTATTGAGAATTTTTTCATTGTCCCTATCTTGTAAAGTTGTCTCTACTCGACGAGTCATGACCCGATGAGTGGATTATAAGCCGGTGGGTCTGGGAGTCCGAATTATAAATTGGCTTATGGGGGGGGGGACTTTCAGACAAGTTTGCCTTTCAGCTATAGCAGGGTTCCCACTCGCCAGGAAAAGTCAGAGAATTTAAGATTTTCCTAATTTTGTCAGGGAAAATTCAGGCAATTTTTCAGTTTTACTGCTAAGTCGGGAAGATTAATATTTGAGTCAGGGAAAACAATTTAATTTAGAAGAAAAATTTTAATTTTAAAATAGATTTGTTATTAAATTTTAAAATTAAAAAAGAATATTAATTTTAATTTAATCTTAAATCTCTGGAATCTCGGCTTTTAGGTAAAATACAGAAAGCAGTTCTAGAAGAACAGCGGTCTCTGTTTTTAAGTAAAATTTGGCTATAATTAAAGAAATCCAATTGAATATAAAATTATTTTACGATATTCTCTGTTCATTGTTTTTTTCCAAATTTTACTGTGAATGAGATCTGGGAACCAGAAGGTCTGAGAACTTCTAACCTAGGTTAGAGGTTAGGCTATAAGTAACGTTAGAAGTTGTATTGGGTTAAAATTGACTTATGTTTTGCAGAGCTAAGAAACACTCATCAGTAACGTCAGATACTACCGCAGCCGTTAAACGATGTTACGGCTAAATCCGCTGCTACGTTGATTTTCACCCTCAGAACCACAGAGCCGTTCAAAATAGGATATTTTGATCGTTCAGTTGGCTGAACCTTCCCAAATGTCTTGGAGTTTGGAAACAAAACTTTCTATTGCAAGTATTTGTATTAGATTAACTTAATATTTTCCCGCGTGGTGACGTTCGCGAATCTAGTTTATGCAACTTTTTCGCCATTTGTCGTACAATTTTTATTGTATTTATTTGTATGCATTCGAGTTTTCTTGGAGCAATTTTCTTCTCAATATGAGTGCGGAAATGACTCGTTACCATTTGACTTTCTGCACCGGACCACCGAACTCGACCACTTTTTTTCGTTGTTGTATTTTGTTGTCGAGATACTAAAATAATATTAAAGTAAATAAAATTTAGTCAATAAAAAAATATTTACAGTTTATCTCAGGGTGGTCCTAAGGTACCTAGAGGACGTGACCGTCTGGCTAGGTATGCGAGACGCACCTGAGAGGCGACGGGTACTGATGGAGACTATGACCTGCGAGGTTCGGAAAGGGCATGATGAGTTAGACGGCCTCACCAGACATTGCAGAAGTAGATATATCTATTTAAGCAAGGGGTAAATATCTCGAAAATTTTGTGTATGTTACGGTCAAGGACGTAAATTGGGCATTGACGTCAATGGCCGGGCAATGACGTCGATGCCCATTTACCCTGGCCATTAACGTCATTGACGTCAACGCCCGTTAACGGTCGGCAATGATGTAAATATTTTCATTTGACTATAATATTTACGTCTTTGGCCGGTCAATGACGTTAATGGCCAAAATGGATTGGGCAATGATGATATTATGGAATAACTAATATAAAGAACAGCAAAACGGCAATTAAATTTTGACAGCCAACTGGCAAGTGATATTTACGTACCTATGTTGTATTCATTGTATTATAATATAATATTATAATCATTTATTAACAAAAATAATAAAAATTAAAAAATAATTAAATAAATTTTTTTAATTAAATTAATTATTTTTATTCTGGCACGGGAGTGACCCATGGCACTTAGAATTCCAAATTTGTTTGCTGGCACGTCAATCAAATTTATTATTTTTACATCCACCCTTGCAATGACAACGCTTGTAACCGTGACTTCCTAAAACACTGTTTTCAGCTGCTGCTTGTCTAAGAGTATTCTCATTTTCTTTGGTCGTATCACTAATATTTTCTAACAAAATTAATTTTTCAGTATTTCTCAACAGCTAGTATTAATTGCAAAGCACATTTAATAAATATTACTTTCAGATGGAATGTATAGAATAATAATTTCATCATTTCCCACCCTGTATTAGGCATTGACGTCATTGCCCGGACAATGATGTAAAAACCACACATGTAATTTTAAATGTCAACATTGCCCAAAATGCATGGTCATTGACGTCAATGGCCGGTCAATGCTCAATTAAGCTGGGCATTGACGTTATTGTCCGGCCATTAACGTTAATGGCCGAATTGTCATCATTGACATGTATACTTATTTGGAATTCCTAGAAATTCTTTAGATTCGAACTAGCTTGGAAATTAAAGGCGGATCCATGCAAAGTTCATGGAGAGGGTAAATGAGGCTAGTGAGGAAAGTGTAAATAAATGTATTTTGATAAGAATTTAAGTATATTAGTAGATTTTGTTGGTTTTTGATAAGTTATGAGGAGGTTATTTGATAGCCCCGTTATCCTTCTCCCTTCTAAAGGTCCTTGGTAAGCAAACTTAGAATATGGGAAATTCGAGTAAATTTAGAAAATTGAGAAAAAAGAAAATTGAGAAAAAAGAAAAATTGCAGAAAATTTAAAAATCTAAAAAGTAAAACTTATCTCGATCATTTCTAAGATTTCCTAATTTCATAAGATTTTTCTTCACTTTTGTATTTCACGATTTCCCCTCGGTTTTCCAGCAATGAACTACGGAGAAATTATCAAAAACTCTGGTGTACTAGTTAATAAAAATCAGAAGATATTCGAGGAAATTTTAAGAATTTCAAGGTAATCTAAGAAAACTCTGGGAATTTTAGTAAATTCCAAAGAAATGTAAAAAATCCTAGAGAATTTTAAAAGATTCAAGAAAATCTTGAGGAAGAGGAATATCAAAGAAAGTAAATTGTTTTTCATCCCATTAGTTTTGTATATGACGTTTTTCAGTTGGTTTTCCACTTAGTTAAAATCGAGGGGGAAATCTGGGGTACAAGTGAAAGGAAATCTACAGAAAACTGGAAAAATGAAATCCAAGAAATAGAAATATCAAGAAAATTTAAGGAAATCTAAAAAATCCTAGAATATTTTAGGAACTTGGGAAAATCCCAAAAAATCTAGAAAATCTAGGATATTTTAAGAAATCTAGAAAAGCCAAGAAAATCTCAGAACATTTTCTGACTTACTTGTGTTTCTTATTTCTTCAGACTTCCTCAAATTTCCCTTTACGCTAGTTGGACAGCTATGGTGCCGCCACCTAGGCGGTGATTTTGTGCATAAATTAGGTGAGAATCTAGTCATAATTGACGAGAAGATGACGCGGCGTACGCTTTTTTTGGGATATCCAACCAATAACGCTAGTTGGACAGCTATGGTACCGCCGTGTAGGCGGTGATTTTGTGCATAAATTAGATGAGAATTTGGCCATAATTGACGCGGCGTATGTTTTTTGGGATATCCAACTAGCGTTTAGTTGTACACAAGGGCAGATTTAGGAAAAATTCATGGGTGAGGTAAATGCGGCTGGGGAAGATAAATACATATTTTTTTTTATAAGAATTTGGATATATTTTTTTAATTGGGGGGGGGGGGGAGACACTTACCCCTTTACTTCTTCGTTAGAAATGATTGGAATTTTTTGAGAATCTTGGGAAGTCCGTGAAAATCATTGGAATTCCGAGGTCTGTGTACAAAATTAATTTGAGATATTTACCCCTTGCACTTAAGGGTTGACATCACGGTCGTATATAAGGGGGTGGTTTTGGGGGTTCAACCCCCGCCCCCCATGGGTTAAGTAATTCAAAATAATTACTACAATTCAAAAATTAATTTAAAATACGGGCATATGCATAATACGGGAATTTTTTTCGAAATTTCTGGAATTCAATTAATAAAAATTCTCATCAAATAGTATAATACCAACAAAAAGGATTTCAGGTTGAGCGGAAAAATCAAACAACAAAGATCTGTCGTGTCCTAGAATTGATTGGAAATCATAGAAATTCTTTAGATTTGAATTAGTTTGGAAATGCAGGCAAAATTTTGTAGGAGTTAAATGAGGATGGTGAAGAGGGGGTAAATAAATATATTTTGATAAGAATTTAGGGATATTTTTGAAATTTAAGAAAAGTTTAGTAGATTTTGTTGGTTTCTGATGAGAAACCCCCTCACGAGGAGGGGGTTAGATACACCGTTACCCTCCCTTCTTCCAGCCGCCCTTGTCAGGCAAACTTAGAAAATGGGAAATTCGAAGAAATTTAGATTATTCAGAATATTTTAGTAAATTCAAAAAGTCTTAGGAAAGCCAAGAAAATCTCAGGAAATTTAAGAAGCTATAAAAATCAAGCCCATCTGGAGTATTCTTAAAATTTCCTAAGATTTTCCTTCACTTTTGTATATCACGATTTTCCCCCGGTTTTCAAGCAATAAAGTAGGAAGAAATGGTTAGGAAACTCCAGTATACTAGTGAAGATAAATTTGAAGATATTCGGGAAAATTTCATGAAATCCATGAAAATTTTAAGAAATTGGAGAAAATCTCGAGTAAGAGGAAAATTTAAGGAAAAGTAGAAAACTCTAGAAAATCTTTAAAAATCCAAAGAAAATTCTAGAAAATTTCGGGATATCAAGAAATTCTAATGAGAAATCCGAAAAAATATAGAAAATTCGAAGATATCTTAAGAAATCTCGGAAAATCTAAAGTCCAGGAAATCTAAAAAAATTGAAAAAATAAAAAAGCTCATCTATAGTATGCTTAAGATTTCCTTGTGTTTTCTGTTTCTTAAGACTTCCTGGAATTTCGTTTTTGCCTTTACTTGTATACAAGAGTAGTTTCAGGAAAAATTCTTGACGATAAATGAGGCTGGGAGAGGGTAAATACATATTTTTTGATAAGAATTTAAGTAATATTTTTTAAATTTTAACAAAATGTAATTTTATTGGTTTTGAGGGGTCGGGGGGGGGGGGGAGCAGTTACCACATAGTTTTATGTTGGAAATCGTTGGAATTCCGAGTCTTGTGTTTGAGTCATTATTTTAATAATAATTTTGTTTATTGTTGGTTTACGAAAGGTAAACATGAAATAATTGGATACAAATTGATAAAATTGGTAACATGCCAAGGTAACATTCCTGTGGTGTGCACTCTCGTCGTTATCTAGATTTAGATAAGTAAATATATGCTGTGCACCTTGCACCAATGCTGTCGCAACCGCTACAGGTGTAATGATTTTTTTTTTAAATAAAATGAAGGAGTGTGATAGTTTTAAAAATGGTATCAGTATCAGCTGAAATAATAAAACAAAGCAAGTGACATTAGCCTATAACTGAAGGCTACAAGATAAAACAATAATTATGCCAAGTTTAGAATGAGATTTCATTTGAGAAGAAAAACTCAATTGCTCAGAAGAACATCCTTGACTGATACTCCTCAAATAAACAAACAAAAAATTGCAAAACAAAGTTTATTTGTCTCTGTAAGTATTATAAACAAAAGTTTTAATTTTAACCCAGTCTTTGTTTACAAAAATATTGCTATGCTGAGTTAGTAGAGCTTGGCATTCGAGTTTTCTTGGAGCAATTTTCTTCTCAATATGAGTGCGAAAATGACTCGTTACCAGTTGACTTTCTGCACCGGACCACCGGACCCGACCACTTTTTTTCTTTGTTGTATTTTGTTGTTGAGTTACTAAAATAATATTAGAGTAAATAAAATTTAGCCAATAAAAAAAACTTACAGTTTTTCTCCACTGGTTGCTGATCCGTTCCATCTTCTTTATCACACTGGATTTCTTTCCTCAGTAACGGTGGATCTTGAATATTTTTTCCATTAGCTTCGCTTGGAGAGCAAATAGACACTTCATTGTACCAATGTTCCACAATTAGATTTTTCAAATCATTTATTTCTGTCTTCTTCTGGTCTCCATCGCTCCACTCGATGTTGGGAATATTTTTTTCTTCCATTACGAGATTAAAAGCAACCTCGCATACCATTTTTAAGTTACCGTACATGTGCAAGGCCAACGATGCTGCTTTGAAACGTTTAGTTTTTTCGTCATATCCACTGATTGCCCTTGTTGCCGATATGAGCAACCCAAACATTTCAGGTTTTAAAACGTCAAATAAACCATTAATTTCCGAATTCAGCGCTTTGGAAGCTATCAGCAGTCTGGCCATTTCTCTAATCTTATTAGAAACAGCAATTGGACTGTGTTGTTTTTTGTATTTGTTCAAAAGAGCTTCGCCATACAAACAAATTAGGGGATCGCTTTTAGCAACAGAACTTACACCATCAGGTCTCATGATACAGAACACTTCTTTTTTTATGCGGGAGGATGTTAGAAACTGATGGTTCTTAGAAATCACTGTGGCCATATATGTCTGTGCTGCCGCCAAGCAGTTGCGGTCTGTTTTCAGAAGATCCGGAGGTTTACTTTTACAGTTTTTAACGTGCCGATACAAATAATATTTAGTATAATGGCCCAAACAGTAGGTGCACACGAAATAGTCAGTTTTGGGATCCTTTGAAGTTCGTATCGGATTTAAAATATTTCTTTCAGTTTTCAAGTAAAAGTAACCTTGTTTTCGCAATGCTGTTACTAGGGATAATCGTTCCTTGCTTCCTGGTTTTAAGGTCTTCATCAAAATTACTTCCTTATTATTTTTATGATGCCTGAGTAGGTGTCTGGTGAAATGCGACACGACGTCTTTGCGGCAGAGAGGACATATAGTTGCCCTCTCTGTAGATGCTTTCTTGCAAGATTGCTGTTTACAATGCTTCATTTAAAAATAAATAAATAGATAAGTTAATCGAAAGTCTACTTACAGTTATTGCATCTGGAGGCAGAACACTTGCATTTTCTGCATTGTCACGTAACAGTTCCGAACTCATCCATTGATCTGCTAAATTCTGAAAAAGTATTAATAAAGATAACATTACAGGCTCTATTACGTACACTTGATGTTGTGAAATGTTAATTCATAGAATAAAACACCGTAAGAATGCAAGCCTTTGCTTTATAAACAAAACTTTCTATATCAACTACTATACGTATTAGATTAATTTAATATTTTTCCGCGTTGTGGCGTTTGCTTAATGTAAATCTCGAAAATTATTAGAAATAAAAAATGAATGTATTCTCAATTGCAACCAAATCCAAAGTACCTACATATTTATATTGTGATAATTAGAGACCGGATTATATGCATTATATGCATTTGCATATTATGCATTTGCATATTATGCATTTGTATATTTGCATATTATACATTTGTATATTTGAATATTATGCTTTTGCATATTTTCATTTGCATATTTGGATTTGCATATTTGCATATTTGCATTTGCATATTTGCATTTGCATATTTGCATTTGCATATTTGGATTTGCATATTTGCATTTGCATATTTGGATTTGCATATTTGCATATTTGCATTTGCATATTTGCATTTGCATATTTACATTTGCATATTTGCATTTGCATTTGCATTTTTGCATATGCATATTTTTTAAGAATATTGTATATTTAGATCGAAATCTATCGTGCAAATCGTTAAAAATATAGTAGAAAATAGTAAAATAAAAAAAATAACGTTATTTTGTAGTAGTTATTGAAATTTGATGTTGGATATATTGGCACTTTTTGGCGATTTTGTTGCATATTTCAAGCATTTGTGATGCATATTTCCACCATTTTAAGTTACATATAATCCGGTCTTCAGTAATAATAGTAATATTTACTTTTAATTTTTTATCTGCATCATTTCCATCGTCGTAAACATCCGTTTTCAAAAAAATCTCGATTGGCTTACACGTCCGATGGCTTTCTTCATCAGGTACAATTTCGTTATGGACAAAATTATCTTAAATCAACAAAAAAAAAACAATTTAGATTAAAACAAAACAAAAATAATCTAATATATTCAGATTGTTGAGCAAAAAATTGGTCAACTCTTTAAGAAAAACAACAGATTTATAATTTACAAACAGATTTTTTATTGAACCTGTTAAATAACAGGTTTTATTTGGAGCAAATGTACTTT
Organism: Cantharis flavilabris; assembly: GCA_949152465.1. NCBI lineage: Eukaryota > Metazoa > Arthropoda > Insecta > Coleoptera > Cantharidae > Cantharis > Cantharis flavilabris. The sequence goes on from OX424437.1 coordinate 10,118,988, forward strand.
TTGTGTTTTGTCTGTACTGGTCTGATTCGCTCCTGATCAATAATATGCCATTGTTTTACTGAATTACTCCATCGAGAGTCAAAAATAAATTGGTGCCGAAAGATCCAAAGTCCTCAGGTACAGGTACAGTAGCGGATCCAAAGAATATCCCCCAGATAGGGGGGGCGAGAAAATAAAAATTGATTAAATATGAAAAATAAAAAGTAGTAGTAATATCAAAAATAAATAATTTTGTTGTTTTTTATAAATTTAAAAAAAATTGGTGTAAAAATTGATGATTTTTGAGCCCCAAGGGATGGTTTTCCGCCGCCCCCCGGATCCGCCACTGCTTAAGTACCTTGGACTACACCTTTTGCAGCTGCAATTTAGAAAAGATCAACTGCTATTCAGAAACCGTCAATTGTAATTCAGATTTGTCAACTGATATTCAGAAATCGTAAATTGTAATTCAGATTTATCAACTGAATTCAGAAATCGTCAACTGTAATTCAGATTTTTCAACTGATATTTAGAAATCGTCAATTGTAATTCAAATTTGTCAAATGATAATCAGAAACCGTCAAAAAATGATATTCAGAAAACGTCAAATGAAAATCAGAAAACGTCAAATCCTAATATATAAAATCCCAGCACGCTGCTGCTGCTCCTGCCACAGCGTGTTATTTTTTGGTGGAAAAAAAAAACACTCCGGTTGGTCATTTTTTTTAACAACCGAAAAATATATTAGAATTAAAAATATTTGTCCAATATTAATCCAAACCGGGAAATTTGAATTTTTAAGCAAAGATGAGGGAAATTTAACCTTCGACTAGAAAAAATTAAAACTTTAAAAACATATTTATTTAATTACCTTTAATGTTAACGGAGTTTAGCAGCAACTTTCTGTTACTTTGAAAGTTAATTATAAAAATATCAAGTCAAAATTGTAAACCGGGGGGTCTGGGGGGTGTGGAACACCCTCCAGTACATATCGCAGGATTTCCACTCAAATTTCGTCAGAAAAAGCTGGGAAATTTTTTGATTTTGAGCAAAAGTGAAGGAATACATCAAGTTTAGCAGCAACTTTTTGCGTTACTTTGAAAATATAGAAAAAACGAGATCCACCGTCTAGCTGCCCGTCCGCGAACGGGCTTTCCAGCTAGTGTAATTCATAAAGTGTCAATGAAACAAAGATTGGTCTACTTAGAGGAAACAATAGATTGTGCTGGTGCTGTTCAAAACTGCACCATACATCAAGCGACAGCCTTAGCAATGGACGATATGCCAGTCGGCCGCTAAGTTATTTGTTGAAATTTGAATTAACATATTGTTGTGACATAATTTATGCTGTATTTCTTATTTTTTCTATAATATGAAAAAATAATTTAAAAACAATTCAAATAGTTTTTTTCATTTAACGGTTTCTGAATTACAATTGACGATATCTGAATACCAACTGACGGCTTCTAAATTTTAATTGATGATTTCTGAATAACATTTGATAAATCTGAATTACAATTAACGATTTCTGAATATCGGTTGACAAGTCTGAATTACAAGTGACGATTTTTGTAAAGTCCGGGTCATGGCGAGATAAATCTGGCACTGGTTGGTAGACCTCAAGGCTCAAGCATAAGGCTTTCTGTATGGAATGTAAGCATGGCGGTCATAGGGAGATCATGAGGAAGAAGCACTATACTCTATTTTATGTAACGGAAGGAAAAGAATTTTAAAAGAGAAAAATCCCGAAAGGACAGTCGGCAGGACCAGATAAAGACTTTTGTAGACCCTAAGCACAACCACACTGGAGGCCCCCCTCCCCCCTTCAAACACATGGATATAATGAACAATAGAAAGAATCTAATAATTATTATTTTAATGAAAACTTCAGTTTTTGTTTTCCTTGGGGCTCTTGATTATACGTCAATACGACCCTGGCAGTAGGGATATAATTAGAAAGAGGACGTCCATTAATTACGTAAGAAAGAAACTGTAGAATTGCAGGTTAAATTATGTAAAACAAACAATCTCACGTGAGATTAGGGAGTTTGTTATAACCCCTCAACCTCTCGGTTTCAAGCGCATGCCTCATTAATTGAATTCCACACACCTCAACCGCCACTGAGGTTGATAAGCTTACGGTGCTTCTCGTGCCCGGTGTATGACAAATTGCCTACTCCGCTCGGGGTAAAACCGGAACGCTTTGTGAATGACCTCGGGGAAAGAAGATCAGCTGGTAGAGATCGTAAACAGCATGATTACTCAAATACAAGCTTGGATCAACTGCAAAGAATTGATAGTGGTACCAGAGAAGACCGCAGCAGTTTAGCCATTGGCAGCACAGACCAATCAGCTTCACAGTGGCTATGGCTACAACCAATATCGACTTTCGGGTCGCATGCCCCTCTTGCGGCAGAAAAGGCAACTTAGCAGGTTGAGGCCTTCAGCCAAGATCGTAAACCGAGTGGAAAAGTGCTACTTTTCCGCACATTTGTAAAAGTATGCGGCAAAGTAGTACTTTTCCACACACTTTTTGAATATCACAAAGTAAGACTTTTTGAAACATGATTAGAAAAAAACTTATTTAATAAAATTTTTATTTTACAAAATTTAAAAATGTTGGGCTGAGCCACTACCTACGTTGAGAAATAAATTCTACAGTATATTTAAAATTTTATTTACACTACTATAATTTTTAATAAAGTCTGGCATTCCAACTTAACGATATAATATAAAACAGAGGAAATCCTTATTTTTTAGTATACTGGTTTTGAACAAACACTTTCACTTGTTGCCACGATTTGTTATCAAAAACATTGCCAGATTGTAATTTTAGTTCGTCTACCTCAAATCTTTTCGGAGGCTGCTTGCTTTTTATGTGTTTCGCAAAAAATTTGATTGTTTTTCTCTTTTGGTCGTCGGTCCATGGGACCAATATTCGCCTTTGTTTCTTACTGCTTTTTACATTTGTAGTAATGGGTTTGACAGAAGTTCTAGAAGAACCAGGATCATTGTCGCTGCTGTTCAAATCGTCCACGCCAATTTCTAAATCAATATCAATTTCATCGAATTCTATGCCCTCGTATTGAGCTGCCTCTCCGTTTTCTCTTAACAGCAGTAATTTCGTGATTTTAGCGATCTGATAATCGTCATCGCGTAGTTGGTACACCTGGTCGTGAACATCACTAGGATGTCCCATTAAGGTCGTCAGTTCTTCGATATCACTACCTGTCATGCTAAGCAATTGAGAGATAGTGGCTAAGGATACTCTCAGCTTGGTGTTAGTTAGAGTCATGGGGTCTTCAGCACCACTGTCACTAGCATACTTATATAAAACTTTACGGCTGATCATTGAAGCACTTTCCTTTAAACTTGCAAACAAAAATATGTTTGAATAAATAAAATGCTTCCTTAGTTCGATCAGTTTCTGTGTATGGCGCTGAAGCTCCGTACTAAACAGGATTGGCACTCTCTTTTCCATTTTATTTCTAATCATTATCCTTTTGAAACTCTTGAACAAAATTCTTTCGGTTAGAGTTACATCTTCTGGATCCTCGGCATCGCTTTCAACGTAAAGCTGTAAAGGTATGCATTGCAGCTCACTAATTCTCTCTCTGTTGAGCAGCACTAAGCGACAAAACACTGTTTCCATCAAAGTTTGGAATGCTTTCAAGTTTTTCTCATTTTGCTCTAACTCCGAGTAGGCTTGACCACTATTCATTTCCAAATACGCTTGGAAAATTTTTAGGTCAGACACAAGAGTTATGATTGAAATTTTGTTTTTCAAATTTTTTTTTGCAGCAGGTTTTGGTGAAGCTTCGAAACACCACGAAACGTGCAATAAATGCTTCAGTTTCTTAAAACCGGTTTTAGATTCTTCAAACTCTATTGATTCTCCTTTCACCGCGTTAAGTATCGCCAAGTCACAACATTTCTTCAGAGAGCTATTAACATTAGTGGTGTAAGTAGATAATTTGCAATTCTCCTTGGTGAAATCCAATTTTGCAACTTCTTTGGTACATTGTACAATTAAGTCAAATTTTTCAGGCTGGAGAACATCGTACATGGATGTTATCGAAAGATCTGCATCCATCATTGCAATCAAAAGTCTTGATAACTCGCGCATTTTTCTCGAACAAATATGGATGTAATGTTTTTCCCGATGACACTTTATGTAATGTGCAGCAAACATACATATTACCGCATCCTTTTTAGCCACCAACGAGATTTTGTCGGGAAGCATTCTAGGGAAAACAGTATCAGCCAGCTGTTGATCAACTTCGATGCCTTCCAACAGTAGGTTCTGCGCATCAGTCAAATGAGAAAATGCTGTGGTTGAATCGCCTTTGTTAAGTTTACATTTTCGAATATGACGCCACAATTGCCTCGAAGAGTAAAATCCCAGACAATGCTTGCATGGAACACACTTCTCCGCGAGTAGATCCAGCTTCGAGCTTCGAACAGGCTTCTGGCTAATCTTCAACTTTTTTTTAAAGTTGCCTCTTTTGCGCAAAGTTGCTATCAAATCCTTTCTTTCTTTGCTGTTAATTTTGAGAGCAAATATTTTGGCCACCTCCGATTCAGAGATGTGAATCCTTCTAATATGACGAGCAAAATTAAACACATCCATCTCGCAGAAAAAGCAGAAGTCTGGTTTTCTGATTCGCTTGGTTTTTTGGGTTTCACTGGAGCTTTCTCCGAAGTTGTGTATAATGGATGCAAGATCTAACTTTGGATCGTTCTTTGGTACTGCTGGACTTCCAAGTATGATTTTATGTGTAGATTCATCACAGCTTGAAATGCTTTGAGGCAAAAGAGTAGCTTCTGTTACTTCACTATCTATAGCTTGAACGGACTCGGTGGGTATTGAAATCATCGAGTTCCATCCTAAAACGGAACAAATGAATTATGGTCGTTTTTGAGATATTAAAGAAAAATAGAGAGATAATATGAGTGACAGGTCAGTGTGGTATTCAGGCAATCTAGTTCAATGCATCGAAATTATATTTCCCCCCCTCCCACAATATTTTTTTATAGTTACATTCGGCATCAGAAATGTTTTCGATATTCGGCGGATCATTAGTCTCTGTTATGGTTATACAACATGAAAGACCCGACCCCCTTTTAGCATGTTGGAGTACCTACTAAACTTTCTCAAAATTCATATCCTGTAATATTAGACCAACTAATCTTACAAGTACATAGCTATGCAGTAGCGTATTTAGAAAATATTTTTGATTTGGGGGGGGGGGGTCAGAGCAAAAAGAATTAGAATCTCGTTAATCCATTCATGCGCGTCAGTGATTAATCCACTGTTGCTATGATTTATCCATGTAAATTGGGGTAATTGCAAAATTCTACACTTTTCAAATTAAGTAGATTGTTTCATTTATTAGTACCTATGTAATAAAAATGCAAAATTTCACAAAATAAACTGAAATCGATATAGTTATTCGAGTAGATAGGAACTTCAAAGTTCTAGATCACAATTTGTTTAGTTCACAAGGCGGGCGTTGGAGTTTAATGGGCAAACCTAAGAAAGTCTATCGGTAGATTTCAGAGCCCTTTTCCTCGTTGTAAGCGATTGGGACACAAAATTTACTTCAGTACATTCCGTTACAAGAGCTATGAGTAAAGCTGGTACAATGTATTGTACCACCCACAAGTCAATTATGCAGAAAGAGTAAATCATGAGAGAGAGTTCCTTCAATCAAAATTCAAATAATCTTGAAAATTGATGGTTTAAAAGAATAAAGCAACAAAATCAAAAAATATAATTTTATTTGTTTTTCAATTTAATTAAATGTTGAATTTTGGATTTTATTACAGGTGGAGTTCTATTAATTTTTGTGTTTTTGATGAACTGCTTTAGTTCCTCACCTGAGGGATAACACTCTTTCTGAATATAAGGTTCAAATTGTTCCCTCAACAGCATTATTTCTGTGTTAGACCAACCTAAAAATAGTTTTTAATACTGAAAAATATTTACCAGTCGAAAAAATAGTAACTTACTTCGTTTTCGTCCAGATTTTCTATTTTTCTTAAAAATACCAGGATTGTAACTCTCATCAGAATCTGAAAAATGATCGTAATGGAATATAATAGAGGATTATATTTCTATTAATTACCTTCATTGTTATCTTCTTTGATGTATACTACATTTGGATTCAAATTTATTTCGGATGAAGATTTTTCTGCATCGACTGGTATAGAACCATCTCTAAATCGTTGGACGCCACTAACCGTTGGCTGATTCAATTTCTTTGATATTACATCCTTGCATGCGGGGGATGCCAGTTCATTATTCCAACGAATTTCGACCAACTTTTTGAAATTACTTATATCATCTAACCAAGTTTTCACCCTGGATGAACTACACTGATAACCTTGACTCTTTTTCAATACCAAGTGAGTTAATTCATCGCATGCAGATCTTAACGAAGTACCCAGGTGCATAGCTACGGTTGGAGCCTTCAAAGTGTGTTTAACCTGGTCATAACCCGCGACTTCTCTCGCTGCAATTATTACAGTATCGAAATTTTTCGGGTGAAGTAAATCTTTAAAAGAAATATCATTGTCGTTCACAATTTTTCTATAATTAATCAATAACCGAGAGAGTTCTCTCAAGCGGTTACTGCAAGTAGTATGTGTCAAGCGATTCATTTTGTGTTTTCTTAAATAGGACTCGCCAAAGTGTGCTATCAAATGATCCTTCTTTGCCTCAAAGGCTATTTCATCCGCTTTCATATAATTAAAAACCTGAAAAACAAACAGATTTACTATTTTTAATTTAAGTTGGCAATATTGAAGGTTAATTGTGACATTTAATAAATTTTTTAGGTTAAAAAACAAAATATTCACTTATTATTTGGTTAAAAATAAAATTTTAAGTTGGTAATATTTTTTTAGGGAGATTTCAGGTTATGTAAATGTCAATGTTTTAGAAAAATAAAACTTACTTTTTCTATGACATTCAATTTAGAAATCGCATCGGTTGGGTCCATGGCACATGCGGTGACTGTCTGAGCATGGGATAAGTAGTACTTCCTCCTTCCCTCCGATCTGGTGAAAGGTTGCTTTTGAACAAAGCAAGTCTTGACATGACGTTTTAAATAATTTTTTAAGTATAAACCTCTGCAATAGGCACAAGGATAATATGTGGTATTTTTAGCAGCATCTTTAGTGGGTAGACGGTTAGGTCTGGTTAGGCCATTTATGTAAAGATTAAAATTAATCTCATTTCGGTATAATCCAAATGCGCGTCGCCTTTCTTTGCTATTTCTGGGATATTTCAAAATATCCATCACTTCTTTTTCGGCTTTGTGTTGCCTCTCCAGATGTCGCATAAAATTTTTTGTGGTTATGTCGTCCACGCAAAATTTGCATCGCATCAGTTTCACTTCTTTGGTTCTTTTATTCTGTAATAAATATAATTAATTATTGAAAACTTAGAATTTGTCCGTATTAGTCGGAGTGAAAATTTAACATGACGTAATCCCCCCCCCTTTAATACGAACAAATTGTTAAAAAGTAGAGGTAGGATAGTTCTGTTGAATTACATTTAAAATCTATACTGGTACTCACAGTATTTTCTGGCTTGATAACGGTTGATTTAGAGAGTTTATTGATGTTGTTGACCTCATTGTCTCTGGAATCGTCAATTGATTTATCTATAGATGTTTTGCTTCCAGAATCCTCCGATATGTAAGTACTTTTAAACTCATCTTTCAGACCTTTAGATGTAGGATGGATTAATCCGCTTTGCAAAGAAGAAATGTCGTAGTATACTTGATCAGTTGAAGAATCAAAGAAGTTATCGTCGTCTTTTTTCAGTAGTTTTTGTGTCACGTCATAGTCAAAATCTTCAAAAGTGTTGTTATCAATCCACTCCTATATAAAAGTATTAATTAAAGAACGCAAGCAAACTAAACTATCTTCTAAATTATCTACTTACTCTAGTTTTTCCAATACTTATTTCTGTTTCAAGTATTTTCTTTTCGTTTCTTCTTTTTTCTTTCTCCTTACTTTCTTCCATTTGTCCCTCTAACAAACATTATAACAATGTATTTTTTGTTTTTTTCTAAATAAAATTAATAAAACAGCTTTCGCTCAGTGCCGGATCAAGCTATTTCAGCGCAGCGTTCAGATTAGGTATTTTCAATATCTAATTATAGCATAACCTCCTCTGAAATTCTGAACTAATAAAATTTTCAAAAAAGTAAAAAAGAAAATTTTCGATTGTGAGATCTATCAAAAGATAGATACTCCATCTACAATACACCCCAGTGCAGCATTTGCTTTTTATTGTCATATGAAATCTGATTACACAGATTAAACCGTAGATGAGTATTGAGTATGCATCAAGAGATTAGAAAGCACAGATTTGTTTTGAAAAAGTGAAAACTTCCTGTTTAACAACATCAATCCAAGAGCATACACACAAACCTTGGTTTTGCCAAACCGGAGGGTTTGGAAGGTATGGAATACCCTCCAGTGCACCAATAAAAATTTTCAAAGAAAAACTTTTAGGTTCACTATGTCAGTGGTAGCCCGAACCTCATAGTCAACGATTGAGATAGTTATGTGAGCTTCGGCAGTAATTAGACAACTGATTTATAAAATGTATTAAATATTTTTAACTTTAAAATGGTCGGCATGGGCTCATAACCTGTTATCTTTTAAGGCTGTGTTATCTTAGACAAACTAAAATTTTCAAAGTAAAAACGTAAATTTTCAATTGTGAGAACTATCAAAAGATAGATACTCCTTGCACAACACTAATCCAAGAAGTAACGCGAAGCTACCGCAAAAACAGAATCCTGTAGTGATGTAGCCGACGTGGAAGATTTCCATGGCCCTGCAATTTTGTGCAGAGGGTCCTGGAAGTCGGATAAATAAGTCTTTACAGTTTTAAAAATGTAAAACTAAAGAAAAGCAACCAATCGAACCTGGGCCGTTAAAAAAGCTTTATTAATCAAAAGATTAATTTGTAAAAGGGAAAACTTTAATTCAAGGAAACCTGGCATTCTGATAATTTATAAAAATAACAAATCGATTTTATAATTAGGTAAACAAGCAAAATAAACCTTTCGGACAAATAAAAATAAATTCAATTTTGGACGAGGACCAGGAGTACCGGTTCACATTTTTAGAAAATAATTTTGGAAGGAGTGGCGTGGAAATTCATAGGAATTGGCAAGGACAGTTCCTTTTTAAGTGGAGGAGAAGCAGAAGGACCCACAAGCAATTTAAGTATACCCAATTGAGGAAGAATCGAAAAAACAGGTTTGCATAAAACTTTAAACATTCTAAGTGTTCGCGCGATATATTAGGCAATTTATTACAGATCGGAACAAACGGTGCGCTAACTGGCAATAACTAAAAAATTTAAATATTAATTGTAATTCAATTGTTTGCTTAACTAAAAATAAAATTTCAAATTCATTCAAAACTCAGTAGGATTTTTTTTGAATTAAAAGATTGAAAATTTCACATTCGTTCGACGATAAGGCGGAAGGCTGAGGTTTGATTTTTAGGTGTGCATTTATTGTAAAAACGTTTAAAAAGTAAGTATGCACAATTAAAGTGTTTTTTACTAAGTCAGTGTAATAGTTTTAGTCGGATTTTCTTTTGTACACAATTACTTCGTGTACGGGTATGGAAAACACCCCAATTTCAAAAACTAGTCATTTATGTTCATGATCTTTGATCAACGTTTATGAAATAGTAGAAACCTTTTACTTGAATGACAACATAAATTTTTGGACACTGAATTTTCATTATCTTTTGGGAAATTTTCTCAGGTTTCTTTTCACTTGAAACCGAGAAGAGAATTGCTGCGAAGAAATACCTAAGGAATTGCGCAAAAATCCAACAAAATAATGTGCGTGAAGTTAGCCCCCCTTTTGTCGAAAACTAAAAATTGTTTTTTTGTATTGTTGTATTCAGTTTGTATTGTAAATCTTTTTTTCATTTCGTGAAGCATAAAGTTATAAATTGCAAAAACCATTTTATGCGCTGGCCCCCCTTTTTTGAAAATTTTTTGTTTGTATTTTTTTACATTCGTAAAATGTGTTTGGTACTTAATGGGTTAAAGTCCTAAATTTACCATTAGTCGCGTAAATCGCGCAACAAATTTTCGCACTGGGCCCCCATTTTCGAAAATTTTGAAATTTCTTTTTTGTATTGTGTTATATTCAATTTGTATTATTTGTATTGTTAAAAATTAAAATCTTAAGTTTAGTATTAACCGCGTAAATCGCAAAACAAAATTTTGCTCTGACCCGCTGCTTAGCTGACTCAAAATTTCAAAATTATTTTCGTATTTGTATGCAATTTGTATTGTGTTGCAATGTAACTTGTATCGTAAAAATTAAATTGTTGACTATTACAACAATGAAGCTACGTCAGCGGTTCCCAAATGGGGTTCCGCGAAAAAATCCAAGGGTTCCGCCAAAAAGAATTTCAAAATGGCGAAAAATAAATTTTGCAAAATTTTTTACTTCGCCCAAGGGTTCCGCGGCCAAAACTAATTGGGAACCGCTGCTCTAAGGTAACTGTCTTATATGAAAGCATGGAGAGCATCCACTGCGACTTTAGTCGCAGAGCCCCAGCCGCAGCTAAAGATTAATATCTTTCATACTTTTATATCAATCATGCTTTCGTATGAGAGTGTTTCCTTAGAATGTGATTGTATCATTCTAAGAAAGCGTAGAGAGCAGTCCCTGCGACTGGAGCTCCAGCCGTAGCTAAGGAACCTTAAGATGACCAGCTTAAGGTGTAATTTTTTAACTGCGGCTTTTACATAACATTTAACTAGCCCGTAGTGTTGGTGAAGAAAATTTCGCCCAGCTAAAGGTGTGATTCCTCAGCTGCGGCTGGGGCTCTGTGACTGAAGTCGCAGTGACTGCTTTCCATGCTTTCTTATAGGAATGTTTTCTTAGAATGCGATCTTTGCAGGGGACTCTAAGGTAACAGTCTCATAAAAAAGCATGGAGCTAAAGATTACTTTTAGAAAGATATACTTTTATTTCAACAATGCTTTCTTATGGGAGTGTTTCCTTAGAATGCGATTGTATTATAAGGAAGTGTAGAGAGCAGTCACTGCGACTGCAGTCGCAGAGCTCCAGCCGCAGCTAAGGAACCTTAAGATGACCAGCTAAAGGTGTGATTCCTTAGCTGCGGCTGGGGCTCTGCGACTGAAGTCGCAGTGACTGCTCTTTATGTTTTCTTATGGGAGTGTTTCGTTAGAATGCGAATTTTTCAGGGGACTCTAAGGCAGCGGTTTCCAAATGGGGTTCCGCGGAACCCTTAGGGGTCCGCGAAAATTTTTTAATTTTTAACAATACAAACAGTAGAAATTGAATACAACACAATACAAAAAAAAATTTCAAAATTTTCGAAAATGGGGGGCCAGCGCGAAATTTTGTTTCGCGATTTACGCGACTAATGTTAAATTTAGAACTTTAAATTTTAGCAATACAAACAATACAAATTGAATACAACACAATACAAACAAAAAATTTCAAAATTTTCAAACAAGGGGGGCCAGCGCATAAAATGGTTTTTCGCGATTTATAATTTTATGCTTAGCGAAATGAAAAAAAGATTTACAATACAAACAATACAAACTGAATACAACACAATACAAAAAAAACATTTTAGTTTTCGACAAAAGGGGGGCTAACTTCACGCACATAACAAAATAAGATATTTGAAAGCCTAGGAAATCCGAAAAAATGCAAAAATTGAAGAAATTTTTTGGAAATCTTAGAAAATCCGAGAAAAGCTTAGGAAATTTAAGAAAGTCAACTTTTTTTTACTTTTTCAACTTTTTCGAAAGAAAATCTTGTGGTCATCCAGAAGGAAATCCGCAGCAATCTTTTAAAAATATCGTAAAAGAAAATCTAGTGTACAAAAATTTGCCTTATGAGTCATTGGTAGCTTACACCCTCAAAATCAAAAATCACATGTGAAAAATTGCAAATTTATTTTCAGTGCCTATAGAATATTCTCGATTTACTTTACCGTTGGTGGCGCTCATGACTAGAGACCAGATTTGTATGCAATTGCATGTTTTGTTTGATGCAACATAGAAAGCTGATTTTTTGTTTCTACACGTTTCTCATCGAAAGCAATCAAAATACAAAGTTTTATTGCGCATATAATTTCATATTTTAGGTTGTTACCGCATATAACCGCATATAATCGCATATATAGTCAATATTTTTGATTTTAATATTGTTTTCAAACAAAAAACATTTTAATTTAAAGTTGGAATTTTAAAATTAAATTTTTTTTATGTTAGCAACGGCTACTCAGGTTTACCAACCTAAAAAGTGACGACAGGGATTTTTTTATATTATAGATACTGAGATTATAGAACTGATGGGTACTATTGGGATGGGAAAATTTTACATAAACTAGAAAACGTGATGTTTCGAAACTCGGGGTATATTATCAAAATGAAACAAAATTGTAATATTTTGCGGGGACACAATGAAGTTTTTTTTGTTTTGTATAATCGCATAATATAATATACCCATTATTACCGCATATATCGACAGTTTTAACCGAATATAAAAAAAATTATTTTGATGTTTTTTAGCGCATATAAATCCGGTCGCTACTCATGACGCTACCAAATATCAAAAACATGGCGGCTCTATTAAGTACAATAATTGATGTTGTTTTGAGTTTCATTCTGAATTATCATCGTAAAACTGGTTTTAAACAAAACTTTCTATACCAACTATACAAATTAGATTAATTTAATATTTTTCCGAGTGGTGGCGTTCTTTTAATGTAAATCGCGAATAGTCAAAGAAAACCAAAATTTTCATTATTGGGGGTGTTTGGGAGGAAAGGAGGCTATTAACTTAATATTTTTCCGCGTGGTGGCGTTCTTTTAATGTAAATCGCGAATAATCAAGGAAAATCAAAATTTTCATTATATGGGGGTGTTTGGGAGGAAAGGAGGCTAGAAGCTCAAATATGTAGAAAAGAAGTGAAAAAATTGAGCAAAAAAATGGAAAATTCGATCATTTTTAATGATTTTTTTTTTACAATTTCAGGGGACAAATATTCTCCCAAATTAACTTTCTTACTACAAATATTAACTTTTCACCTCTACAGCTTACCAGAAAAAATGTAAAGGCTAAAATAATTGTAAAAAAAAAACGGAGGTCATATTCGGATTCAGGAGGTTAATTTACATAAGAATCAGCAGTAATGGTATCAGAGCTCGAAAAAAAAATTATTAGCAGACCAGTGTTATAATTGATTTCATATGGAGCCCGCCGTTCAGATTTTTTTGGAGCCTTCTGAATTTTGGCGCTGGGTGCCGCGGGTCCATTGCATCCATGGTTTAACTGGCCCTAGTGCCGCTGCTTTTTACAGATTTGTTAATCTAAATATGAAAAGAAAAATCTAATTTACTCTAGGAATATCGCGTAAAAAATATAAGATTTAACACTATTTTTAATGAAAATAGAATTTAAAAAAAATCTGATTTATAGCCGCTGCTCGGGGAATCACTCCCTGACGAACGCTCGGCAACAGGTTTGTTCTCGGACTTGTTATAGTTAATAACAATTAACGTAGATGAGCCAGATAGGCCTAAAACTCGATCCTCACAAAACTTCTGTTTTCGAGTTGAAGGAAAATATCAGAGCAAAAAAGAAACACAGCAATGTCGATGGAAGGCTGCCTAAAACCCGGAAGCGAGAGTTATTGGCCCTAATTGAAAATAAGGGTGGTCATAAAATCGATTTTTTTGTTTATTTTCTGCGAAATGGGTTGGCTTTTCAAAAAATTTTATTAGACAAAAATTATAGTCTATTAAATTTCATATCCGGAATGGGCATCAGAATTTTTGTAAAATGTTTCGTTTAAAAGATCCGGAATTTAAAAAAAAAAACAGAAATAAAAAGTTCGAATTTTCAACATTTTTTTACTTACTTTAATTCATAACTCGAAAGCCGCTGATTTTAGACAATAAAAGGTTTGAATCTAGTTTGTAGATTATTTCGCGCTCTTTAAAAAAGCACTAAACCAATTTTACTCAAAAATCAATATTTTCGGGGCTATGGCCAAGTGAAGATAGAAATTTAAAAAAATGTTTATCCATAAACAAAAATCAAATAAAAATAAAAGGAAAAGTTAAATGAAGAAGATAAACATGCTCATCTGTCATGGTAGCACAACAGATTCTTTTTTCTTTTAATTTTTTAAAATTATAAATTTTATTAAATTTGAATTATTTCAATCTAATCAATCTTGATTTTTTATTATCTTCAACAATCTAACCACTGTCTCCATTTAAATATAGCAAAAGTTAGGGAATTCCCCTTAATAAGTAGAGAATTTTCTAAAATATTAGGTGTAGATCTTATCTTACCTTTTACAGATTAAGCTTTACTTAACACTATTTGGCACAATCACGTTCACCCATGCAGGTTCAATGGTACATTTATGTCGAAGCTGTGATAAGAGCAATGATAACTCCGATAAAAACAAATATTTATCAGATTCTTGTCGTCTTGATGTTGAAGCAACTATTCGTGATTTATCTTACCGTTGGTGGCGCTAGTGACGCTACCAAAGTCAACAAGATAGCGGCTCTATTACGTACATTTGATTCTGAATTATTTTACCGTAAAACCGCGGTAAACACCAAAAGAATGCAAACGTTTGGTATATAAACAAAACTTTCTATACCAACCGTACGTATTAGATTAACTCAATATTTTTCCGAGTGGTGGCGTTCGGTTAATGAAAATCGCGAATAGCGGCATTGTCTTTATTCAAAAAATCATACAGTTTAAAACATTTCATTCTTGTTTAATGTTAACGTTTATTATGAACAGTGAGATTCGGAGTAGCAATATTTTAAGGTCTGTTTAATTTCATATCTTCACTTAGAAAATCATAAGTAACCTGTAAAATTTTCCGTCTATATGATAATATCTGCATTGCTGAGAAGTGTTTTATACTGGGCAGAATACTTTTAAAAAAATTCAAGTTATCGTTATCGTCCAGCTGTTGGGTTTTTGCTCTTTTGTTCTGCAGGTAGTGCAGTTTTTGGATCTCTCTATCTAATAATGCCTGACCTACATTATCACTAGCCGAATGCCGCTTTTTGGATTTCGTAGATAATTGTTTAAACGACGTTACAGCAGCAAAATCCTTTCGACATCTTGAGACTTTGGGTTCGCCATCAAAATCCTCTCCTACTTCATCTATAAATTGTGTATGAGTTGTTTTCGGTATATTTCCGGACGACTCTCTAAGGGTAAACTGATCTTTCAAAAATTTCAGGCTTTCGAAGTGTTTCCAGGAAACCAACTCTTTATTACTAGCTTTGCCTGATTTCGGTTGAATAGATGTCCATGTTGTCCTAAATTTGTCCCTTAAGGCTTTCCATTTGCTTCTGACTGTAAGTTCTGCAAACATATAGATATATAACATTTAGAATTTAAAAATTTTACAAAAAAAATTAAACGGAAGTTGAACTGTAAGCCAATTTCAACTAAATCCATGCCTCTGGATCTAAGTAAATAAGGAATAAATCGTCCTATCAACTACGGAAGCAGAGTATGTGGCTATGACAAAATAAAAGTTACTTACTTTGCGTTTTTACTTCATTTGCCACTTCATTCCATAATTTGTCCAATATATATCTGTTGTGGTGGTTCCTTTCTCGTTGGTCCCACAAAGTGGGTCTCTTAAAAATCTCACTGATTAAAAGTTCTACGTCCATATTGTGATTAAATGCTTTCTTTGCTTTTATCATCGAGTTAACTGCTTTGCTAGCGTTATTACTCCCTTCAACATAAACAGTACCATAAGAATCGATGTATTTAGGCAACAGTCCTTCTACAGCCACCGTCGACCACCAACCAAAAACTCAACCAATGGAAGTGGTTTATTTAATTATTTGTTGAATTTTAGTACGTAGATGGCAGGGGTGGCGGTAGTGGGATTCTGGCTTTATCGCTTATCACAGCTCCAACATAAACACAAACAGGTTTGTAAATTCTGTAGGAATTTGTGATCTATAATTTCCTATTTACTCTAGAATAACTATGATTTTTCATATTTATGTGAAATTTTGAAATATTTTTGTTTCGTTTTACGCAATAATCAATATTAAAATTTATGCAGCATCTTGCTGTATACAAAATTACATCCGAGTATTAAAAAAAAATTATCTTGACAATTTTGCTAATTAAACTCTCTTCGCTTCGAGCGGGGGGGGGGGGGGGTCGCTAAGAAAATCTGGTGTACAAGTAAAGGAAATACAAAAAATTTCAAATATTTTAGAATGTCGATGTCTCCATTCAAAGAACTGGAACTGAAACTCCAAAGGAAACTGAAGAAAGAAGATACATATTGGAGATTATCAATGACACTAAGAGAACGTTTCGTGGTATGTTTGAGGTAAGGGAACTTTCTAAAAATAAAACGAAGGATTCTCTTAAATCAGTTTTAATTTTTCACGTTTTTCCATTTTACTTATGATATAACTTACAAAGAAAGTAATAAAAATTGCTGTTTAGGTTTGTTCAAGTCACGTGACGTGAAGAAGTGAAGAAGATTCCACACAAAAAAGCATCAACTGGATGCTGTGAACTTGGCGCATTTTGTTTCTCGGCTTTTTTCTCTGGTAGTATGTAGGCCATTAGCTGGCTCCCTGGCGATTCTTCCGATTTCTTCTGAAATCTCTGTCTTTTTTCTTTCTTCTGAGAAGATTTGTCTTGATATTCATCACCAAATTCAACATATTCTTCATTGCCTACTTGTGGCACGTTAGTTAGGCCCTCCGTTTCGCGGAGATAAGGTAATCCAAATGTGAGAATTTTCTCATACGTATACTTTCAGATTTTAGAAGCAGTCTGTCCAGATTTTGCTTTTCTTTTCTCTCGAATAGAAGTCCATTTCCTTTTACATTCATCCACTCCACGTGTAAGAAATGTAACATAAAATTAATGTCTTGTTTCAGGTATAGGTTGGGAAAATCAACGGTTGCTTCTATTTTCCACGATACCTGCAGGGCAATAATTTTAGGGAAGTCTTACTGGAAGCACAAGAAAGTTTACTCTATTGACTCTGACTCTCCAAACGCTCTAATATGTAGGAGCCTATGGAGGAAATTCAGATGGTGTTTTGTCTAATACCAATTTGGAGGAAAATCCTACCTGGAACAGACACTGAACTTCCAATGGTTATGGTAGGCGATGGGGCCTTTTGCTGGGAGAGATCTGACATTTGCTGTGTGAGAGCAGTTCAGACATTTTGTTAATTCCCCAGAAGGTAGTGTAGAGTGGCAAGAACGTGTAGTCCTGATGATTTAGTAAAAAACAAAAAAATAAAATTGTGGACTTATCTTCAACCTCCAAGGTGATTGGAATTGTTTTCCGGACTAGTTCTTTAATCAACATTCTTATATATTATTATTCGTTAAACTGGTCATGTAGCACTGGACACTTTCTTAATATTTTATTATTGCAACCTCGGTGCTAAGGAGTCATTGCGGTAAAAAAATTTTAAATCTCAAAATTTTCATGTTGCGCTCCAAAAGACCTGCATTTTATTTTGTAATCCAAAATGTAAACTGAGCTCGCACCTATAACAATGGGTTACCAACTTATCAGGCCCGTAGCCCCCCGAAATGTTCAAAAGAAAAAAAAATTTGAAAGTAAATTTGAATTTCGAAAATAAAATAAGTAGGTAAATAGATATATTTTAAAGTGGGGAAAAAATTCTCAAAAGGGGAACCCCCAAAAAAAAATTTTTTTACGAGTGCCCCCCCCCCTCCGAAATGAAATCTTGGCCTGCTACTTATCGCTACTTATGCTGTTAACAGGAGATTAGGGCCAAGAAGGAGTCAAAACCATACGTTTCGACAGTTTTTGTCAAATATCTCCAGAATGATGAAAGATACAAGAAATACCATTCTATACAAAATTAAAGGCCCTGAAATTTTCTACAAAAATGATTCTATAAATTTTTTTGGTAAAGATTATAGATTAGGAGATATGGAGGGGGATAGTTTTGATTATATTCTTATTTAATTTTTGTTTTTACTGTAATTTTTTTTAAAATTAATTTTGTAATTACTCATGGAAGTGACGGAGTAGAGAAGTGATATTAACCCTGTAATGCACAAATTTTTTTCTTTATTTTCTGTCTAAGTGAACCTTAATTGATATAATTTAATAATTAATTCTGTGTGTAATAATACACGTATTTAGTATATATGCATGCAAATATGCATCATAAATGCTCGAAATATGCAACAAAATTGCCAAAAAGTGTCAACATATGCATATTCAAATAATCTGAATATTTGAATAATTCGAAATATTCGAATAATTTGAATATTCGAATAATTTGAATATTCGAATAATTTGAATATTTTTTTCGCAATTTCAAGAGTAAAGTACTTAATACTAAAGTAAAGTAATACTTTTTTCTGAGACATTATTGGGCGCTATTGCGGGGGAGTTATTGTAATGGGGGTAAATTTTTTGCTCAGTTTTTCGATATCTAGCGCCGTTTTCGAGTTATTGCAATTTCAAAATCAAGGAAAATAGTTGGAATCTCGTTAATCCGTTCATGCGCGTCAATGTGGGGGACAAGTCTCCTTTTATTGCTTGTATTGCTGTATAAATTAAAATAAATTTATTATTATTTTATTACTACTATTTAGGTATTAAGAAATAGTAGAAAATAATAAATTCACTTGGTGTACTTGCATATTCGAATAGGAATATGAATATTCGAATAGAAATATGAATATTTGAATATTCGAATAAGAATATGAATATTCGAATAGGAATATGAATATTTGAATAATCGAATAATTTGAGTATTCGAATAATTTGAATAACCGAATTATTTGAATAATCAAATTATTTGAATATTCCAATTATTTGATCAATGAATATTCGAATACTAAACTGATGATTCCCAGCCTTAGTTTTAGGGTGGGCATTACCAATCCAAAATTTAATTTGTTGGCATAGCCAAATTTAAATTCTAATTTATCAGAGCAGGACCGTCTTCTGATAAACAAAATTTTTCTCTTTTTTTAGAAATTTTATAAAATATGCCCACAAATGCACGGAAATTTTTAAAATATGCCCAAATATGCAAAAATTTTTATAAAATTTGCACAAATATGCACGATCAGTAGAGTTCAGTCAAAATATGCAATATTCTCAACAAATAGTCAAAATATGCAAATGCATATTTAATGGTAATTTTCATTAATGGTATTTAATTAGGAATATTAAAATGCTTTTTAAAATGCCAGTCTGTAACTAACAAAGGCGTTTTTCATATAAATATATTAATCCTGGAAAAAAGTATTCATTTTCGATAGTTCACAATGTTTTCACATTTTGTACCGAAAAGCAAAAACTCATTAAAACTTTCCTCCTCCATATCTTCTAATCTGTGGGGTTTACCAAAAACATGTTTAAGGCAATTTTTCTAGAAAATTTAACGGCCTTTAATTTTTTACAAGGTGGGATTTGCTCTATCTAACGTAATTTTCGAGATATTTGACAAAAACTGTGAAAATGTATGGTTTTGACTCCTCCCCCTCCCCCCTCCCAAACCGTCGCTCTTAAATGGGAGACTTTTTAGTACTTATACAGCAACTGATAATATACAACAATAAAACCTCTTATTCTCTGGATTTCGAGATTCACATCTAAAAAATTTCCAAATTAGCTGCACGGGTAGTTCAATGCCCACTTTGTACTGAAGCTCTAGGCTTATTGTACCCCGTTTTCCATTAAGATGTTAAGGAAAGTTATTAGTATTTCGATCCACAATTTGATGTTCACCAGAGGGCTGAGCTAAGAAATTCTGCCGAGTCCGGGATTTGAGCCCAGAATTTCCGCTCATAACTTGCACAGTGCGAGTTTAACAACAGTTTAAACCACGTTTTTGATAAAACCTTATTCATTTTTTTCTTTTGTTCGGTTGTTACGCCTATGATTTTTATGGTGTTGAAAATTAAATTATTTTTAATACATGCTTAATAAGCACCGTCCCGATAGCGTGAGATCTGCACCATAAGCATAATCTGTTATGCTTACCAGCTTCCGTCGCGTGTAAAATCCAACATTCAGCGTTTGATAAATATTATTATGCTTTACCAACTCCGCCGTAACCGTGGGCTTATTTACGATTCAGCGTCTGGATTTACAGACAGTAGGCGAACCCATCGTTGAACGGGGTAATCGAACGGATATATAAGTAAGACAGACGGGAAGAACGAGTAGTCCCTAACAAACCCTAGAATTGGTAACAAGCCTTTGCGAATCCAATTAGAATTTGAAATTGTTTAAGCAAGTGCTTGGTTAATTACGGTTTCGGGATTCAATGAATATAATTTGTGATATGTGGCTTGCTGGAATTAGTAGTCGCGCGTGTTGTTAATAGCAATTTGGCTGTCAGCTCACTTAACAGTGTAGTCCTTACGGAACATACTCACTGGGATTAAGATGATAAATATCGACAATCAGCATTATTTGGGAAGCGCGCAGTAGCGACTTACGATGACCAGTTGGGTTAACTTTAAATTTGGAAGTAAAATGGTATGGAAACTGCTCGAATATCCACGGTGGCTCGAATATCCGACATGTAATCAACTTATATTATCAGGTTTTATTATGGAACAACATCCGAAATTGTCTTGGATCAAAGTAAAAGGATTTGTGTTTGTGTGTGGCAGTAAATTGTCAGCCTTGGCATGGCCAAATTAAGTGTGGAGGTTCACTCGAAACGTTAGCTTTCAGTAGTGCAAAATTTGAAGAAAATTTAGAAAGATTAAGTAAGATTGTTGTTGATAAAATTGTTGTAATTATTTTGAACTTGAGGTAAGCTGGATCCAAGCCCTTTATAAATTTTTGTAATTTTTGAATTAAGTTGTTTGATGCACGTATTAAACAATTTAAATTATAAATTGTTTTATTGCCTTGCATTACGAACACACCCCCCTGACATGCTCTCCGGTTTCCGTTATATTAAAAATTTGTTTGTAAAGGATTTGAAAAAAAAATAAACGTAACACGGTCTAAGTTTAAGTATTAAACTAGGTTTAAACCTAGTTTAGCTTAAACCATCACAATCTAAGGTTTAAACTACAGTAAAGTTTACTGATGAGATAAACTGTCAAGCGTCATTGAGGTGAATACCAATTTACCAGAATTGGAGCAAAGGGGAAATAACACTACAAGATTTTCTTTAATTAAATATAATTTTACAAAAATTACTTCCAAAAATTAAAAAAAAAAACTAAAACAAATTAAATAAAACTAAGAACATTATTAACGTTGAATTTCGAGTTTTATGCACACAGAAAAGAATTGAAGTAATGTCGCAAGAGTATTTAAAGAAAATTATAAAGAAGGAACATTTGAAATCATGAACTTGATGCACCATAGAATAGGAGATCATGTTCCATGTTCATGTTCATTTCCATCATTTCCCTTCTTAGCAAGTATTCTTTTTCCAACAGTTCCATTCTTAGCAAGTGTTCCTTTTTCATGAATTCCATTTCTAGATTTGCCTCTTGTTGCATAATTTCCATTCTTTTCTGTGATTCTCGTTTCATTTTTTCAATTTTTTTTGCTGTGTTTTGCTGCAAACGTAATTTTTGTATCTCCATTAATTCAACTTTAGTACTAATCAACGAAGGTATCTTGTCTTTCGACTGTCCACGTCTATTAACAAACTTTTCTTTTCCTATAAAATATAAACAATTAACATGTTAAAATAAAAATGAGAGAACAATGCTACAAATTAAAAATTTGAGACGTACCTTGTGAATTAGCACTAATTTTTCTTGAAGAAACTGCCTTCGGAGTACGCAATATAAGTGGAGTATAATCACTCCAGGCTTTGGACTGATCAACTGGAGTGATTTCATTTGAAGAACCTTGTAAATTTAAACATTTATTAGTTATTACATATTAATTTAAAAAAATAATAACAAACCTTGCAAAGGTACACCGGCATCGGCATTGTCTGCCCGATTCGATAGCTCTGGAAATGGCACCGGCTCGATCTCATTTACAACATCTAAAAAAAAGTCAAATAGTAAATAAAGCCAGATTGTTCGCAAAAAGGAGATATACGCGCGAAGATATGGATCGGTTATGCAGGTTAATGTTAGTTTATGATTTTTCTTTACCGAAATTCCACGTAAAAAAATATATATCCGCGAGAAACTATGCATCCGTTATGCAGGTTGGTGTCAGTTTATGATTTTGCTTTAGCGAAATTGTCCGTAAAAAGGAAACATTCGCGCGAAGATATGGATAGGTTATGTAGATTATAATCATCGCCCCATTGTACTCCTACTAATAAGCTTTCATAGGCTACACTGACCCAAATCGGTGGAAGAGTACACTGCTCTACGTTGACCATTTTAGGGTTGGAGATTAAATATTTTAATCTATTAGAATTAATACCGTACTTACCGTAGTACCCACGCACATTTGAGGAATTTACATTTAGGATTTACAATTCACACTTTTTTTTACCTGCCGAATTTGCGCAATTCACATCGACCCTTAGATTGTGATGGTTTAAACCAGGGGTCTCCAAACTACGGCCCGCGGGTAGATCCGGTCCGCCCTTTAATTTATGTTGATAAATCAAATCAAACGAAATAATCATGCAAAATAATAATCAGATATTTTATTTACCGACTAAAAATAATTGTCAAAAAATAATCTTAATCTGATGAACTAGCTAGATCTTGGCCCTCGGGGCTTTGTGAAGCAAGCAGTCTGGCCCTGGCCCTTAGGTTAAAAAGTTTGGAGACTCCTAGTTTAAACTAGTTTAAGGCGGGATTTTAGCAGTAGAAAATATGTTGAAATCGATGCTATTATTAAACCAAATTATTTTATCTTTTTTTATTTAATTATTTTATCAATAATTATTATTAAATGAAATAGACTCTTTTCTAGGAAAACATCTAATTATCCGAATGATTTCCCATTCCCGTCTCAATTGATTCGCATAATTGAAGTTATCGCTGTACTAAGTATGCGAACAACTATATTTCAGTACCAAAATCAACAATCTTGACCAGAAATCCATAGAAAAACCGGGATCAAGCATGTCGTCCGGTACATATTGGTGTGTAGTTTTGATTAATGTAAAAAAGATCAAAACTTATAAGTAGTATTTTATTTCTAGCGACAATAATGAAAAATCTGATGGAGACCCTTCTTCAAATTCATTAAGTAATAATAAGAATTATGATTCAAATCAGAGGTAAATATGTGGGTCATTGCATGTCAAACCAACTAGTCACTCAAATTTACCATCACAGATTTCTTTGAAACTTTGGTTAATTATACTCTTTAACATCCTGAATTCAAATATGATATTTAAAAAATTCTAACTTTTATAGTTTTTGAGTTATTTAATTCTAAAAACGGCAAAAACGATACCTTTCAGGCTCACGCTCAATCATACAAAATGATATAAGTTCAGTTTTATCAGTCGTACAAAGCGGTGCGATAGCTCATTTTAAAGAGAGTTTCAAGGGCTTCAATTTGATACTAATCTTGATTATTTTATAATAAAAATGAATTTTTTTGAAAACCTCAAAAAGTGTTTTTGAAAAAATGTTGGAGTTAGTGTTTTTTGAAAATTATAAAAATAATATATATTTATAATGGTGACTTGGTGAATACTTTATAAAAATTTCAGAGTGGGACCATGATGGGATCAGCAGTTACGATAAAAAATTCAACTCTATGTTGTGGCTCAAGTATTTTAATTATAGTACTAAGCATATACATACAGAGTGTCCACAGATAGACTTTACACAATTTCGCTGGTGTTAAAAGACACTTTTCTAAGGAAAATATTTAATAAATATTTTTTTGTAAATTCAAACCCTCAAGAGTAATACCTCTTTAAAGCATTTCTTTCAATTTTCACCTTCACATAGCCATAGCTCCGAAAATATTAATTTTTCAGTAAAAATGCTTTAGTGCTTTTATAAAGAACATGAAATGATCTACAAAAAAGATTTAAACGTTTTATTGTCTAAAATCAACGGCTTTCGAGTTATGAATTAAAGTAAGTAAAAAATTTTGAAAAATTCAAGCTTTCCTTTTTTTGTTTTTTTTTTTTAAACTCTGGCCATTTTGACCACTTACTCAAATATTTAATAGTTTAGTTAATATAATTTTTCAGTAAATATAAAAATTTTGTGATTTTAATTTTTTGTTGTGTAGCTGCCTTGTTTATTTTTTTCTGATTTTTTGTGAAATGAATTGGTTTTTAAAAAAAATTTATTAGACAAAAGTTATAGTCCGTTAAATTTACTATCTGGAAGGGTGCTTCAGATTTTTTGTAAAATGTTTCGTTTAAAAGATACAGAGTTTTGAAAAACAGCAAAATAAAAAAACTGTCAAATTTTTTAACATCTTTGAACTTACTTTAATTCATAACTCGAAAGCCATTGATTTTAGACAATAAAATGTGTGAACCTTCTTTGTAGATTATTTCATGCTCTTTAAAAAAGCACTAAACCATTTTTACTAAAAAATTAATATTTTCGGAGCTGTGGCCATGTGAAGGTGAAAATTGAAAGAAATGCTTTAACAAAGCCTTACTCTCGATGGTTTGAATTTAGAGAAAAAAAATATTAAATATTTTTCTTAGAAATATGTCTTTTAACACCACCGAAATTGTGTAAAGTCTATCTGTGGACACACTGTATGTATATTATGCTTAGTACTGTAATTAAAATACTTGAGCTAAAATATAGAGTTGAATTTTTATCGTAACTGCTGATTCCATCATGGTCCCACTCTGAAATTGTTATGAAGTATTCACCAAGTCACCATTATAAATATAAATTATTTTTATAATTTTCAAAAAACACTAACTCAAACATTTTTTCAAAAACTCTTTTTGAGGTTTTCAAAAAAATTCATTTTTATTGGAAAATAATCAAGATTAGTATCAAATTAAAGCCCTTGAAATCCTCTTTAAAATGAGATATCGCACAGCTCTGTACGACTTATAGAACTGAAGTTATAACATTTTATAAAATTTCACAATAACAAGTAATTTTATTTTTTAAATACAGAGCTTTTTTACTTTTGCTTACACTCACAGGCTTCACCCGTGGACTGGAGGGTTAACAAACTTGATTTTGTTGTTCGATTAGTAAGTGTTTTAAATATTGATTTTTTACGATTTTCGAAACAATTAATACCTACAAAACATGTCAGGAAAATGTCTCACTTGACTCGAAACTCTAAAGTACTCGGTACAAAGTGCCTCGTATTTCAACATTGGTCCTTGTCGGTAATTTTTCATTTTATGACTTTTATGTAAATAACACAGTGTGTAATTTTTTAAGTCATGGCAAAATAACCATATACGGACACCACTACGTGATAAAAAACCAAAAAAAAAAAGACCCCTGTCTCCCAGTTTTGCCCAAAGTCCTCCAGGTTTTTTTTTATGGGCCCCCAAAGATGTGGGGCTTCGGTGTCATTTTTGCAAAAAAGTGATCATTTTCTCAAGCTCATATCTTGCAAACCGTTCGGAATTTTGATTTACTCTCTGGGGCAAAGTTGTAGCTCTTGTCAAAAAGAACAAAAATTGTTAACATATAAAATCAAAAAAAACTTCATCTTCAAGGTCAAAATCGCAAAAAACTTTAAAAAATGAGCGAAAAATGGCCCAAAAAGCTGTTTTTTTATTTTACGCTTTTACGAACAAATTTACTTTATGAAAAATGTGCCAATTTTCTTGGGCCTGGTAGGGCTTACATCGCTGATTAAAACCCCAAAGTTTTTTTAAGGAGGCCGATCCAACTTCTTGAGATATAGGCCTTTATAGCTTGAGTATATAATCGCTTATATCTCACCCATTTCTTATCCGATCTGGTTGAGATGGGTATCATTGAGAATACCTTTAAAAACGCTATAAATCTGTATATAAATATGTAAATTTTAATAACTCATTAGGGCAAATTAAAAAAAAGAAGATTTTTTAACCTCACTTTTTTAATAAAAATCTGGTTTTCTCAAAAAACAGCCCTAGTAAACTTATTTCTTCCTAGACTCAGTAAAAGGCAACACTTTATAATATAATATAAGTATAATACTCCGAATTAACCCTTCTAAGGCCGGAGATAGTGAGGTTTTTCTAACAAAAGTACTTTCTGGGAGCCAAAATTTCGCTTAAAAACAATTGAAGTGTAAGAAAATAAGCTATTTCTTAAAAAAAATGTTGATTTCAAAACTTTGAACGTAAATAATTGTCAGTCAGGAGGCCGAGTGTGTGAGTACACTGTACCTTTACTGATAGTAAGTGCATTCTAATAAAAATTCTCAAGCTGGTGGGTGAGTTAATGAAGTATCTGAAGAAGAAAAAGCTGATGATGGAGGGCAGTCTGGAAGTACCGTGCCTGTGGATACCATAAGTTCTGAATTAGAGTCAGATTCGGACGATTCGGACAACGATTTGGATCCACAGCTTAAGAGAGTGCGATTTGCAAGTCCAGGGCCATCAACATTATAAACATAATACGAATATTTTTTTTTATAATTTTTGTAATAGATAGCATAGTATTGTAGTGCCATCCCTGCTGAGACTACTAATCCCTACAACACTGAATCATTATTACTAAATATCCATGCTAGTACTCTTTGTTACAACCCTAACTCTAAATGTCAACCCATATCACATAAGAACTAAGATTAATAAAATCAGTAATAGTATAACAATGAAACCTGCAACATGCCTTTTCACTTACGGGAGAAGGCTTTATAGTATCTCAATGTTGAAGTAAAGAAAAAACAAATGAAATTAAAAAATTTTCGGGAAATTTTTCACTTTTGCGGCTACCTAAGCGCTACCTAAACGGTGTTAAGAATCATTCCTAGAAAGTTGTTTATTGAGATCTTAGGTTCATTTTTGCAGTTGATTGTTTCCTTGAATTTTGAACGGTTTGCTACCTATGGACCTGAACAGGGGAAAAAAGGTAAAAAAAAAATGAATTTTTTAAAGTTTTTTGCGATTTTGACCTTGAAGATGAAGTTTTTTTTGATTTTATATGTTAACAATTTTTGTTCTTTATGACAAGAGCTACAACTTTGCCCCAGAGAGTAAATCAAAATTCCGAACGGTTTGCAAGATATGAGATTGAGAAAATGATCACTTTTTTGCAAAAATGACACCGAGGCCCCACATCTTTGGGGGCCCATAAAAAAAAACCTGGAGGACTTTGGGCAAAACTGGGAGACATGGGTCTTTTTTTGTTTTGGTCTTTTATCACGTAGTGTTGTCCGTATATGGTTATTTTTTTTCGTGTTGCACTGTGTAACTATTTCAGAGTTATCCTCTTATCATAATTAGTCAAACAAAATTCTTTTGCAATTATTTCTTTTACAAATTACACCATTGAAATAATAAGTAACAATAATAATAATTATTGTACGTTATACAGTAGAATCCGCTTAATGTGATCACTTCGGGCCAAGGTCATTTCAATAATATTAACTAATTACTGATAACTGATAACAATTAGCGAAATTTAGAAAAAGGCGAATTTTAGAAGACTTAGATTAGAACAAGATAGAAGAAAAAAAAGAAAGAAAAAGTGGCCGGTTTCCAACAAAAATGATCACAATAACCGACTGATAACATTATCCGAGATCACATTAAGCGGATTCTACTGTATTATACTCGTAGTGATAAGAAATATACCTACATAACTATAATGCAACTTATTTTTATTTTTCTCTCGCGTTATAAGAGATAAGCGCAGTGCATCAGACTCGCGCATGCTTGCTTACGGTGGAGTGGAGGTGGAGTGAGAACCTTGCAACATCCTTTCAATTTTAAAACGTGGGAAATTCCGAGAAAATCTGAGGCGATCCCGGGAAATCCGAGAATCCGATAGCTTAATGTTAAACAAGTTTTCAAAATTAATTAATTTAAAAAATTAATTTTGATTACAAGCAGTTTTTCTAAAAGAGATTTTATTTTAATCTGTTAATGATTTTACTGATATTTGTTATAGTCTGTATTATGAGTATACTACAGAGCGAGGGAAACCGCAAACCAAATTTTTGTGCACCAGATTTCCTTTTATGAAATTTCCTTAGATTTCCTAAAATTTCCTGAGATTTCTCTTTCTTCGAACAATTTTTTTGGCCTACCTCGTCTCGTTTGGTCTGAATGTTTTGGGGGTGACGGATGTATGTCGGGGATGTTCAAGTCTTCATCAAGCCATTTCTGGTGTTTTTTGATAAAACGATCGTGCATGTAATTACAATCACGCCATTTCTTAAAAATCTTCGTAACCGACAATTTGACAACAAGTTTTATTTGTTTTGTACTATGTTCAGACAATTCACTAACACCTAACTTGTCCAATATATACTGTACTAATTTTTCATTACACTTTAATGACGAAAACTTGTAAAATTGTTCATTTTTTAACATTATAAATAGTTCATTTCTCTTAATCTTAATATCCGTTAAAACGGGATTCCTACCACTGCGACTACCTGAAAAGAAAATGCTCTTATTAACAAAAAGGGAAGCATTATTTTTAAGATAAATTTTCAAACGTAAAAAAAAATTGGTGTACTTTTTGTGTAACTCAAGTTAAAGATAACATTTCAATATTTTTTTATAACCATATATTATGGTTCTTCATACAATTCGCTATATTTACATTATACAATAATTACTGTATAGTGAAGTACATACCTGATGCTTCAAAATCCATATTGTAAAACTTATATTTTGTAATTCACAAAAAGAACGATCGTAAAGTTACTAGAACAACAATTCAATAGCATAATAACAAGTAACAGCCGTGCGAGAGAAACTCAACTTTACACGCCCGCTCAAACTGTTAGGCTTCGATAATAAAAAAAAAATTTTACGTCCGATGGACTGATTTATAAACAACGTTTTGACGGTATTTGAAATTGGTTTAAAAGAATTTTAATTTAATTATTTGTCCCCGTGTGCGCCGGTGGAATATATATGGGATTATGGGACCCCTTGACCATCGGTGGAAATTTCAATTTCAATAACCCCGATCTCCTGTTAACACCATAAGTAGCTATAAGTAAGTAACCCATTGTTAAATAAAACAAGAGCAGTTTACATTTTGGATTACAAAATAAAATTGGAAAAAAGAAAATGCAGGTATTTTGAACGATAATGAAATTTTGACCAAAAATGTCTAAACAGATTTGCTGTAAAAGCGATTTTTATATGTCAAAAAACGGTTTCAAAATGTACAATTTACATTGTTAACATAGGAGGGTTCGAAAATTTTCGTTAACCTCTGTATATCCCCAGTGCTTTTTAAATTCAAATGTAGGTGTCAATCCGGGGGGTATGGAATGCCTTCCAGTACATTCTTTACCAAATACTTCGAATTAACGTAGATTCAATGAGAACTATTTGGCATACGGTACACTGGAGGGCATTCCATGCCCCCCAGACCCCCCGGATTGACACATACGTTTTGTAAATTTAAGGAGCAATTAAGTACTGCACTGTTAAAGACTAAAGATCTTTAAAAGCCCATACTTACACTACTTGTACAATGAATGCACAGCTTATCGAACCTCAGCTTCCACTCTTTGTGGATCGAATTAATGGAATTATACAATCTTTTATTTTTCAAAGAATCTTATATAAATTTTTGTGAATGTTTATTATTATTGCTGAACGGGTTGTGGTTCCATGCCCACCTGCACCGAAGCTCGAAGCTTATTGTACCCCGCGTTCCAAGTTTTACTCCATCAGCTTTGTTTCCTCAATAAAGTTGAGTATACAGCTGATGGGTGTTTGAGTTATTTCCTCGGTTGTCGGATATGGCCTCAGCGTGGCTAGAGCTGGGCACACACACAGCAAGTGGTGTGAAGTTTCTTCCTCCTCATCGCACTTCCTGCATGTGGAGTCTTCTACTACCCCAATTATATTGAGGTGTCTGTTCAGACAGCAGTGTCCTGTAAGAGTAGTCCTACTGTCTTCCTCAGCTGTGGTCTACTCAGCTTGAGGATTTCATGTTTTCTTTTGCCACTGGAGGGCCCACCAATGAACATCCGCGATTGCCTCAGTCCCGGAAGGTCCCTCCAGTACGCAAGATGTTGTTTCTGTAGTAGTTCCTTTATTTGTGTTCTACTAGTTCTACTAGCACATCGAGGCAGTGACTTACAACTCTGGATTGTGTTTCCACTTTCTCAAGGGCTTTTATAGCTGCCTGGCTGTCGGTCATAATACAGATCCGCTTATTTTCATAAGCCCTCGATGTCATTTCCTCTGCACAGGCAGTTACAACAGTTATTTCTGCCTGCAACACAGTAGCGTGGCAGCCCAGGTTTATGCTAAACGCATCTCCCGTTCTACGTCCACTAATCCCTGCTCCAGTACTAATTTCCGTTTTGGATCCATCTGTGTACCAGAGGGTATCATATCGAGCCCCCAGCTCCTGTTTTTGGAAAGGTTTTTGGAAGTTCCTTACAGTGCTGGTTCTGTCAGATTGCATGCAGAGCATGTTGTTACTCTTAATAGAGTTGAAGATCATGGTGTGATGGCCCTCTCTGGGGATCACTTCTCCACGATCGTTGATGGTTAGCCTGTAAGCTGCCAGTAGAGCCTCCGTTTCCACCACCAAGTGTAGTGGAGGAAGCCCCAAAAGCGCCTCCATGGCTGCGGTAGGCATGAATGTTACGTTTTATTTTAAAATCAAATAACAATTGAATTACAAATTTTTAATTATTTGAATCTTTCATTTCCCCAATTGCGCTTTATATTTAACTATCGGTTTATCCGCCGCAAGAAACACGTTTAACACTTATAATGGTGATTATGCAAACCTGACTTTATCATTTTCTTTATTTGACTCAGAGGGTTCACATTAAATTGGATGCCCATCTCCTGCTCTCTTCTTCGCGTTAAATGGAACCGATACCAGCTAATCCCAGATTAATCTCTTCCACTTCTTCTAAATGCTTTGTCCAAAATCACACCTCGTTCTCGTTCTAAATTTGAATTTATTTTCACTTTGTGGTTTTTCTCACGTTTTCTGAGGGCCACACGTAACGACCTTCCTCCTTGAAGTTCTGTCGTCCACTGATTTTTTTTTTTTTACATTCAATTGTTCAAATCAATGCTTGTTAATGATAATACGATTCGTTATACTTATTTCATTCGCCTGTACACGCACTTCTTACAATTACATTACAACACCTGAAGTTCTTTAACTTTCAATTTTTTATTTTAACAAATTCTTTCTTTCAAGATTAATTTTTGATAAATTTAAATATTAAGTTTCTTTGAATTTGTATTTTTGATTTTTTAACATAAATCTTTTGAGGGGGGGGGGGTTAAAAAATGTATATGGACAAAATTGAGGACAATGAAAATTTTAACAAAAAATATCTAAAAAAATTTGCTGTAAAAGCGATTTTTTACCGCTTTAGTCCGCTGGACTGAAAGGTGTTCCACATCTCATCCCTGGATTTACACTTATACTTTGTGAATTTCATAATTAAATAGCATATAGCCCAGTCAAATTAGTCTAATTAAAAAAATGAACCCGTAAAAAACAAGTTTTTCACTATAAATCCTTTATATACAATACTCGATTTTATAAAAGAATCAAAAGAAGAGTCGGCTTTCTTCATCTGCACGACTTTGCTGTGCAAGCCGTGATGCACAAGATGTTGATAATTCCTTGCGTCGTCTTTCTTCATTTGCACGTCGTTGCCGAACGAGTCGGGATGCACGAGATGTTGTTGATTCGTCACGTCGTCTTTCTGCGTCTTTTCGACGTCGCTTTTGGAGCCGAGATGCACGAGACGCTGGTGACTCTTGCAGTTTTTTGAGTAGACGTTTTTCTTTTTCTTTTTGTAATCGACGTCGACGTTGTGTTGCAGTTTCGGCCTTTCTCCACATGACTATGATTGGAATTATTGACAATGAATAAGGATACGATTAGTACACTAATTGGTGTACTTTTATAGTATTTTGTGTTATAAACGGATAAGTACTTAAATAGTATACATCTAATTTTTTTTTAATAGAACCATACAAATTTAATTTTTTCACTTTTTTTCTCGGAAAATTTTCTTTTGGTAAAGTGTATTGTCATCGGAGACAAATCCATGTGCAAAATTTCAGCTCGATTGGATAGCGCGAACTGGGTCAAATTTGACGTTCCAAGTTTTGCCGTATTCAAGCAAACAGAAAGGTGAAACTAATATAAAGGATTAAAAACAAAATAATGATATAGTTCTGGAAATTGGCTTAAAACGTGTAGTAAGCCTTCGAATTTAACATACTAAAAGTCCTCCAAAGTCTTGCACTTTATGTGCATGTACCTGTTTTTTTTCAAATATCACAGAAAATGTCAACTTTTTGTGCTTTACACCTATTTTCAAAGTTAAAGATCTTAAAATGTCCTATAAAAATGACCGGTATTTTTGTTTTATATCTCCACCCATTTCGGAGAAAATAGCACTGAAAGTCAATAACTACCTAGAACTATTGTTCTAAGCAAGCAAAGTTGGAAAAACTGTTATTTACAAATTAGAAACGGCTGACTTAATTTAAACTTTTGTTTCGGTTAGTTTACAACCTCAATCTGCTTTATTTAGCTAAAAAACAGTATTTTTAATCAATAGCGATATTTGAATTGTTTAATAATAATGGAATGCAGTAATTCAGTGAAGTGTCTCCTTTGTGAAGAAAATGTGGAAAAAGGTGAGAGTTATCGCAAAGTTGGTGACAAAAATTTAGTAAGTTTAATAAATCTAACGAGGAAAAAAAAGAAAAAAAAGGAAAAAATTAGTATTTGGCTGGACTTGCCTCTGCATCCGTTCATATGTACTGCTGAAAAAACGAAACCAAGCCGTTCTTTATTGAAGCAGCTAAAAAGCATATAAACGACCCTTCTACTAGGAGACGTCAAATTGCGTCCCACGGTCAAGGGTACGGGTAAATTGCGTCCCATGGGCCCTCATGGTCAGAATGGTTAAGTAAAATCCTCTTATTCCTTAAGCTGCATAAAGGTTCACAATGTTTTTAATTACTTGCAGCCACCTTCCATCAATAAATTAATAAAATAAATTCATAAAATACCTAATTCTGAAAAAGAGAGATATATTAAGTTAGTGATAATTTAAGATATTTCTTTAGCAAAATTGTCCGAAGATATGCATCGGTTATGTAGGTTAGTGTTAGTTTATGATTTTTCAATGGCAAAATACCAACATCCGCGCGGAGATATGCATCGGTTTTTTTAGTTTAAAGTTGCAAAGTTTTTTATTCTTTATAAGAATATATTCGGGTTATTCAGTTAACAACGTTTCGAGATATTTACCATCTAGATAATTAACAAAGGATGCACTGGAGGGCGTTCCACGCCCCCCAGACCCCCCGGATTTACACTTTTAATTTTATGATATAAAGAGGCGACCTACAAAAACGCATATTCTGAGAACTCTTACAAAATACAAAAATTCGGAAATAATCTTAGAAAATCTTGGATTGCACTGGACAGCATTCCATGCCCCATATTTCTAAAAAAAAAGTTTTTTATTTTAAATGCTAAAATGTTTTTAGTACCTACCCCAGCGTATGCTATGGTAATAGAAACTTTTAAAAACGCAAAACATAGGAGTAATCCGGGGGGGTCTGGGGGCATGGAATGCCCTCCAGTGCACTATCTGCTCTTTCTTCACGGGTTATTTAGTTATCAATGTTTCGAAATATTTACCATCGAGATAATTAACAAGGGATGCACTGGAGGCCCTCAGACCCCTAAATGTACACCTACAAAAACGCATACTGTTAGTACTCTAAGTATATTACTCTGCTTTACATCTCAGCATATGGCTGTACTCTGATTTTTATTGTTGACGTGGGAGCAATCGCTTGGAATATAAATAAAAAGAGATACCCTCGCAGATATGCTAAAAAAACATTGTCTGGAGTAAAATTGAAAACCAGGGAGATTTAATTACCAAGGGGTGAAATTAACGGGGATCAATTTACGTCGGGGATCAAATTACCGGGGACGAAATCACCTAATGTCCGCGGGTATCCAGTCATTTGGCCGAATTTTTTTGGCCGACAGTTTTTGGCCGATAATTCATTTGGCCGAACAGTTTTTGGCCGACAACTTTTTGGCCGACAGGCATTTGGCCGACAGTCTTTTGGCCGACAGTCTTTTGGCCGACCAACAATCATTGTCATTTATACCTTCCCCTCCCCCCTAATAATTTTACGTAAGACTTAATTATTAATGAGAAGCCAGATCGAATCGGGTCAAAATAAATTTCGGTATCTATTAACGTTAAAAGTAAAATTACTGAAGATATTACGGCGGCCTATTATTTTTTAGATAAGATTTCCAACTTATAGGAGGTATATTATTTAACAAGAAATTATTAGTTACAATATATTATTTTATCTGCACCTGTAGCAATTCGTCACCTCATGATAACGCCTATATTCTCAGATTCGATCTGGCTTCTTATTGGATAATTTTTAATCTTAAGTAAGTTTAGTGAAGGGGGGCGAAGTATAAATGACAATGATTATTGGTCAGCCAAAAGACTGTCGGCCAAATGACTAACGACCAAAAAGTGTTCGGCCAAATAATCGATTTATCGGCCAAATGACAGTGATTCTTGTCCGTGATTCGTGATTTTTTTCCAGCGAAAATTACACCACCCGAATAATTTTTATTTGAACTCAATTGACATACAGTAGAACCCCGATTATCCGTGCGTGCATTATCTGTGAAGCGGTTTATCCGTGGGCGCGTTATACTTCGATTACCGTGTGCGGATTATCCGTGCGGCGGTTTTAAGGCATCTTTTTGTGTTATACATAATATGAAATTTCGCTGAATTTATTGTTTTGTACAAATGACTTGTACAAATGTACTTAAAGTGTCAATTCGTCTAAATTTTCTGCTTATCTACTTTATTTAATTTAAGTAAAAGTCAAAAAAACAAACAAAATTATCTGATTTTTTCAAATAGAACTTTTAAATTAATATGTTCCTTGCTTGTAATCTATTATATAATAAGAATATTTTGTAATATTAACAAAATACGTCAATTATTATTATCCGTGTTTTTCAATTATCCGTGCTGAGCCCGGTCCCGGTCGACCCGGATAATCGAGGTTCTACTGTACTTGTAAATTTGTTAAACCTTGAAGAAAGGTTAGGTACCTATTGATAAATTTAGATCATACCACCACAGGTCAAGGTTTACTGTAAGTGTTTTTCAGAAAATTTTGAATAACAAGGCGTAATTGTTTTCTAGAAATTAACAATGACATAACGAAGTTTATGAGTTTTTGAAGAAATTCACAATGACCAAAATAATGTAGAAGTATTTTAAGAAATTTTGCAATGCAAACTTCATTGTTTATACAATCGATGAACACTAAACTTTCCACTCCGCATGGAAGACATAAAGACTGTGACTCTATGTGTCAATCAGGCAACTAAATAAAAAAAAAGAACAAGGCTGGTAAATGACAACTACTCTTGATTCTCTCGTGCAGCACACTTTATTTTCAAAGTTGTCAACTTTCAGTGCTATTTTCTCCGAAATGAGTAGAGATATAAAACAATAATAGAGGTCATTTTATAGGAAATTTTAAGATCTCTAACTTTAAAAACAGGTGTAATACACAAAAAGTTGACACTTTCCGTGATATTTGAAGAAAACCAGAAACATGCACATAAAGTTCAAGATGGCGGCGCGAGATCACCACCTACGTTAGGGGACTTTTAGTATGTTGATTGGAAGGCTTACTACACGTTTTAAGCCAATTTCCAGAAGTATATCATTTTTTGTTTTTATTTCTCCCATTGACTGGTCAATAAGCGAAATTCAGTTGAACTTAAGTTCACAATATTTTTACAACCAATTTAATAGATTTAACGAATGAAGTTCCCCGTACAGTGAAAAAATGGTTAATCGTAATGATGAACAAATCCATAAATTCAATAGTTTTTTTCATGAATATAATGAATAACCTAATTAATGCATAAGTAGTTTATTTTATGATTTTTCATCAGCTATTTTTTTCAGTGTAGCTTAATCAAAAGCGTACTTTGATTGAGGGGCTTAATGGCATAATATTTATCTATTTCCATACTTTGGGCGAAAGCAAACGAGAATTCGGCTCAAAGGCCCCCACAAATGTAATTAATTATTTCTAGTTTATATGGGGGGGGGGGGGCTCCCCCCTGACCACGCCACTGCGTTGTAGGAATTCGGCACCCTTGATGAAAAAATAAAGAGCAAATTCCATATTCCTCATCTAGATTTCATGTCTTTGGATTAATTTTGCAATAATTTGAGTTCAATTAAACAAAAGCTCAACAAATACCTAGAAGTTTTAACAACGAATCAGCTATGTATACTGTTCGGTTTCAACAAACTCCAACGTTCCGATTAATTCGATCTGTAATATCATGTACATTGTATTCGTTAAAGCACATTCGTTAAAATAATGCAAGAAATTACTCGACAAAAATAACAAAATATGTCGACCCTATACATTTCGTAAGATTTTCGACAGACGAAAACTTAATTTAAAAAATTGTGTTTTAATTTCAGTTTACTAATTTTTATAAACAAAGCAGTTAGTTACTCACCGATATGGGTTTTCATGTGTCGACTTAATTGAAGCTTCGTTAAACATCTAAAGGCACAAATTTCACAAGATAACGGTTTCTCGAGGCATTGGGTTTCTAAATGTTCTATTAGTTGCGATTTATCACAAAACTGGATTCCACAAAGGTAGCACTCACATTTGATCTCTTCGGGATCTACAAAAGGGATTTCTTCCTTAATGTCGATCGAGTGATGCAGATCTTCGATGTTGAATTCTGCATCGTCCGGTTCTTGTTTAATTTCAAAATTACTACTTTGTCCTAAACACCGGAGCTCTTCCAAAGGAGTTTTTCGATCCATAGCGGTAATATAACATAAAAATATAACTTTTACTGTTTTTGAGGTTATGAGCACTGATTGTGAGTCATTGCACGATGACGCCCAAGGAAACAAAATGTTGCTGTTTTTCTTCTGCAAACTACACAACAAAGTTTGTAGTTAAAAGTAAAATATCCAGTTGTATTATTCACTATTCATCACAATGTTAATTTTCCAACAAAGCAGACACAAAAATATCGTTTAACTTAAAAGAAATGTCTGTTTCACCAGCACCGGCAGAATAAAACTTGGGCAGTGGCTGTTGCACCGCGCTTTTCCCACATATGTACTCATAATGTCACAATAATTATTTAAATATATAAATATAATATGTGCAGGGTTGGCAACTCTAAAAAATTTAGCCCCATAAAGTACAACTCAAAAACCTCTAAAAAAATATTATTAATGAAATTGCCAACGATTTTGTTCCTCGCAATAATATAGCACTGAGCTTTTTTTTTTAGTTTTTTTGCGCGTTTTTCAAGGAATGCCATAATGGGAAGCTCCCCCCTTTATACTTTTATTTTTGTAATAAACAAAAATAAATAAATAGGTATTCGAAATTTAAAAATCCCTTAAAAAAACCATTTCACTTTTTTTCCCCTAAATTTAGGGGGAAAACCCCTAAGTTGTCAGCCCTGAATATGTGCACTGTTTTAGTACTTTGAATAAGGGGAATTTTAGGTATTTTAGGTACGTTTTTTAAATTTTTTATCCCTTTCCTTACCTATCCACATCTTACATCCCCCCCCCCTCCTGCCTCTATGTAAAAACCCAAGCTCGGCCGTCTCGATTTAATTCGAGTACCTTAAGTGCTGGGTCACCGCATCCTGTGACTCCCAAGTCCGGTGTACACGATAGGGCCAAGGCTCCTATCCTGAATGCCTAAAAAGGAGTCGCGGACGCAGTGATTCTAGAGGCCGCTCGCCGTGAAAAGTACCCGGGCGTACCCCGGACAATTATCACAGCGCAGTGACCCATGGAATACACCTGCAATGCGGTCGCGCTAAGACTCGTCGTAAATCGACTTTATCGGGTACGATCCCTTATAAAAAACGCCTCCTATGATCATCCCACTAGACACGGAGTATACAGATAATCTGTGGTATCCATTAACGTTCCAGAACTGAACTGAACTGAATGAAGCTATGATCTTGATCAGGGCTGTTGTGATGTTGGCTTGAATCAATTTGAAGATGAAGCCTTGGTGCCAAACCTTATCGAAGGCCTTGGAGACATCTAGGAAGACTGCAGCTGTGGATTGTTTTTTGTTGAAGGCGAGGGTGACCTGCTCGACGAGTTGCAGGATTTGATGGGTGGTCGAGTGTACGGGGCGGAAGCCAAATTGTTCATCCTGGATGATTCCTTTTTGGTCCAATTCATCTTTTAGCCTTGTTAGGATGACTTTTTCGAGGATTTTCCCAATCGTTGGTAGAAGACTGAT
The DNA here is from genome assembly GCA_949152465.1 of Cantharis flavilabris. Taxonomy (NCBI): domain Eukaryota; kingdom Metazoa; phylum Arthropoda; class Insecta; order Coleoptera; family Cantharidae; genus Cantharis; species Cantharis flavilabris. The sequence continues at coordinate 10,157,466 of OX424437.1, forward strand.
GGGGCGGTAATTCTGCGGAAAGGTTTTATTTTTACCTGGTTTATGGATTACTACTACTTCGGCTATTTTCCATTTGTCGGGGAAGTACTTCAGTCGGAGGGCCGCGTTGATGATGTTAGTGATTGAGGATACTGCTTTTTTCGGGATGTGTTTGAGTGCGGTGTTTGTGATGCCATCTGGACCTGGAGCTTTTCGTCTTTTGAGGCCTAGGATTATTGATACCACTTCCTTTGAGGAAGTTTGGATGATGGTGGAAGAGTCTTGATTTTCGAGGGTGTTTTTGACCGTTCTGTTTACCCAGTTGACGTGATCGGGGTCGTCGTGGTTTTCATTTGGTGTGAATTGGGCTTCGAGGGTGTCAGCGAATGCTTCGGCATTTTCTTCGTCGGTGAAGGCCATTCCTTGGGTACCGTGGATGGGGGGAATCGAGGTTTGTGCCGAAGTGAGTGATTTGACCATCTTCCAGACGGAGTTGTCCTTGCAATTGAGGTTATCTAGTTTGTCGGCTCAGCTTTCGTTCCTGAAATCATTTAGCGTTTTTCTAACCTGCTTGCAGAGTTGATTTGCCTTGTTTCTGTCGGTGGGGTGCCAAGTTTGTCTTGCTATCTTTTGGGCTCGACGTTTTTCTTGTATTAATGATTTTATGTGTCCTGGGAGGAGCTTATTTCGATTGGGAATGGGCCTGGAGTTGCTCGCTGCTGTTTGGGCAATTTTGATGTGAGATTCGAGGGCATCAATGGTGTTTGGTGTTGATTATTGGGATGGGGCCCATATGTTCGAGGAGATGTTGTTGGAAGTACGGCCATGCGATTGTTGTGTTGGTTTGCTCGATCGGGGTTGGTTGGAGATCTTCTCCCAGGTTTAGAAGAACTGGGTAGTGGTCGGAGTCCAGGGGGCCGCTGACGGAAAGGTGGTGCGGGATTGTGAGGTCCTTGAAGATTGCAATGTCTAGTACGTAGTCGGAGTTCGGGCCTTGAATAGCTTCATGGGTGGGTTCAGTAGGTGCCTCCACTTGGAAATCCAGACGAATGGAGAGTTCCTTGATGGTTTTTCCGGCTTTGTTGGATCTTTTTGAGTACCAGTCGGGGTGTTTTGCGTTAAGGTCGCCTGCAATGAGTTTGGGTCCGTTTCCTTGGAGTAGGGTGATGTTGTCAGTGGACAAATTTGGTGCCTTGGGTAGATGGTAAACCGAGGAGATCTGTAAAAAGCCGTTATGTTTAATTGCAATACCTATTGAGGTGGATTCGAGGGTGATTAGTCCAGGTGTTGTGATTTCGTGGTGCTGGAGGTTTTTCTTTACGTATATGGCCGTTTTCCATGGCCTTTTCCATGGCGAATGTTGCGGTAAACGGAGTAGTTCATCATTTTGGCCTTTGTGGACGGCCGCCAGTGGGTTTCGCTGATTAAAATTACATCTAGATCGTGGTCTTCAGCAAATTCTTGGAGTTCACTTCTTTTCGTTGGTGTGAGGCTATTTGCATTCCAGTATGCAATTCTGAGATGGTTTGGGATTTTCCTGGATTGAGTGTTACTCATTTGCGTTTTTTGGTTGGCTTGAGGTGGCTGGTTTTTCGTGTGCGAGTTTAGCGGGTGGAGCTGGTGACTTTGAAGTTTTTGACGACTTCATCGATGGTTTCTTGATTTATTCCGTGTTTTGTTAAACTTGCCAGTATGAAAGCGAGTGCTCTGGGGGTGATTTCCGCGGCTTCTTCCTTGTTTTGATTCTCCTGGATGGTGGGCGGAGCTTCATCGTGGTGTGGAGTTTGGCGATGTAATTGGCTCGGATATGTTGTTTCAGCATAGGAGCGGTCTTGGGTTGTTCGATATGGTTGGAATCTTGGGTAGAAGTTTTCTTCTTCGTATGCTTTTCTGTTGTATTGTTGATACGGGATTGTCCTGTCTTCGTTTTTCTGTGTGGGGCTTCTATTTCAACATCAATCCTGGTTAGTTGTTGGATGTCGAAAATTCTTTTTGCGTCTTCGTTTTTCTCCAGCGTCACCATGATGAGGGGAAGTGGAGCCCGGTCGCGTCCGCGGTACATTCTCGCGGCTGAGATGAAGTTGAATCCTTGGCGATGGAGGTCATCGTGGACGGCTTTGATTGGGACTTTTGGATACACCCCTTACAACCACTTTAAGTGGTTTATCTTCGTTGAGTTGGTGGAAGTAGAAGCCACCTTCTTCGGGATTTAAAGCTGATTCGAAAAGCGGAGCATGTTTCGATGATCTTCAGCGATGGCTGGGGTGATGGCCATGCCACTTGCTACATTCTTGACTTTTGTGAATGAAATCTTCTTTTTGTCCATTTCTATGCATAATTCGAACCATCTTGCTGCATTCCGGAGGGTGATCGGTGGGATTCTGGGTTGTTTGACCTGTTGCGGGGTCGGGGATCGTCTTGGACGGTTTCTTTGGGACGATGTGGAGCTGCAATGGCTGCTGGGTCGGGAGTTTACTCTTGCCAATTCTATGTCCTCTTCATTTTCGTCGTCTTGGTTTTGTTGGGTGTTTGGGTTGTCACGGGTACCGTCGCCGAGGAGGCGGAATTTGTTGTTCGTCATTATCTCCTCCGTGGAGGAGTTAGATTCGAACTGGTGGTTTGTTATAATCAAATAAGATTCTGTTCTGAGTACAAAAAGTTCAGAATTAATTAGTCTTGGCAATAAACTGAATGGTTTGCAAGCAGTTTTTGTTTATCGAAAAAATTAATTTGAATTTTTAGAAATTTCTTTCAGTTGTCGGTACGTGAAGAGCAGTTGATCGTTGTTAAAACACAAGTTGTTCGTACGGTGGTCACAGGTCGAACTTATGACCGCTTTTTATATTTTCTCCTATTGTCGTGATAGGGGGCTGGTTTTAGTATTTGCTACATTACAAAAATCTAGTGTGCCAGCTAATAGCTGCGCTGCCTAGCAATTGTTTTAAACATTGTTGCCGGCACCGGCTCCCTAGCCACTGCACTACAGTGCCATGCTGATCCACGTAAGCATTTTCACATGCAATAAAAACAGTTAATTATAATATAGTTAATAGCTAAAAAATGGATATGAATAAACTGGTGTTTTCGGAAGAATTAGTAAAAAGTGAATACCAAGAAATTAAAACAGAATGCCTGGATATCAAATTTGAAGACTTGCATCATTCCATCGAGATTAAAGAAGAGATTTCCGTTAAAGAATATCCACTGGATGAAGATTGCAAAACACATGTGGAATGTCTGGTATGTAATGTGATGTTTACTGATGCACTGCAACTTCGGGAGCATGAAAAAATTCATAACGGAGAGAAAGTGTTTCAGTGTTATCTTTGCAATTATAAATCTTCTCGAAAGGCGGATTTGCAAAATCACGTGCTGACTCATATGGGGGAGAAGGCGTTTGCGTGTAAATTTTGCGATTATAAAGGCGCTTACAAAAGGCTGTTGCAGGGTCATGAACGGACTCATACCGAAAAGAAACCGTTCCAGTGTAAAATGTGCAATTTTAAATGCTTTCAAAAAGGGCTGCTAGAAATTCATTTGCGAACTCACACCGGAGAGAAACCGTTTGGTTGTTCAATTTGCAATTGTAAATTTTCAAATAAAGGCCAACTGAAGAGACACATTCAAATTCACACCGGCGAGAAGCCCTTCCAGTGCAAAATCTGTGACTTTAAATGCAGTCAAAAAGGCCATTTGAATGTTCACTTACTTACTCACACTGGGGAAAAACCGTTTGAGTGCAACATTTGCAAGCATAAATTTTCCCAAAAGGCGCAATTGAGAGATCATTTGCGAACTCACACCGGCGAAAAGCCGTTTGGCTGCAAAATTTGCAAATTTAAATTCTCTCTGAAGCAAACTTTGAAAAATCATTTACTAACGCATTCTGATGAGAAGCCGTTTAAGTGTGAAGTTTGCGATTATAAAGCTTCTCGAAAAACAAACCTGATCTACCATATACGAATTCACACAGGCGAGAAGCCATTTGAGTGTAAAGTTTGCGATTATAAATCTTCACGTCCAGGAGATTTAAGAGAACACGTGCGAGGGCATTTCGGCGAAAAACCGTATGAGTGTACATTTTGTGATTATAAATCTTCTCGAAGAGGATCTCTGAAATGTCACATACGAACACATACCGGGGAGAAATCGTTTGAGTGTAAAATATGCGATTATAAATGTTCTCGAAAAGCAGATTTGAATATCCATTCAGTAATCCATTCGGACAAGAAACCGTTTGAGTGCAAAATTTGTGATTATAGATGTTCTCGGAAAGTATATTTGAAAGCCCACTTGCAAACTCATTCAGCCGAGAAACTGTTCCAGTGTAACAATTGCAATTATAAAGCTTCTCAAAAGATGTATTTGAAAAGACATTTACAAAAACATACCAAGGACTATGTTAGCCGCCCAATGTCACCCTTAATAGTACCCAAATCCGAATAACGGTGAGGAAATATTGAATTAAGAATCGGTTTGCGTCCGGGAAGGCCGTTTCGGCGCGGTCGGTTATGCGCAAACCAGTTTGGAGCTAGATTAATTTAGACCAAAAATTTCACTTTTTCCTATATACCATTGGAAATAGGACAATTTTTAAATTAGCTATATTAAAAAAAAAATTTCGGAAAAAGCTACATTTGAAAATTGAAATTTTCCATATGTTTAGCATAGAAATTGGAAATCACGGGTTCTCTGTTGACGGTACGTGTGCCGCGCCACATGCGTGTCGTACCTCTTCAAGTGCCAGCTTCCCAGTCGAAGTGAATTAAGCAAGTTAAGCGTCAGCCAAAATGGCCCGGAGCGCCCGTAGGGAGCGAAGGGCTGCGTAGGATCAGTTTTGCCGTTTTTAGAAAATTAATAAATAATCCAACAAAAAATTTTTTTTATATTCTTAAAAAATTGTCCTCTTTCCAATGGTATATAGGAAAAAAGAAAAATTCGAATTCGTGGAGTCAATTCCCTGACAGTTTCCAAATTTTCTATATATAAAAGTATTTTATTATAAATTCAATTTTAAATTATAAAATTAAATTCTCGCGCCGAAACGTCCTCTCGCCTGAACGTGCTATAGTGGTTTGCGTCTACCGGTTTCGCTTATCCATGAACCGTCATCAAAACAGTGTCGGATAAGTACCCTGAATTAAAACCACATAAATTGAATTATAAATTTTTGAGTTAGAAGTTGAGTGTTAATTTTGATATTGTTAAATTATTTATAAGTGCAATTAATAATTTGTAATTTTTATTGTATTTTTTACAAAAATTTTTAACTTTGTTTTTTACCACTTTACCACTAACAAATTTTGCAAATTTTTGTTTTCGATTATTTTTATAATGTATTTTTGTGTACCAACCACAATTATAAAATTTATATAATTGCCTGATTTCAAATAAAATATTAAAAATTATATAATTTTTTTTCTGAGATAATTGTTTAATATTTATATTAATTAAATAAAAATTATTTAATTTTTTTATTGATTTTATATTTATGTTATGCTCGATTATATTATGGACCATTAAAAATCATGATTTAATCATTATTGTAATTTTATAAAATTATTTTATTTATTTTATAAAAAATTATTTAATTATTTTTTAATTAAAAATTTTTTTGTCATATCACTAGTTCATAGGGGGGCTATATCTGAAAATAATCAAAATAGTGAGAAATATAACATAAGTTCTTTACGGATCGTATTCGTTATCTGACTGACGCTCATGAATGGATTAATAAGATTCCTGCTATGATAATCATAATTTTTACTGACATAATTTTGTTTTAAAGCGCAACCAGTGGCGGATCGTTCTTCTCCTAGGTTTCCAAAATTTTCTTGCTGACTACTAGTGGACCGCACATCAGTAGTTGACCGGTGATATAAAAAATTGATATATGATGCTTAAATATGATCAGAGATCATATAAATTAATTTCAAAATTTTTCTCGACGTCATCTGTGTTTAGTTCCTCCTTAAGTTTTTCTCGATTGATTTTGCGTCTGGGATGTCTGGAGGGTATCATACCCTTCAGCATTGACTACAACGATAAAACGATGCACTGGGGGGAATACTCCACAGACCCCCCGGTTTGACATATCTACACTGAAGCTCAATTAATATTTGAAGTTGTACTTATAAATAAAAATGCGCTTATCCTTAGACCCAGTAAAATAGTGAAGCTTGCGAAGCTAAAGATGAACTAACATATAATAAACCTAACTGAATGCCTTGAAGAAAGCTTTTCCTGAATTTTGAATTTAAATTATTTTTAATTTTTCTGTATTTTGTATTCTAATCTACATTTTTCAAGTTAAACCAGAAGAGTATAGCCTAAAAACTACTATCGTTTGAATCTATAATTGAAATAACTCTCGTTACTGTATTCATGCGCGTCACTGTTAGACAGATAGGTAGACAGGTCCGTATTTACTAAAGACATTGGTTTAAATACTGTAATTTACCAAAGAAGACCAACCAATCGAGTTCCATACCATTTAAGTTCTACATCAATTTAGTTCCACTGTATTTATTTGTTGAGGGGTTAGGGCGGCCAGAATTTTTTAAATGAAGTCTTGAAATGTTCAAAATTTTCGTAAACTTCCCCGTGTAAAATGTTGCTACGCCGCTGTGTTTCTAGGGATAAATTGGCTGACGTCTAGGTTTTTCAGCTAAACCAATGTTTGACAACCCTGGTGTCATGGCGGCCTGTCATTTGTCGTACTTGACGTACTAATGTAACCACAGATTTCTAACTATTTACGTTTTAATATAATAGAAATCTTTGAATGTACCTGCATTACATTATTTAGTGAATTTTGTTTAAATAAAATCATATTTGTATTGATAATAATCAATAATCTCGAACAACAACATTGAAATCCTTCTAAACTAAATCCACATTTTTGTTGCAAAAAAATAATTTGTCTCAAATAATCTGAAACTATGGTAAGTAAAATAAAACTATTTTCACTGGAACAACGAAGTTCTTCACTTAAACATTTAAATTAGTTATTAAATTATCTCGATTCTAATCCTAACCGAACATTATGTAGGGTTAAGAAATCTCCGAACTCACAACATTATTACAACTGCGCTGCCATAAATCACTCGTGTAGTAAGCTTAATATGGATGAGGTGGTATTTTCAGAAGAATTACATAATTTTGGAAAAAAAATTAAAACGGAAGATGTAAAACGAGAAGATGAATTGGAATTGGACAGCGGAGAAATTAAAATTGAAAAGGTAGAAGAATTTCATAAGTCCTTCGACGTTAATGAAGATATTTCACTAAGAAAGCATACAAAAATTCGTCCCTTCAAGAAAGTGTTTGAATGTGACAGTTGCGATTATAAATGTGCTTATAAAGCACTTTTGAACAGTCATTATGAACTCATACCGGCGAGAGACCGTTTGGGTGTAAAAATTGCAATTATAAATTTAGTCGGAAGGAATATTTGGAACTATTCCTGTTACATTTGCAGTTATAAATGTTCCGAGAAGGCAGCTTTAATACATCATTTACGAACTCATACCGGAGAGAGACCTTTTGCGTGTACCACTTGCAATTACAAATGCTCTCAAAAGGAAAGGTTAAAGATTCATTTACGAAGACATACTAATGAGAAACCCTACGGGTGTAACATTTGCAATTATAAATGTTCTCAAAAAAGGAATTTAACAGTTCATTTACGAAGTCATACTATCAAGAAAACGCGAGAAAAAGAAAGAAGAAAGTAAGTTGCAGTCTCTTTTGTCTAACGGTGCAATAACTGGATGAATCTAATTTAATCTGCAAGCTCCAAGCGAATGGAGCAGATTGAAATGGACATATTTTTTCTTAACAAATATGTTTTAGTTTTGTTTTAAATTTAAGTAAGTAGTTGCAATTTTGTTGTTTTTATTCGAATAATGTAATATAAACTTTTAGTAGAGTGAGACGATTAGATAACTAACAGATGACGAGAACAAAAAACCAAGGGGTAAATATCCAGTAAAATTTGTGTACACAAGACTCGAAATTGCAAAGATTCGAAAAAATTTCAAAGATTTCCAAGGAATTCCAATGATTGTCAAGAATTCAACTATATGATACTGATGAGACCTAATGAGGTCGAAACATTTCTATCATTGTTGGGTTCTTGATTATATCGATTTAACTTTGAATTTTTACAATTCTCAGATGGAACAAATGAAAACAGATTTGGAACAAACGAAAACAGACTTGAAGCAAATGAAAAGTCAGAAAAGGGACTTCTTAAAAAGCTCATATTTTTGACGTCTTATGAAGGATCTGAGACCAAATTGTTGGCAACGGTAGCACTGAGTGATACCTTTTCTTGCCCTATATTTTTCCCAGTAGACTGATGTTACCAACACCCCGAATGGCTTGGATTTCCGTAAACGTCACATCGCTCTCAAATGCCACTTTAAATTTTGGGTAATAAATATTGTCTTTATTTAATAGTTTGACACTGATCACTTTTTTTTTTTTTTAACTCCTTTTATTTATTTACAATCTGTACATTGTACATTCAGTAATTTTTGTAGCTGTTATTGACATGAAAGGCAAACCATCCAATGACAGTAGCCAAAAACTATAATTTACAACATATTATATCTTAGTTCTCGAATCTATGCGGTAAGTCCAGAAAATTTGCTTTTTTGAGCCTCCTTATTTGGTTGGTGTTGATTTGTAGATTCCTGGCAAGGTCATTTGGATGTTCCGCTAACCTATGATAATATCTGGCACTACTAGCTCGTATTTCTTCTCTAACGGTGTTTACTCTTAGTTCTCGGTGGATAGCTTCGTTGGTTATGTACCATGGAGCATTACTTATTTTTCTCAGTGTTTTAGATTGAAATCTTTGTAATATTTCAATGTTTGAGTTGCTGGCTGAACCCCATAGCTGGATACCATATGACCAAATGGGTTTAATGATGGATTTATACAATAATAGTTTGTTTTCGATTGTTAGCTGGGATTTTGAACTGATTAGCCAGTTCAACTTATGTAGTTTGACGCCGAGTTGTTTTCGTTTGGACCATATGTGTTTTGTCCACGTTAGCCTTCGGTCCAGATGCATACCAAGATATTTTGTATCTTCTGCTTGGGGAAGACTATTGCCATTTAGGAAGACTGTCGGACACGTTTCTCTGCGCATTGTGAATGTGACATGCACAGATTTTGTTTCGTTCGCCTTGATTTACCACCGTTTCATCCATTTTTGGATACTGTTCAAATTCGCCTGCAGAACATCTGACGCGATGGATGGGTCTGTGTGTGATGCCATGACAGCTGTATCGTCAGCGAAGGTAGCCACCATAACGTTAGTGGAAACTGGGAAGTCAGCAGTAAACAGGAGGTACAGAATTGGCCCCAAAACACTACCCCGTGGAACTCCAGAATCGATAGGAACTAGTGCTGAATACTCATTTTCGACCTTCACCTGAAACATTCTTTCCGTTAGATAAGATTTTATTAGATGATAGTAAGCAGCCGGCAAATGTAGTTTTATTTTATACAAGAGACCATCATGCCAAACTTTGTCAAAAGCTTGCGTCACGTCACTTTTTTTCCTCTAGATTTTTTCTGATTTCCTTAGCTACTCTGTGAACCTGTTCAATTGTTGCATGTTGATTTCGGAAACCAAACTGATGGTCCGGTATGAGATGTTTTTCTATTAATGCAGGTAGGAGTCGATTAAGCAGCAGTTTTTCAAATAGCTTAGAGAGAATGGGTAATAAGCTTATAGGCCTATAGGATGCAGCTTCCTCTGGCGGTTTACCAGGTTTGGGAATTAGTATTATCTGAGCTACCTTCCATAGAAGAGGAAAATATTGCAGACGCAGCATTGCATTATATATATATATATGTAATCAGTTTTACTGCTTTTGGTGGTAGTTGAGCAAGTACTGTTCCGGCGATAAGGTCGTGTCCCGGCGCATTTTTAGATTTTGATGTTTGCTGGATGGCCATTGAAACTTCATTGACTGTGACTGGTTTGATTGGAGTTTTTTTTCACTTTTTTTTTTCTCTTGAGTAGGTGTATTGATAAAATTGTATATTTGTTCCTCATCTTCTGTACTTATTTCTCTCGGATACGGTTGAAATACATTGGCAAGATGTTTTGCAAATACCTCTGCCTTCTTCTTACTATTTCTAGCCCATGTGGAGTCTGATTTACGAATAGGTGGGATTGGTTGTTGTGGTCGTTTAATTCGCTATGTGGCTTTCCAAAGCGAGTATTCGGTAGCTTTCGTTGGAGAGAGATTCTCGAGATAGTTACTAAACGTTTGGTTTTTGAAGTTCTTCAACATATTTTTGAGTTCTCTTGTTGCTTTGTTGAGTTTGTTTTTGGTAGTTGCGTTTCGAGTATTTTGCCAATTCCTCCTTATTTTGCGTTTTTCAGCTATGGCTTTTTTTATTTCGATGGGATAGTTATCGATGGCTATTTTTTCTCTGGAGTTATTCGGGGTGGCAGACCAGGCTGCCTCTTGGATCGAGCTCGTTAGGTAATCGACGGCGTCATCAAGTTCTTCTGTTGTTTTTAGTCTTGTGTTTAGTGATATTTTATCTTCGAGTATTTTCCTGAATAATTTCTAATTAGTCTGTTTGGTATGCAATGCAGGAGATTTTTCTTTTAGGATAACTTGGGATTTTATTGTTACCAATATAGGTGAGTGATCGGATGAGAGAACTGATCACTTTTGGGTTCACAATTTTTAAAGCGTTCAAAACTTCCGCTTCACTCATTCGCTGTACACCTTTTAATACAGCCATCATATTTCTTTCGTTCGTATGGCTAGACGAATGAAATTGAGTGCCTAATGAAATGAGGTTTACTTTCAGACAAAAGAGCTTTTAAGAATTCTCTTTTGTGAAGTTCTTTATGAGTTCTTTTTAAAGAAGTCTTGATTCGATCGCTAGGTGGCGCATTCGAAGTCTTAAGTACTTCTTAAAAACGTCTTTCTGATGTTGGAGTCATGCAAACCTAATTAAGACGTCATATTGCTATCTGGTAACTTATTTATAATATAAACTGCAATTTTCTATTTATATTGTTTAGAAATGCTTAGCTTTGTCAAAAAAATTGTTTAGAAATCCTTTATTTTATTTTATATTCTAGGATTTTATCTCGCGCTTTATTTCGGAGGGGGGGAGTTTGAACCCCCAAAACCCTCCCTCAGATACGGCTCTGTTTGCTACCATATTCTCCTTCTGAATTAATTGAAGACGTCGCTGTGGTGTCAATGGAATGATGGACGTCTTCCAGTTTGATATCCATGTCGTAATTTGGTTTAATCATTTTCTAATCCTGAAATAAAATTACCACCTTGATATATAAATTGCAATTTTGTCAAACCGTCAGGCAACCTACTTGTGTTAATAAGGTATGGTTTTTCAGTTATTCTAAAATGGCGACTAGCAACGAATGACTATGATGACGAGTACATACAACCAAATACAGTAGAATCCGCTTAATGTGATCACTTTGGGCCAAGAACATTTTGATAACATTAACCGACTGATAACAATAAGCAAATTTTATAAAAAAAAAAGGAATTTTAGAAGAATTAGGTAAATTAGCAAGAATAAACTAAACTTAAATTGAAGTGTATAAAGCAAAGTGCACATTTAGCAAATTAAAAGTAGAAACACGCCATGAAACGAGAAACTTCAATAGTTTTTGTATAGAAATTAAAATGAGTGACGTGTTTTGTAAAGATATAAAAAATTTCAATGGCAAATTAGAAAAAGAGATTATTCCGTAGGAAATTCCTTGAAAGTGATAATAATAAGCGGCGTTTTGATCACATTATCCGGTGGTTTTTGTATGTAAACTAATTAAAGCGGCCGGTTCCCAGTCAAAATGATCACAATAACCGACTGATAATGTCGCAACCTGCTCTCTCTTTGATATTTAAAATTGATTATTTGTTGTAAAAATCGTAGATTTTGATTAAATGAATAGAGAGAACAGTACGGCGGATTACTTATTTACTAGATCGATAGCGATCGCTGCCACCAAGTGCTGATTGATAGTTAATTACGAATGCACTACTTCGTAATTACTGCTGATAAAAACAAAACAAAAAAAGAGTGAAATTTTGGGTAAGCGTGGCGCTGATTTTTGTACTAAATTTGGAAGCGCAGGATGGACTTCTCTCTCTCTAACTTACCTTCTATTGTTGGCAAAGTGGTTTATGGTTTTTTTCGCAGGTACTCTATTTTAAGCTTTAACAAGCTTAAATAAAAGATTGAATAGCATGGATCACAATATATTGTAAACTTATTAAATTTATAACGAAATGACAATAATAATAACCCTTTTACATAATATTAGGAATAAATCTTACTTTAAAAAAAGTTACAATTTTGCTGGATATAATTGGATCGAATTTCTATTTGGCGACGCTTAATTAACCGACCCGTTTGAAATAAAATATGAATTTACTTGATTGACTTCGACTTCAAAAACTAACTCGACTGCAACTGCAACTTCAACTTTTTAAAACTAAAAACGGCAACTCAACTGACACTTGAACTGACTAGAAAAACTAAAACTCAACTGAAAACTAACTGAAGACTAACTGACAACTTCCTGAAGACTAAAGACTAAAAAAAGACTGATAACTTCCTAAAGACTAAAGACTAACTGATTTTTGCATGTACATGTCTTTTTATAACATTTAATTTGGGAGGTTTTTTCCCTTCCTACTCTCGCGAAAACATCCCTTCTATCTACTTCAAGCCGATGTTAAACATAAATCTTCATCTTGATTTTCTAATCTTTAGAAAATCAAGTGTATTGTTCAGTTTCCATTTTACATGGACCATTATTTTATCTCAAATTCTAAGTCAATGTCGTTTTTCTATTTTGGGGCCGTCCATTAATTACGTAAGGACGATTTTTGTAATTTTTGACCCCCTCCCCCCCTCACATAAGGGCACATAAGATTTTGGCACCCCCCCCCCCACATCTTACGTAAGGATTATTAAACAAAAATAATGTAGGCCCCCCCCCTCTCTTCCGCTTATATTTATAAAATATGAATAACAATAATATTGTTATTATACGAAAAATACAAAAATTTAAATCAAATTTTGTTTATATAAATAAAAGTTAATAAAGATTAATTAATTACATAAAAAAGTGACAAAAAATTAGTAATAGTTAATATAAAGGTAAAAATAACTAATTTAATTTAAAAAAAGTATTTTACGTAAGGAATTTGTCGGACCCTCCCCTCCCCCACGTAAGGGTCCGTAAGATTTTCGATACCTCCCCCCACCCCTTTTTTTTTTTTTTTTTTTTTTGTGAGCGTTGGGAGTGGGGAAATCTTCAAAAGACACCACCCTGATGATTAGGGTGGTAGTGTCGGATTTTTACCGACTAAAACCCCACTCCTTGGAGGTGCCGGGAATCGCTAGGCATTTCTTCCGTACACTCTCCTGCCTCTGGTTTTTTGCCCTTTCGGGACTTTGCTCTTCATGTTGGTGACTCATCTTGTAGTTTGGCCTTGGCGGAGATGATGTCGACCAGCATCCTCTCGATCACCATCCAGAGCTCTTCGCTAGCCAGCATCAGCTTCACGATGTTGGTGGGGGTCAGGGTCTGCCCCAGCTGCGTTTGGGCGGCTAATCTGCGGTCCGTCCATTTATTACAGAAGAAGATAGTATGTTCTGCATCATCGATCTCTCCACAGAAGAGGCAGCTGGGGGTATCGGACCTCTTGAAACGATGCAGGTAGCTCCTGAAGCATCCATGCCCGCTAAGGGCCTGTGTGGTTTCGTAGGTGAGCTCACCGTGCCTCCTGTTTATCCAAGGCTCTAATTCAGGAATTAGACGGTGAGTCCACCGACCCTTATCTGACGCTGTCCATGACGACTGCCACTGCTTTTGGATATCCATACACCTGCCTTTGAAGAGGGTCTTGTTTTCGGATCTGTATTTGGCGTCTCGCATCTCCGCCTTGAGGTGGATTGGCAGAAGGGACGCCAAGACAAGAACCGCCTCTGTGGATACGGTTCTATACGCTCTGCATATCCTCAGGGCGCTCTTCCTCTGGGTTGTCTCGAGCAGGTGCCTGTACGTCACCCTTCTAAGGGCCGAGGCCCATATCGGAGCAGCGTACAGCATGACGGACTCCGCCACGGCGCACAGCAGTCTTCGCTTTTCTTGGCTTGGGCCGCTCAAATTCGGCATTATCTTGCTAAGTGCTTCTGTTGTTTTTGCTGCTCTTGTTGCAACCCTTGTGATGTGGGGCTTGAACGACGGGCACCGGTCGATGTCCACGCCCAGCACTCTAACCTGGTCGCACGGTGTTATGGTGTGACCTCCCAAGGAAAACCGGACCGGCCTGATCCGCCTCTTTCCAATAACCAAGACCGCTTCCGTCTTCTCCGGGACCAGTTGCAACCCCCTAGCAGCCATCCACTCAGCGATGTCGGCGATGGTAGCGTTGACTAATCGCTCCATCTCGTCTTCCGTGTCTGCCTCTACCACGATCGTGATGTCGTCCGCAAAGCAGATGATGCTCACCCCGGGTGGCGTGGGGAGCTTGAGGACGCCGTCATACATCACGTTCCATAGCAGAGGGCCAAGTACCGAACCTTGTGGGACTCCGCTGGACACCGGGAGCGTCTGTTGCCAGAGTTTCTCGTCCACTACCAGAGTCCTGTCGTGAAAGTAACTTGACAGGATGTTGAGGAGGTATGGTGACACCTCCCTCTTCTCGAGTTCTTCCATGATCGTCTGCCATCTCGCCGAATTGAAAGCGTTTTTGACGTCTAGCGTCACCAGAACGGCGTAACGCTTCTTCTTCTTCTTCTTGCCCAATGTCGTTTTGATTCTCTGGACCACGCTGTCGATCGCATCGGTGGTGGATCTACCTCTTCGGAAGCCATATTGTCTATCCGAGAGGCCCTCGGTCTTGTCGATCTCTAGCTGTAGCCTGTGCAGGATCAGTCTTTCGAACAGTTTGCCAGCGTGATCCAGTAAGCAGATTGGTCTGTACGAGTTAGGGAGCTCGAGCGGCTTGTCTCCCTTCCTCAGCAGTCGTAATTTAGCTTTCTTCCAGTTTTTCGGGTATATCCCTTCTTTCAGGTACCCGTTATAAACATCCAGTAGCACCTCTGGTCGGGTCTCTGCCAGCTCTTTGATGATGACCGATGGGACTCCATCCGGTCCCGGCGCCTTGTTGTTGGGCATCTTCCTCGCGGCTGCCTTCAATTCAGCTTCGTCAAAATAAGGGACGTTTCCGTCCCCCCACCCCTTACGTAATTACAGTAGAAACTCCATTATTGGACAATTCCGAGAATTTCTCATGCTAATGGACAGATAATTATGAGCTTATGACGCACAAGTTGTGAGCTTTTCAAAATCCACGACTGCATTTCAGCACGTAGGCAGACAGATTGATTACCTACGTTATAATGCTTACATGATAATAGCAAAATAACGTCATTTTCAATGCTAAAATAAAGGATAATTTAAATTTGAAAAAGAGGTTATTCGAAATTAATAAAAATAAAATATTTACATTCTAATCGTATAATAGTTATGTTATTTTGGTAATGCGTATCATCACAATTTTGTCATTTAATCTATAAAATTAATTCGGTAAATATAAAATAATTTTAAAGTTTATATTATGCTAGTATCTAATAACATTTTTGCAAAATAATTCTTTTTACAAAATTTGTATATTTAAATTACATCATCAAGTTTGCTGGGTAAGGCATAGTGTAAATAAATTCTTATCGTAATCAAGAATAACATGATATGTTTATATCATAATAATAGTTATTTTTATCATTAGGCTGGAAACTGAATTTTTCAGAGTACGAGTTTTGTTACAGGCAGAGGCGGATTAGCCTAGGCCTGTATTTACGAGTACTCGGAAAACAGTTTCCTGCCGCATGATAAACGTAATTTTTTACGCCGACTTGTATAATTTGTTACAAAAAATCATAAAATTTAATTATTTTTTTAAATATTTGGTATTAAACGTCAAAATTTGACGTAAATTTGACTTTTGTATTTAATTATTTTTGTTTCTAGACTAGGCGTGAAAACCAGCTTTTCAAGCCGCATTTGAAGTATGCAATTGAACACTTGCCTGACAGAGGCGTAAAAAGATATTTATTTCAATTCTCTATTCGACAAATTCTATGTTTGGACAGGAAATGGGTCCCGTTTATGTCGAATTATGGAGTTTCTACTGTAATGGACAGCCCCTTTAAAAATGTTAAAGTATTCCGCCCGCTGCGCTATAGTCGATTGTAAATTTTTATCTTTACTTTATAAGTTTCGAACGTTATTGTCTACCAAATATCACCCGATCCAATACTACCTTTTCTTCTCTTGACTTTGAAGTAATGCATTTTGTCAAACTAAACTTTCCATGATTACATTATGATTACACTTCAAGTATCTTTTTACTAAGAATTTGAACATTAGAACAGATAATAAATAAGGCCAGGTGTAAAATAACAATCGCGGGTACAATCTGACAAAACGTGAGACTGTATTTGTACTTTAACATAATGCATTAATTTTCCGTCTATCCAAATGTTAACTTAACTAACATAATTATAATTTTAATTAATTTTTCTTTGGCCGGGTTACTACACCACCCTCGGCTTCTTTAAAAGAAAGGGTATCTATAATACCCTGTCTTTTAGAAATAAAAAAAAAGTAACGGCAAAAAAAATTATAACGTCTTTTATCCCAAGAAATATTTATTTAAGTATTATTGTTTTAACATGGCTACAAGTACGTCCTCGTGGAACAACCGTAGATGGTTAGCGGATCCCCTGTTTCTTGGACACCTTACGCCCCTAGGTATGTCCTTCCTTGGGCACCTGCTGCAGTACGTGTGCCTACAGCGACTTGGTGTTACATTGACTTCGGCCACCTGTTGGCCGCATATCCCACATCTTGAACCTTTGTATTCCGTCAGTCCCAGGTCTCTCCGACGTATAATACCTGACTTGTTATCTAGTGATAAATTTTAGTTAGCATACAATTACAAAACAAAAACAAACGACAACAAAAAAAAATCATTTGGCATAGAGAAGAATAAGTAAAATTAGCTAATCCTAGGTTACAAAAGAGAATCTATTGTTTTTGAACTACAAAAATACAAAAAAAAAATAAGGCCAGGTGTAAATAACAATCGCGGGTACAATCTGACAAAACGTGAGACTGTATTTGTACTTTAACATAATGCATTAAAAAAGAAAAAGAACTCAAAATAAAAAATTTTAAGTAAATTTGTGGTTTTTAGTATGTACCTATTTATGGTTAAATTCAAAAAATTTAAAAAAGAGACAATTAACACATAACAGGTCTGAATTAAGAAAATTTGAAAAAATGAAAAATTCGTAATACGATAGTACAATATAACGTTATTTCATGGTTATTGCCATTGTTCAGTTGCACGCAATCGCTTATATTGTGAAATAAGAAAAAAAAATTTCAAACTAAACAAAAAAATCGACTAAATTGTACAAAATTGACTTACCATAACCTCCAAAGATTATCAAAACTGAACTTGTTACATGAATAAAAATTGTTTAAATATACGCTAGTTGGACAGCTATGGTGCCGCCACCTAGGCGGTGATTTTGTGCATAAATTAGGTGAGAATCTGGCCATAATTGACCAGAAGATGGCGCGGCTTACGCTTTTTTGGGATATCCAACTAGCGTATAGTTGACCTTTCATTGTAATAATTAGCGATTGTTGAGTTTGAGGTCAGTAAAACAAATATTAATTGTCCGACGTTTCGGGTTCTTTTATTGACCCATTTTCAAGGCTACCAAAAATATATATGAAAAATTAACAAACAATCAAAAATAATATCAAAAGTTAAGTAATACAGAAGTAATAATCGAAATATACAAAATTGAAATACAAAAATTTTACATATAAAGCACAAAAATTTAAAATTACATTTGAAAGAAATAATAAAAATTGAAAAACATAAAAAATATAAAAAATCAGTAGGTGGAATACTAACCAGATGGAAAAAATGTTATGAAATAAAATGAGACATCCTTCCGTTTTTTGGCTGCGTTTGACCACGCTTCGACCAGCCACGTGGTGTTTTGTTTAAATACAAATACAAAAACAACTCTAACCCAGAGGGATGATTAGTTCAAACCATAGATAAGAAAGAGTAATATAGATGGCCAACTCTCCGTATTTTTTTGGTGACATATTGCAGCGCCAAAGTGTGTGGGGTGAGAACTAAAATTGAAGCGTGAATTTTGGCGCGCATTTCAAATATTCTGAATGTCACTATGAAACTTGAAAATTTGTACATTGAAATTACAAATATTATTTTCAAGTTTGTGAAAAACTTAAAAATAGTACTCGTAATTTCAATGTGCAAACAATTAAAGTTGATTAAAACAATTAAACACATAAATTAAATAAAAATAATTTTATTATTTTAATTAAAATAGTCAAATTACATTTTACATAAAAATTATATACTTATAACATCTACAATTTAAACAAGTAATTTTAATCTTTTAATTTTCTCCGATTTCTTTTTAAACTTTAGGAAACGTTTGTGTGCCATTGTCCTAACCTGATCAGTATTGTTCTCAAAATTTACCGATCCCAATCCTTTTAAAGTTTTATTAATTTTTTTAATCCAAATTTTAATAAAGAAATGAATATACAGGAAAATGTAATTACCAACAACACAACAGTTAAATTTAATTTAAAAGATTTAAAACAACCAATTAACAACACAACACTAACCAACAAAACAAAATAAAAGAGAGGTTATGACAAAGGTGTTAAGACTTCTTTAATTTATGTCAAGTAGGCAACCATCAAAATTTAGCGCGCCGACTTTAAAATTAACGTACCTAGCGCCAAATTGTACGGGGTGTGAACTAAAACATGTTCCGAATTTTTAAGTGGGAGATAACACCCCATGGTTCAAACTAAACAAAATTAATTCGAACCAAAAACCTCCCGATAGTTAGTTGGAAACACAACAGAAGTTGGTAACATTTGAATTTGAATTCAAACAAAAAACCGCGAAAGCAAGCATGGTCAAAAACAGCAAAAAGGAAGAAGAAAAATAAAAAAGAAAATGAAGAGAAAAGAAAAATAATGAAGATAGTATTCCATCTATGCTGGGTTCATAATATGTATCTAGAATTCTTTTGAAACCGCCATCCAAGTACTCGACATCCCTTTTGTCGTTAATTGACGATCCATGCGAATAGATATGAATCGCCTCTTTTATTTTCCTCTTTTTGTCTATTTTCTCCCGGTCAAGGATACCGATACCGTCGTAGTTGATGTTATGATTTTCGTCAATCATATGTCTGCACAGAGCTGTAAGTCTTTTTGAGCGCTTGTCCCCCCCCCCTCTGTATCAGCTAAACCCAGAGTACGAGCGTTCTTCAAGTCCCTAGTATGCTCTTTTATGCGGACACATAATTTTCTACTCGTCTCACCAACGTATACGGCATCGCAGTCCTTGCAAGGGATTTTATAGACAAGGCCACTCTGATGGTCATAAGAAACAGGATCTTTGGTCCTAGTAAAAAACTTAGAGTTTTTGTTGGGACAACTCAGCCCAAGTTTTATATCAGGAGTAGACTTCAGAATGGAAATTAATTGCTCCGTAAGTCCTCGAACATAAGTGAGGCTAAAAAAATTTTTATCAGAGCTCGAAGATATGTTCTCTTTATTATTATTGTTTTCTTTCTTCTGGGCCAGGGTTGTCTTAAGGAGGGAATTTATAACGGATTTAGGGAAGTTATTACAGGAAAGGATGTGGGATATTTTATTGAGGTTGTCGGATTTGAAAGAAGGATGTGAAACGGTTAGGACTTTTTGGATGAAATTACGTCCGACATTAAGGATTTGATGTTTAGGATGACTTGAAAAATAATTTAAAAATCTTCCTGCTACCAGTCAGTGATGAGAGTACCATTAGGATCCCTAATGACGAGTAAATCAAGGAAGGGTAAGGATTGGTTCTTTTCAATTTCCATAGTAAATTGAAGATCTACATGAAAGGCATTAAAGTGGTCAAGAAGAGAGGAAACATATTTACCATTGATAACGAGAAAAAGGTCATCGACATATTTCTTAATCATTCTTATGCCGTTGTTGTGTTTTTTATTAAAAGACACAACACGGTCGTCAAGAAGAATGTTCATATAAATGGTAGCAAGATCAACAGATATGCTACCGCTCATAGGGACCCCCCTCTTTTGGAGATAAGTCTTCCCGTTAGCCACAAAATAGTTTTTAGTCGTGATGAGTCTTAAAGCTCTTATCAAGATATCGTCAGGAATGTCCAAACCACTCTGAAGCTTGGGAATCTGATTAATAATATAGTCGATAACCAGTTTCGCGGGAACATTGGTAAATAATGATGACACGTCTAAGGAAACTAAGATGTCATCTTCCTGAAGGGAATAATTGGAGAGCATATTCATTTTTTTGTTACATGAAGTATGAATAATTTAAAAATGATTTGAACTAAGAAATTCGTTTACCTAGCACTGCTAGTTTGAAATCCGAAGGCACTGCCCTCTTAATATGATTTCTAAAAACTTTGAAAAAATTCAAAATTCAAAAATTTACCGCGTTTTTTAACCGTGAGGCGTAAAACTAGAAAAAGAACTCAAAATAAAAAATTTTAAGTAAATTTGTGGTTTTTAGTATGTATTTATGGTTAAATTCAAAAAAATATAAGAATAATACAATACGTAGAAAATCAAAATCAAAAAATTTAAAAAAAGAGACAATTAACACATAACAGGTCTGAATTAAGAAAATTATATCATATATATATATAGATATCAAAAAACTGAGCAAAAAATTCTCCCCCCTCGCCTACTACACACCCCTGTAAATTATCGGTAGGAAGGCATATGCAAAAATTCAGATCGATCGCGCGCAAAAAAATTCAATCTTCCTGCCGATACCTACTATGAAAATTTTTTAATTAGCAATAACTCGAGAACGGCGCTAGATATCAAAAAACTGAGCAAAAACTTCTCCCCCCTCGCTTACTACAACCACCGTAAATTATTGGTAGGAAAGCATATGCAAAAATTCAGATCGATCGCGCGCAAAAAAATTCAATCTTCCTGCCGATACCTACTATGAAAATTTTTTAATTAGCAATAACTCGAGAACGGCGCTAGATATCAAAAAACTGAGCAAAAACTTCTCCCCCCTCGCTTACTACAACCACCGTAAATTATTGGTAGGAAAGCATATGCAAAAATTCAGATCGATCGCGCGCAAAAAAATTCAATCTTCCTGCCGATACCTACTATGAAAATTTTTGAATTAGCAATAACTCGAGAACGGCGCTAGATATCAAAAAACTGAGCAAAAACTTCTCCCCCCTCGCTTACTACAACCACCGTAAATTATTGGTAGGAAAGCATATGCAAAAATTCAGATCGATCGCGCGCAAAAAATTCGATAGGTAGATAATTTTAATCGGTCAACCAGTTTTAATTTAATCTAATTGTAATAAAAATAAACAAAAGTAAGGTGACATTTTGACTTAATCTGTCAACTATTTTCAATTTATGTTGGTAATTTTTAAATTGAATTCGCAACTGTCAACTTCAATTGTGACATTTATTAAAATTTTTAGGTTAAAAGATCAAAATGTTTATTTATTTGGTTAAAAATAAAATTTTAAGTTGGTATATTTAAGGATTTAAATGTCAAAGTCAAAGTTTATATCTATTTATTTTTAAATTACGCTTTAAAATTTTATATTTGAAATGGTAAATAAACTTAAAATAATTTTTAGAAGAGGTAGATACCAAAATTACTCAATTTTATTAAAATAATGTCACATTTCTAGTTATTTTTTTTCCTGCCGCCGACGGTTTACTTTCGAAAAAATCTTTACGCCACATGGTATTAATCTATGTCGCTAAGGAAAAGTTTGACTTTCGTGTTTAAAATTGATAATGAAACAGCTGACTTTCGTGACGTTTGGAGAAAAAGTAATATTTTATATTGATCTAACGGTTTAAAAGCTTTGTTTAAATTCAATTTATTTATTTTTATATTTTTAGCGCTAAAGCAGAAGGTAAACGGAAACGGGACGATGAAACGAGTGATTAAATAATATAATTGCTTTAATTTTAAATATTTTTATTTTATTTTAAATAAATCACAACAACCTAATAAATAAAACTTTATTCGCTGCGAGTGATGCTGCCAAATTTAGCTGTTTTTTAGCATCAAAATGCTACTTGGGCGGTTTTCTGCCAGTATGAGTTCGTATATGATTCCTTAAATCTGCTTTTTGGGAACATTTAAAACCACAAACTGCACACTCGTACTCCACACGTTTCTTACCAGTATGAGTACGTAAATGACCTTTCAAATCATGTTTTCGTGAACATCTAAAATTGCAAACATTACATTTGAAAGGTTTTTCGCCGGTATGAGTTCGTAAATGACTTTTTAAATAATAATCTTTAGAACATCTGTAACTGCATACATTACATTTGAAAGGTTTTTCGCCGCTATGAGTTCGTAAATGAACTTTCAAATTTTCTTTTCGAGTAAATTTAGAATCACAAATTGTACATTGGTATGGTTTTTCACCGGTATGAGTTCGAAAATGGTTTCGCAAATTATTTTTTGCGGAACATTTAAAACTGCAAACTGTACACTCGAATGGTTTTTCGCCGGTATGAGTTCGCACATGAACTTTCAAACCATACTTTTTACTACAGCTATAGTCGCAAACATTACATTTGAACGATTTTTCGTCAGTATGAATTCGTACATGTATTTTTAGATGCTCTTTTCGTGAAAATTTCGAATCACAAACCTTACACTCGAATGTTTTGTCGTGATGAATTCGTAAATGCACTGTCAAATGTTTTTTTTGCGAACATTTATAATCGCAAACAGAACATTTAAATGGTTTCTCGCCTGTATGAGTACGTAAATGTTCTTTCAGATATTTGTTTTGAGAACATTTAAAATCGCAAACTTCACACTCGAATGGTTTTTCCCCAGTATGAATTCGTGAATGATTCCGTAAAACATTCTTTTGGTAGCATTTATAATCACAAACTGCACATACGAACGGCTTCTTTCCGGTATGAGTATATAAATGGACTTTCAAGGCAGATTTTTGACAACATCTGTAATCGCAAACTGTACACTTAAATGGTTTTTCGCCTATATGAATTCGTAAATGCTGAATCAAATGGCCGTTCTGAGAAAATTTGCAACCGCAATCTGCACAGATGAACGGTTTCTTGACGGTATGAATTCGCTTAATATGCTCATTCAAATCCCGTTTCCGTGGAAAATTGTAACCGCAAACAGCACACTGGAACGACTTCTCTCCGGTATGAGTTCGTAAGTCCAACGCCTTTTTACGGGTTCGAGCTTTTGTATGAACTACTGGTTCCAATTGATCCAATCGAGAGTCGATCACTAAAATCTCTTCTTTAATATCTACGGAATGGTGCAGCAATTCCAGTTTGATATCCATATCTTCTATCTCTTCAACTTTAATATTTTGTATTTCTGAATTAATCGAAGTATTAGTTGTAGTATCAATTTCCATATTGATATCCATATGATACACTGATTCAATTTCTATACAAAACTCTTCTAATCCGAATTAACAACAAATTCCGGTGTAGTACTTAGATAAGCTAAAATGGAGACAAGCGTCTTCAAAAGTTAACCAAGTCAACCATCTTGGATTACTGTCACCTGTCGTGAGATCTTAGGGGGCAGCATGCAACCTTTGGAAGTGGCTAGAGTTATGGCAAATGGAACTTTTTGGAAGTGGTTCATTTTTGGCAACAGCAATTTTTTCGCAGTTATGTACGACAGGAATGTTTAAAATAAATTATTTTATGTGTAAATTTCACAAATAATTTTTTATTTTCAACAGAAAAATAGAAAAAATTTGAAAATTTTAATTTCTTAGTTTTAAGTAATTATTTTCTTAAAAAGTATTTTTAATTTTAATTTTTATTTATTTTTAATTAAAATATGAAAATTAGAAAAAAAAACTTTTAAAATAACTGACAACTCTTTATAAAAATTAAAAAATACCTGATGATGATTTACTGAAATTTCAAGAAAAGATGTCGCGATTTTGAGAATTGCAGAATTTGCTTAGCTTGACTCAGCAATAACTTGTGAACTATATATCTGATTGAAAAGTATTTCCTACAAAAGTTGCAGAAAATTTTATGCTCTACATTTTTGAAATAGCAATTGTTATCCTAGGTGGCGCTGGAACGAAGATATTCTTCAAAAACTGGTTTAGATACCATTTTTTAGAAAAATTTAGGTGTTCCTCGTGGGTTTTTGGGTCAAATTAAATAAAAATACAGCAATATCTCTTACTGACTAGTTTCGATTTCTTATGCAAATCCTCATCAAAGTCAAAAAAGAAGAACAACCTTTACAATTTAAAAAAAATAGAAGTAAAATCTTCACATTTTTTTTTTAATTTTTAAATCTTTTTAATATTTTAACATTTATTAATTTTCTAATATTTCTGAATATTAGATCACAGCAAGCTTTACAACCATATTAGAACTTATAGCTTTATCATCTTAAGCGAAAGCCCCCTTTTAT
This sequence comes from Cantharis flavilabris, assembly GCA_949152465.1. Lineage (NCBI taxonomy): Eukaryota > Metazoa > Arthropoda > Insecta > Coleoptera > Cantharidae > Cantharis > Cantharis flavilabris. The sequence continues at coordinate 10,182,085 of OX424437.1, forward strand.
GTCTGCTGCGCCTGGACCTGGACTATAGTTCGATCGAAAATAAAAGAACAAGTTTTCTAGAACCCACCTTCCTTAATGATTTATTTTTTCGAGAATATTTCTAAAATGTGTTAACTCAAATTTTTTAATTTTTAACCAATTAACAACTTAACATCCATCCTATTTCAAGTTATAATTTTTTAAACTATTTTTCAAATATTTGCTACTACTGAATTAAATTTTCAAATTTAATTTTTGCGATTTACTACATTCACTGTACGATTTACGTTAAGCAAACGCCACCACATGGAAAAATATTAAGTTAATCTAATACGTACAGTTGGTATAGAAAATTTTGCTTAAAAACCAAACGTTTGCATTATTTTGGTAAACAACATCAAGTGTACGTAATACAGCCGCCATATTGGTGACATTTGGTATCGTCACGAGCAATCGTCCCCATTTATTTAAGTTTATTTTGAAAATTCAACTAAATTATTTTATTATTTTTATTTTATTTAATATTTAAATTTTTAATAATATTTCAATTAATTAATTAAATTAATTTTAATTTTGAATATTTAAATATTTAATTATTTTTATGGATTAAATTATTTTGGTTTATTATTGAAAATTATTATTGAACATTATTGAAACAGGAACCGACTACTCAGATTGTCTTAATACTTTCCGATTTATTAAGCTAGTCGTAGAAGAATCTTTCTTTATGAAATTTGAGAAAGCGAAAAAACCTAAATTTTTTATTTTTAAAGATTAAAGATTTTTTAGAATCTCATTAATCCAGCCATGCGCGTCCGTTGCAACTAATCCTATTACATAAAATCCCAGAACGCTTTTGCTGCTCCTCCAACATGTCAGTTTTCGGTGACAAAAAACACTCTGGTGGCTAGATTTTTTTACCAATCAAAAAATACATTACATTAAGATTAGGACTAAAAATATTTGTCCAATATTAATCCAAAGCGGGAAATTTGTATTTTTAATCAAAAATTGAGGGAAGTTTAACCTTCAGCTAGAAAAAATTAAAACTTGGAAAGCATATTTATCTAATTACCAAATAGCTCACGGAGTTTAGCATCAATTTTCTGTGTTACTTTGAAAGTTAATTATAAAAATAATATGAAGTCAAAATTGTAAACCGGGGGGTCTGGGGGGTGTGGAACACCCTCCAGTACATATCGCAGGATTTCCACTCTTTTAGAATACTTGATAATTCATTGATAATTTTTGAAAGTTTCGCCAGGAAAACCCGAGAAATTTGAATTTTTAAGCAAAAATGAGAGAAATTTAAACCTTTGGCTTAAGGCACGTTTTGCTAAAAACTGTAGCAGCAGAGCAGTTACGGCCGCGTCAACTACGATTGCAATACCTAATGGGAGGTGCCGCGCTTCAATTGTATCGTCTAGCAACACACGTAACAGATATTGCATAAGAGCAGTTAGCCAAGGTTATGCGGTGCGACTTGTGCAATTGCTAGCAAACCGTACCTTTAGAGAATATTAAAGCTTGGAAAAACATTTCTTTAGCTAACTTTGAAAGTTAGCTGTTAAAATTATAGTCAAAATGTAAACCGGGTGGTCTGGGCAGGGCCGTATCTCAGATTTTGGTTCGGCGGTGGGGGGGTTGAACGATAATGTGTTGCGTCAGTCCGAATGCTGGGAGGTATGGAACACCCGTCAGGATCAAGCGCCGCAGGCAATTTTTTTTGAAATTTTCAAGGTCAAGCGCTCTAATGCAAAGTTCTGGAAGTAACACCCTTCAGTTCATATAATAAAATTCCCACTCTGCTAGAATACCTACAGAAGACAGAATTATTATACAAATTTTGTCGGAAAAAGCTGGGAAATTTTTTGTTTTTGAGCAAAAGTGAGGGAAATTAAAACGTTCGGCTAAAGAAAATTAAAATTTGAGAAACTTATTAATTTTTATATTATGAAAAAAATTTTGAATTGCTTCACGGCACATCAAGTTTAGCAGCAACTTTTAGCGTTACATAGAAAATATAGAAAAACGGGAATCACCCAGTAGGAAACAAAAAAAAAAAAAAAGATATCCACCGTTTAGCTGTGGACGGGCTTTCCAGCTAGCAAATAAATAAATAAAAATAATTTAAAGTTATATAAACTTTGTGGTAAACATCATTTTTATCAGGGGGGGGGGCTTTAAGGGTACAATCCGAGTCATCCTTGGGGGGGGGAGTCAGAACGGTATCGGTTCCTTACATTTAGATGGAGGCGTTCATATTAGTGTGTTTTTATGCGATGTAGCTTGACGTGGCTTGACCAATAAATAATTATCAATCAAATTGCGTTCTGTCCCATCACATCACATCAGACAAATGTGTTTCAACCTTTACGGTTAACGTAACTTTTAGAAAGTGGTTAACTTACGGTAGACACAGACGTAACTCTTTTAGTAGTTAAGTATAGTTATACGGCAGAAATGTTTGAAGTGTAATCAATTATTGAAGTTTAATTAATGCAAGAGAATTTCACATATTATAATTTTTATTTTCAACTAAAAAAAATTATCATCTATGAAAGCTTAAAGCATCGTTTTCAGCCAATTAAGGCTCATACACAATTAGTCTGTAACAGTAACGAGAACGGGAACGGGAACGAAATGAATCGTCGGTTCACAATAAACCAGAACGGGAACAGTAACGATAGCTATATAGGGATATTTCATTGGCTAAACTTTGGACAGTTTTAACTTTTGACAGTTTACACATGCGCATAACCATAGCAATAAAAGTTAATCGTTTCTGTTCCCGTTCCCGCTTGTGATTGGAGTCACCTGAATAAATGTATTTTATCTCTTTACTGTTCCCGTTTCTGCTCTCGTTACTGTTACCAGACTAATTGCGTATGAGCCTTTAACGCTACATAATTTAGACGTCAATACGCTAGTTGGACAGCTATGGTGGCGCCACCTAGGCGGTGATTTTGTGCATAAATTAGGTGAGAATCTGTCCACAATTGACCAGAAGATGGCGCGGCGTACGCTCTTTTGGGATATCCAACTAGCGTATTAATAATAAAAAAGCTAACCTTTCTTATTTAAAACTTCGATGTTATCGTTGTATTTGACGTAAATTAGTTAATAAAGTAATTAAAAATTCACTTCAAGTCATATACATCAATAAAAAGTTTTAAACAAGAAATTTCATATTTCGATTCATCCGTCTAACTCATGGGAACCATCGTAAAGAAACGCTTGATATTTCAAGAAGAACACTCTTGAAAAACAACTACCCTAAAAAGCTGATCAACAGGATTATTAAGGACCGAGTTAACATCCTCTACAATGGGAACACCACCATCAATGAATCCAATACAGGTTTCGCTGTACTGCCTTATGTCAAAGGACTCAGCGAAAAAATTAAACTTATTTTGAAACCGCATAACATTAAATTAACTTTCAGATCTCCGAATAACCTGGGTGTTCACTTCTCGAAACTCAAAGATCAGATCCCTCATGAGAAAAAATCGGGTGTGGTGTACAAAGTTGATTGTAAGGATTGCCATCTAAGATATATCGGGCAAACGAACCAATGGCTGAAAAAAGAATGAGTGGACACATTTCTTCAATAAGATGTAACAAAGTCGACTCCACTGCAGCTGCCAAACATGTACTGGAAGATGGCCATAACATGGACTTTGTAAACACCACTATACTTAAGGCAATTCCGTCCTACAAAGAACGTATCTTACATGAGATGATTGAGATAAAGAAAGATAGGAACTCAATGAACAGGAAGACTGATATCAAGGGACTGAGTAGCATTTACAGTCCACTACTTATTTAACTTCTAACTGCGAATATTGGGGTTAAGTTTTTCACCATTGGTCTTTCTTAATCCACGACAACTTTTTAGAATTATTAATACATGCGTCTTCTTTATTTTTTCTTGCATTATCGGGATTTCGTATTATGATTCTGATCAAGTTGTCGGATAAATGTCAATATTCTAAATTAATATAATTTATAGTTACTTTGTAATTGTCATTGTTTTTCAATTCATATTAAACTTGAAAAAGAAAAAGTCATTTTTCGAAAGCTCGTTTAAAAAATGTGTTTTATTTGTGTCCTGTAGCTCAACATTGATAATTCTAATTTATATAAATTATTAATAGATGATAAATTATTAACCCGTCGTTGGTACACATGTGAGCGTACACATGTAAATATATTTACATTTTTAATTAAGAGTAATAATATACATATTTCTATGTACGATTGGACGTCCTAAGTTGATCGAATAATTAATAATGATATAAAAATAACGTGTGAGCGCCGCGCTCACAGTGTACCAATCGCGTTAAAAAATGAAGTGTACCAACGACGGGTTAAATGTAAGAATTCGATTCCGTTTAGTATATTATTTTTTTAAGATTATAAATGAATTGAAAATTATTTGTCATTGTCACTCAATATATATATTATTGCAATCAAAATTATTATTTTCTTCTGGCAAATAAACTTATAATATTTTTGTGGTGGCGTAATAGATGGGGCGATTGTAAGTTTACAAAAAAATTAATTAATTTTAATTCTTTTAATTCTTTTAATTCTCATTAATTCTTTAAGTTGCCATCGGTGGAACTTACATGTTTTGCCCGGGTACCTTTTTGGCCATCGGTGGAACTTACATGTTTACCTTCGGCAGCTTAGCAAAAAAAAGGCTTAAAACCTGACCATCGGTGGAAGTTACTACTGTCCAATAGATGCTTGTGTACTTAATACAGAGGCGGAACTACCGGGGTGCAGTGCACACGGGCCCCCTGCTAAAAGGGCCCCCAGTACTTCCGTACCAGGAGTTTTGCTATATACTGTGGGGTGTTCCACACCCCCCAGACCCCCCGGTGAGTGTTTTCTAAACGCATAGATATATGCTGTATAAATATGCACTAAAACTTTTTGTTTGTATACAAACGATATGTAGATGTATTTGTTCTAAAAGAATAAAAAGTTTTCATATGAAGGTAAATCAAGGTAAACACACACACTTTTGGGTTTTCAAACCGGGGGGTCTGGGGGGTATGGAATACCCTCCAGTGCACTAGCAATTATATTCGTTGAAAAAACAAATTAAAGTTAAATCCCCCCAGTTTTGTATATTTACTAGCCAATAAAAATCGGCCTAAGGGCCGATTTTTTTCGGCTAGTTCGCCCTATCGGGCTCATAGCGGCCTACGGCCGCTTAGCGGCCTGCGGCCGCAAATCTGTAGTTGGTAATCTTCTAGTGGTGCACGAGGAGCGATCGTACCGAACCGAGCCGGCGAAACATTAGCCACTTGATTATTATTTTTAAACATTAAAAGTGTCGATAATAAATCAAATAATTTAAAAGATTTAATTTAATTTAAATTAAACGGCCGATTTCTTTGGCTATCTCTGCGAGGCACGTGGCCTGCGGCTTCGTTAAGTTTGGTCCCGGAGGTAGTTTGGTAGCGGTGCCCGGAGAGGGGGGGGGCGAATGGGGCAAGGGGAGGAGGGAAAGAAGGTGATGAGAGGGGCGTGGAGTGTCGGATGATCCGAGTGTTTCGATTTGTACTTTTTTGCAGGCGTAGGCGCAGTAAAAGATTACTTTTTTGGACCTGTGAGCATGGGCTTGGAGGCCAGCTGAAAATGGTAAACATTTGTTTAAAATTGCAAAAGTGATATGCAATATAAAATGAGTCCGTTTTAATTTATGTGGCATAAATTAAATGTTCGGTTTTATGTTGATTCGAAATTAATATAGAATAATATTTTAAACATTAATATGCTTATTTTTCTATAAAGTGTCTATTGTCAAGATATTTAAAATTTACATTATTAGTAGTACCCGTTCTCGTCCGTGACCAAACAAATGGGGTAAATAAAATTTGAATAAAGTTATTTAATTTTAATTCCAAATTTGTTCTCATCCGATCCGATCAGTTAAACAATATCGGGCACGGTTACTGTTGTGTGTTGATTGCAATCGGTCTGGAGACTTCTTAATCAACCAACTATGAATATGTTGATGCTGGTTCAATGCGTAGATATTTATTGTAAATACTTTTATTAACTTGAAATAGTACATGTGTTTTGAATAATGTTGTATTTTTTACTGTCATAACAAATCTTGTTTTTTTGACTACTTGATATTTTCTAATTGCACGCATATTTTATTAAATCAAGGAATGACTGCAAACATACCGCCCCCTTTGAAGGGATACCTTCAATGAATACAGTAATTGAAAATGATAAAGAACAGTGAGTATAAAAATTAACAAATGATGCAGATGCACATAGAATACATATGAAAGGAAAGGGAATAATGACACTTAAGGTGATAAACTGTTGCTCTGAGGTTGTGGAGATTCCACAGGAATAACACATAGTTGTTTCACTCCACGTTTCACAAGCCCATTTGACGTTTTGACGGTAGCCACACGAACTATATTATCTGCACCGGGATGTAATTCGACGACTCGACCCATTTTCCAATTGAACGGTGGATTGTTGTCGTCCTTGATGCTGACTAGCGAGCCAACTTGGAAGTTGCTAACTGCCCTAGATTTCCATTTTGAACGTTGCTGTAAATTATTGAGGTAGTCGTTGGACCAACGTGACCAAAAATGTTGGAACATCTTTTGTAAGAGCTTGTAACGCTGAACATATGTAGTGCCTTGGTCAATGACATTTTCTTGTGGCACAGCCGTGATTGTGGAACCAATAAGAAAATGACCTGGAGTTAAGGCTTGAAGATCATTGGGATCTTCTGACAGTGGCGTTAAAGGTCGAGAATTCAATACCGCTTCGACCTGAGTAACAATCGTGTAAAATTCTTCAAATGTTAAAATGACATTATGAATAATTCTTTTTAAATGAAATTTAAAACTTTTAACAGCGGCTTCCCAAATTCCACCAAAGTGGGGAGTTCTGGGAGGAATGAAATGCCATGTTATTTGTTTATCTAAACAATAGCGTTTTAATTGATTGTGTGAGCCTACAAAATTTGTGGCATTGTCTGAAAATATTTCGTGACAAAGTCCTCGTCGTGATACAAAACGTTTGAATGCGTTCAGAAATCCTTCTGATGTGAGATCTCCGACAAGTTCTAAGTGAATTGCCTTGGTGGCTAAACATATAAATACACAAACATAGGCTTTGACTATTTTTCTGTTCCTTGTTTTACCATCCTTAATAGAAAAGGGTCCAGCATAATCAACACCTACCTTTGAGAAGGCACGAGATGCTGGAATTACTCTGGGAGCTGGTAAGTTTCCCATTAAATAGGGTACGTTTAGATTAGGTTTGACCTTAATGCACGTGATGCATTTGCGTAATACACTTCGGATGGTCTGTTGGCCATTGATTATCCAAAATTGTGTTCGCAGATTGTACAATAAAGCCCTTGCACCGGCGTGCAAATTTTTATGATGCTCCTCTAAGATGAGTAATTTGGTGAAATTGTGATGAGATGGTAAAATATATGGAAATTTTTGATCATAATTTAGTGTCGCAAATAGTAAACGTCCACCTACGCGGATTAGACCGTTTTCAAGAAATGGGTGCAGTGATAATAGCTTGCTGTTCCTGCTAACCGAATGATGTTGGGTTAACATGTGAATTTCCTTGGTAAACGATTCGCGTTGGACAATCCTGATTAATTGCATTTTAGCATTATCAAATTCCCTTGAAGTAATATCATTGAATGATCGCGTCTCTTTATTACGTTTGCAATTACGATAAAATCTGTAGCAATATGCAACAATTCGTATTAATTTTGAAAATTTTGAAAATTTGTTAAAAAGATCGCTTGAAAATTCGTTGGCATGATTTATGACAAATGAGTGGGTAATGGTTTTGGTCTCGGGCACTTCTGTATGACTTACGTGTGAAGTTTGTTTGGGCCAGTCTTCTTCATTACTATGAAGAAAGTTTGGACCTGAAAATCACAATTTTGAATTGGATAATTGAATGGGATTCATGCCACGCGAAATTATGTCGGCTGGATTGTCAACCGAAGGAACGTGATACCATTGATTTATGTCTGAGTTCTGTTGAATTTGTGATACTCGGTTAGCAACAAATGTATTGAGATTTGCAGGTTGAGTTGCCAACCAATCTAGCACTATAGTCGAATCCGTCCATAAAAATGAATTGTTTGTTTTAATTTGTAATGACGTTATAGTCTTAGTTAGTAATTGTGTCAGTAAAAGTGCAGCGCATAATTCCAACCGTGGTAAAGTAATAGTTTTTAATGGAGCTACCCTTGACTTGGCACATATCAAACGCACAAGTACGACTCCTTGTTCACTTATGGTTCTTAAATAGATGCAAGCTCCATAAGCGGATTGCGAAGCGTCGCTGAATCCGTGAATTTGAAAATGTTTGCTAGAAGAATTCGAAATTTGTCTAGGTATGATGATTGAATTTAAGTGTGGAATTTCATCTAAAAATTGAGCCCATGTGATGCGTAATGAGTCAGGAATTACTTCATCCCAATCTAATTTTATCGTCCATAGTTTTTGCATAATGATTTTGGCTTTAATGGTACATGGACCTATTAAACCTAATGGATCGAATATTTGTGAGACTAAAGCTAGAATGTTCCTTTTAGTGGCTGCTGTTTTTTGTGTATAATGGTTTTTGAATTGAAAATGATCTTCGCGTGGACTCCAAAGAATACCTAGTGTTTTATGCTGTTGGTTGTCTGAAATAATATAAGATGCCTCGGATGAGGTATTCTTTAAGCCTTCTAAGACTTCGTTTTTGTTACTTAACCATTTTCGAAGCTTAAAACCTGATGAGCTCAGTGCATTGTTCAAATCTTCGATCAGTTTTTTCGCAGTGTTAATATCGTCACAACCAGATAGCAAATCATCTACATAAAAATCATTGAGTATGACTTGACTGGCATGTGGAAATTGATGTTCATTGTCGCGAGCACATTGTTTCAATGCCCTGCAGGCCAAAAAGGATGCAGAAGTCGTTCCGTACGTAACCGTGTTTAGTTGATAATGATCGAGTGCATCGTCAGGATTGAATCTCCAAACTATTCTTTGTAGATCCCTGTCACGTTCATCAATCAAAACCTGCCGATACATTTTTGTGATGTCGGCCGTGATAACAATATTTGATCTTCTAAATCTTAAAATGATGCAAAATAAATCTTGTTGTATAGTAGGTCCCACCTTGAGCACATCGTTTAAAGATAAGCCCTCGGTTTTGCATGATGCGTTAAATACAACACGAAGTGGGGTGGTAGTACTATCTTGTTTGACAACTCCATGATGGGGCAAGTAAAATTTTATGCCTTTTGAGTTGTGTTGTGTAGGATCGATTTTTGTCATGTGGCCTAATTGAATATATTCATTCATGAATTGAATGTAAAGTTGACGTAGGTTTGAATTGTTGGCTAATCGTCTTTCAATAGCGTGAAATTGTTTTATGGCGATGCCCTGTGAGTCGCCCAAATTGCTTAATAAATTTTCTTTCACGGGAAGCCTAACGATGATTCTACCCGACTGGTCGCGCTTGAAATTGTTTAAAAAATGTTTTTCACAATCCGATTCTTCATTTGTAAGAAGTTTTGTAATTGGAGATTCGTCAATATGCCAGAATCTTTCCAAGTCGGTGTGAATTTGTGCAAGTGTTGCGACATTGCAAGATGTGCGAACATTAGCTGAAGCATTAAATGAAATGGGTCCTGCCATAAGCCAACCAAAATGTGATCGTTGCAAGATTGGTTGTCCGTGACCCAAACTTATTTGTCCATCGCAAATTACATTGAAAAATATATTGCCACCCAGAAGTATGTCGATATCACTAGGCTCATTAAAGTGAGGATCTGCTAAGATAACGTTTTCCGGAATCTTGAGGCGGTCAATGTTGATTTTGCCTTGTGGAATTTTTTCTGTAATTTTGTCGGAAATTAAAAATTGTTGATTTATTGTGAAATTGTTGCATAATGAAGAAATTTTTGCTTCGGTTAGATCTGAAATGTATGTTGTTGTTGAATTTATACCTGACACAGCCATTTTTATTTTTGAAGATTGTAAGTTTAATTTGTTAAACAGTTTGCGCGTCATAAAATTTGACTGACTGCCATTGTCCAATAAGATACGACATTTAGTTAGCGAGCCGTTTGAACCTTGAATTTGAGCCACAGCGGTGCATAAGATTATCGTACCTTGTGAAAGACAGTGGGCAGCTATGTTAACTTGTTGAAGATTGTTTTCAGCTGCATCGTTCTTTGTTACCACATCAGTACTCGGGCTTTCTTGGTTAGGGTGATTGTCGAGATGTAGTAGGGTATTGTGACGTTTATGACATCGTCTACACTCACCAGCTCTGCATTTGTAATTAGTGTGGTTACTCTTTAAACAGTTCGAACATAAATTCAGCTTCTTTATGTTAGATAATCGATCGGGGATATTAAGATCCAAGAAATTTTTACAGGCGTATATGCGATGATTGCCCTTGCAGAAAACACACGTGGGCGTTTGTCCTGAAAGTGCTAGTAATGATTTAGATTTATGTTCTAAATGTTTTCTTGGTGTCTCATGGTGTGGTGAATATTTTCCTTGTATCCCTTCCAACAATTTACATCTTTCAGCCAGGAAATTCGTGAATTTTGAAATTGTTGGAGAGTCAATATCTTTGGTGTAAGATTCCCAAATTTCTCTGGTTTGATGATCCAGTTTTGTTGATATTAGATAGAGTAGAATTGTGTCCCAATGTTCTACTGGCTCCTTTAAATTTTTAAGAGAGCGGTAATTTTTCAGAAAATTACATTCAAGTTGTCTGAGGGCGCTTGGGGATGCTTTGCTGATGGAACTTAAATTGAATAATTGTTGTATGTGAGAATTAATAATTAATTTTTTATTTTGAAATCGTTCCTTCAGAAGCGACCAAGCAACGTCGTAATTTGCATCGGTCAACTCTAAACCTTCAATTACCTCTGCCGCGTGATCCTTGAGTGCGCCTTGCAAATAATGAAATTTTTGTATATTGCTCAATGTTTTGTTACTGTCAACGAGAGAAGCAAATGTGTCATAAAATTGAGTCCATTTATTTGGAGCACCGGAATAGCTTACCAAGGATATTTTAGGTAGTTTTACATTGCCGAACTGCAAGTTACCATTTTGCCCAAGAATACGGTTAGTATTTTGACCGGAAGCAAGATTAGTGTCGACAGCCTGTGTTTGTGCGATTAAGTCCTTAGCCGTACCTACTGCGCTAAAGTAATTATTTTCGAAACCTTCGCGCTCGCGTTGTTGGTCTTCAGAGTTATCAAGTTCTTCAATTTCTTCTTGAATAACAAAGAATTCACTCCAAAGGCATTCAATTTTTTTCTAACCGCGATTGTAATTCAAAGGCCTTGCTAGTTGCCGGTTTGAAAGATTTAACAAAATTTGCAAATCTAGTTAAGTGCCCTTTGATTGTACCTCTTTTTGATTTAAGGCCTTCCATTGTGGCAAAATAAAATAGTTTATTGACAAATTATAAATAGGTAAAAGTAAATACTGATTGTTGCTCAGGGAAAGCGATACAAAATGATCTTACCTTTGTCCGCGCACTGTTTGGCTGTTGCGGCTGCTGTGATGATCTTGATTTTATATTTTTGATTCACTTTTACCTTTGTAACTGTGTAGATACGAAGATCCTGCTCTTCTAATAATAATGTATGTGCTGAACCTCTTGGTTGCACTTGCTGATATGATATTATGAAGTAATAACGCACGATGGTGTACTGAACCGTATGAATGGTTGTACTTGTTAACGTTATTGTGATGATTTTAATTTAACGAACCCTTGTACTGATATCCGTGACTCGAAGGACCAATTTTGTTGTGTGTTGATTGCAATCGGTCTGGAGACTTCTTAATCAACCAACTATGAATATGTTGATGCTGGTTCAAAGCGTAGATATTTATTGTAAATACTTTTATTAACTTGAAATAGTACATGTGTTTTGAATAATGTTGTATTTTTTACTGTCATAACAAATCTTGTTTTTTTGACTACTTGATATTTTCTAATTGCACGCATATTTTATTAAATCAAGGAATGACTGCAAACAGTTACTACTTGGATGGGTGTCCGTAAGAGAACCGTTTGACGTTACCAAATATTTAGATTTTTATTGTTTTTATTTTAACCGGCTTTCAGATATAATTTTTATAAAAATATTTGTTAACATTTTTGTCCTATTTATTCTGAGTTTCTAAATGGTTTTTCTTAAATTTTAAAAATTTTAATTTTTTAATTTTCACATCAATAATATTCGGGAAAAGAAAACGAAAAGTTCATTTGGCCTTTTCCGAAAAAACCGTTCCTTCACTGTTAAAACTGGCGGTTTTGGTTTACTCCAAAAAAGGCCAAGATTTGAGAGGAAAATTTTTGTGATTAGACATTTTGTCGTTTGGCAGATGTAAGAATGCGTTTTTAAAAAATTCGTGAAGAAAAAAAGTAAAGCCATTAGTAAGGTTCGATCGGTAGTCGCAAAACATTTTCAAATATTTCGACAGTTTACGTCCAATCGGCGTAACAAAGTCAATATTTGCAATTTTTTAATTTCCGCAGTTGCGGCTTTATTTGTTAACCGATTTTCAATTTCAAAGCGGGATCGCGTGGGTAATTTGGATTGCCACAATATTGATATATTACTATTTTTTCTCATCTATAGCGGTAAGGCCGCAAAACCAAATCGAAATTTTGAAAAAGAATTTTAAAGGGGTTTGCCTTGGTTTCTCCTCTGAAAATTTTTTTTTCGAAAATTTGCAAATTTAACGTCATAAACGAATGCACTCGATACTTGGAAGGATTTTGGTTCAAAATTTTTTTATAAATTTATTTTGAATTAGCCGAAAAATTTGTCTTCGAAGAATCAAATTTTAAAAAATATACACACAATTTAGCTTTATTTGGGTCCCGCCCTAACGAAGAAGGCAAAAGTTAAAATTTTAGACGTTAAATTGTTATCGACAATTGCGCACATCTATCTCAGCCATTGACAATAACCGCCAAGTTTTTTTCGAGGCGTCCGCCCGCTTTGGTGTCGAACGATTTTTCTTAAATTTTCAAAATTCAATTTTTTTTTATTTTCACGTCGATAATATACGTGAAAATAAATCGGAAAGCAGATTGGACATTTTTCGAAAAAAACGCCCCTTCGCTGTTAAAACTCACACTTTTGTTTTTTGCAAAAATTGCTAGGATTTGAATCGAAATTCTTTATCATTCGAGATTTCGTTGCTTTGTCGGTGTAAGGAAACGTTTTTGAAAAAATTCGTAAGGAACAAAATTTTAGCCATCCGCAAGAACCTCACGATGGTCGCAAAACATTTTCAAATATTTCCACAGTTTACGCGCAAACGGCGTAAAACAGTCAAAATTTGCAATTTTCTTATTTCCGCCATTGCGGCTTTATTTGTGAACCGATTTTCAATTTCAAAGCGAGATCTAGTGGGTAATTTGAATTGCCACAATATTGATATATTACTATTTTTTCCATCTATAGCGGTAAGGCCGCAAAATCAAATCGAAATTTCGAAAAAAAATTTTAAAGGGGTGCCTTGGTTTCTCTTGTGAAAAATTTTTTTTCGAAAATTTGCACATTTAACGACATAAATGAATGCACTCGATACTTGGAAGGATTTTGGTTCAAAATTTTTTTATAAATTTATTTTGAATTAGCCGAAAAATTTGTCTTTGAAGATTCAAATTTTAAAAAATATACACAAATTTTAGCTTTATTTGGGTCCCACCCTTACGAAGAAGGACTAAGTTAAAATTTAGACGTTAAAATGTTATCGACAATTGCGCGTTTCTTTCTCGGCCATTGACAATTACCTCCAAGTTCTTCTCGAGGCGTCCAACCGTTTTGGTTTTTCTTAAATTTTAAAAATTCAATTTTTTTTATTTTCACGTCGATAATATACGTGAAAATAAAACGAAAAGCAAATTAGACATTTTTCTAAAAAACCGCCCCTTCACTGTTAAAACTCACATTTTTGGGTTTTGCAAAAATTGCAAGAATTTGAAACGAAATTCTTTGTCATTCGAGATTTCGTTGCTTAGTCGGTGTAAGGAAACGTTTTTGAAAAAATTCGTGAGGAACAAAATTTTAGCCATCCGCAAGAACCTCACGATGGTCGCAAAACATTTTCGAAAATTTCAACAGTTTGCGCAAAATCGGCGTAAAACAGTCTAAATTTGCAATTTTCTTATTTCCGCCATTGCGGCTTTATTTGTTAACCGATTTTCAATTTCAAAGCGGGATCGAATGGGTAATTTGGATTGCCACAATATTGATATATTACTATTTTTTCCCATCTAAATCTATAAGGCCGCAAAACCAAATCGAAATTTCAAAAAATAATTTTAAAGGGGTTTGCATTGGTTTCTCTTCTGAAAAATATTTTTTCGAAAATTTGCAAATTTAACGACATAAACGAATGGGCTCGATACTTGGAAGGATTTTAGTTAAATATTTTTTTATAAATTTATTTTGAATTAGCCGAAAAATTTGTCCTCGAAGAACAAATTTTAAAAAATATACACACATTTTAGCTTTATTTGGGTCCCGCCCTAACGAAGAAGGAAAAAGTTAAAATTTTAGACGTTAAATTGTTATCGACAATTGCGCACATCTATCTCGGCCATTGACAATAACCGCCAAGTTTTTTTCGAGGCGTCCGCCCGCTTTGGTGTCGAACGATTTTTCTTAAATTTTCAAAATTCAATTTTTTTTACTTTCATGTCGATAATTTACGTGAAAATAAAACTAAAAGTGTATTAGATATTATTCGAAAAAACCACCCCTTCACTGTTAAAACTGACACTTTTGCTTTTGCCAAAATGGCAAGGATTTGAAACGAAATGCTTCGTCATTCGAGATTTTGTCGCTTAGTTGGTGTAAGGAATCGTGTTTGAAAAAATTCGTAAAGAACAAAATTTTAGCCCTCCGCAAGGACCTCACGATGATCGCAAAACATTTTCGAAAATTTCAACAGTTTAAGCTCTACGGGCGTAAGAAAGTCAAAATTTAAAGTTTTTTTAATTCGGCCGTAACGACCTTATTTATCAGCCGATTTTCGATTTCAAAAAAAGTAAATAAGCGCATGGCAATTTCCTATAGTATTGATATGGTTGACTTTTTTCGTATATTAAACAGCAAAGCCGTAAAATGCGAATTCAATTATTTTAAATAAATCTGAAAGCATCTGCCTTAGTTTTTTTTTCAGAAAAATTTTCAAATTTTTTTTTTAAATTTTTTAATTTATTTTGCTTAGAATCCTAGAAAAAGTACAAAAGCTTAAGATAACTTTATTCGAAAACATATTTCTTTACGTTTAAAAATTACACTTTGGTGAATTTAGTTTCGGAAGGTAGCTGGTAATTCCTAATGTCAAATTATGACTTCCATTGTGCGATCACTTTTATTATTACAAATAATATGCACGGTTTTGCAACCCAAAAATATTTGTTCATATTATGTAGATAATGTTACAGGATGAAAATATAATATTTTTAAGATTAATAATTTATTAATAAGTAAACTGGTAATTGTTTTTTGTATTTCTATTGTAACGCACATCACAAGTGCATTTGAATCCTCCGAGTTCCGACGTGAAATCCCGAGCGTTCAATAAATTTGTCAAATTCATTAAAGGTGCATTTTCGTTAAAAATTAATTTTACATTTGCTCGTAAACTATCAAATTTACGCAAAAATTGAAAGACATCTTTTTTATTCAGTTTAACTTTTCCTTTCCAACAGTTTTTTCCATTTTTCCGTCCGATACCGATTAGCTGCGGCGCGGTTAAAAAAAGTTTTAAAACATTCGAAGCAAAACAGATAGTTCATAGGTCAAAAAATTCAAACTTTTTTTTCAACAAACGGAAAGCCACCGCGACGACGATTCCAAAACCGTTTAGAAAATCAAAATCCGACTCCAAATAAGGGCGATGCGTGCGCATTTATAAAACACGTTTCAACCCTCCCGGAAGGGTTCGGGGGTAACTTTTTCAACTTTTTCGATTTTTCTGGGTGGTTGTGCATGTAACCCCACAGGTTTGCAAAATTTCAGCTTTCCACGACATCTAGAAGTGGTCAAACATTTTCACTCGAAATGATGCGTGAGTGAGTGAAGCCAAGCAGCTTTATATATATAATTGTCAAAATAAAATTTTTTATTTTACTTTTTAATTCTAGGCTTAGATCCTTTTGACAAGGAATTAAAAATTTTTAATTAAACAAATTAATATTTAAAAAAAATACCTAAATTTAATATTAAACTTTAAATAACAAGTTAAATTCAATAATATAATCAAATTATATATTTTTGAGCTTTCGACGACTTTTATAGTCTTCTTCAGAAATTTACTTAATATAAACAAAATAAATTACATGGAAACTGGGAACAAAACACATTGTCATTTGATACGACTTAAGATCCGAAAAGATCGTGAGTTAAGGAACAACCTATACTGAGTTTCCGTCAAATTTTATATTAAATAAATTTCTGAAGTAGGCGATAAAAGTCGTCGAAAGCTTAAAAAAATATAATTTGATTATATTATTGAATTTAACTTGTTATTTATAGTTTGTTTATTTTCTCACGAGTTAAGATTTATATATTTAAATAAATTTAATATTAAAATTTAAAAACAAATTTATTTTAAAATTAAAAAAAAATTTCCTTGGCTTGGCACTAAAAATAAGAAATTTCCTGACAAAATTTGGGAAATCTTAAATTTTCCATGACTTTTCCAAAGAAGTGGGGACCCTGTAATTAGGCTAGGAAGCCCGGTCCCCCTCTGTAACTAATCAATATATTAAATAACATACAATTATTATTTGTTATTTAAATATTTAAGAGTCTTGAGCGAATTTAAATCCTTATTTATTTAATAAATTATAATTTAGGTCAAAAAATTAATTATTAATTAAATTAATAAAAAAAAGAAAGAAAACTATTTTTAGGAGATATTATTTTTGTATTTTCCATTAATTACGTAAGGACGATTTTTGTAATTTTTGACCCCCTTCCCTCCTCACATAAGGGGCAGGTAAGGTAAGGTAAGGTAAGATAAGATAAATATATTATGTATTTTAATAAGAATATTTTATTTTAATATTTATATTTTTCATATTTTTATATTTTTAAAATTTCATCAAAACAAAACGTAGTAAATGTTGTTGTTTTTCTAAGGTTCATGGGTGAGGGTTGATATCCTGTTGTATCCGTCAATCTTAGAAAAGGGGAAATTTAGAATATTCTAGAAAATCTTAGGAGAGCCAATAGCCAAGGAAATCTCAGAAAATTAAATAAGGAAATGAAAGAATTAATCTTTGGTATTCTAAAGATTTCTTAAATTTCCCCAGATTTCCTTGGGTAGAAAATAGCATTCTCTTTCCAAGAATTTTAAGAAAATCTTAGGAAACTCGAGAAAATTTTGGTAAATAGGAAATCGAGAGAAATGCAGAAAACTCTAGAAAATTTTAAAGCCAATGAAATCTCAGAAAATGGAAAATGCAAAAAAAAAGATTTAAAATTTCCTCAAATTTCCCTTTTGCATTCCACATAACAAATTCTCCATCATTTTTCCACTTATTAGTAAACAAAGAACGGGAAATTTTAATAAATCTCGGAAAATTTTAGAAAATCCATAAAATTGTCACTAATTTTGCAATTAGGAAATGTAGAAAATTAGAGGAAATACAAAATTCTAGAAAATCTTAGTAAAATATGAAAAAACTTCAAATCATTGGCCAGTACTGATGACTTTACTTACCTCTCGCATACCGCCAAATTACGTTATCTCGGACACTAATTGGCGCAATTTCAGAGAAGATTGCAACAACAGAATTCGTATAACTCCGAACATCAATTCTGTTGAAGAAGTAGACTTTGAAATCGCCAAATTCACCATGGCAATTACAGAAGCACACAAAGTTTCCACGAAAGTTAAACGTATTCTGAACAAATTTGTCGCAGATCGAGAAACCGATCATCTGAAACGACGACAAAACAAAAAAGCTCGACGTAAGTGGTCGGCAATGTAGGCAATGTAGCCTATCGTGTCGAGAAAAACCAGCTTACGGAAGACATACAAAACAGAATTAAAACCATTCGACGTGAGGAATGGTTAAGTAAAACTAAAGACCTTCGATTCGATTCAGGTGGGGCTGGGTAAGCACTCGGCAGGGCATCTGCCCCTAAAAAGTCAAAAAGACTCAAGATTCCATTCTTTAGACCATCTTCTGCGCTTGCAAGAAAATCTGCCCGTGCAAAACTATTTACAAACATTGCAATAGGCAGTCCTGTGAAAATACACCACCACTAATCCTGGACTTTGACTCTGAAGAGAAGGACTCCATCAAAGTGTTGGTTGAAAATGAAGACAAAAAGGCCAAAATTCAATTAATAGTTTAACTCAGTTTAACTAATTTTTATTTTCGTTTTATTTTCGTTTAATTAAAGTAGTTTAACTAATTGTTTAACTCTAATGCAACGGGACCAGCTCCGAAATAGTTGACATTGACTGGCCTGGTCCTCTTAAGTACCCAAGGATAATTTAGTTGATTTTTAAATTAATATTGTTATTATTGTGTTCTACCTTCTGAATTAAATAGCATACAACTGATTTTTAATGTTGTTATTGTAGTCCAGTCAATAAGTTGTGAAACTTTGCAAAAAGTTTCGTCTTAGCTCCCTGTTTGACCAAAGAAAAAAAAAAGTCGCCATTCCTCCGAGATCCGGAAGTGTCCGCCATCTTGGATTTTAAGTGACAATTTCTGGTTTTTTAATAATATCTTCAAAAATATTAGCTTTACGAAAAAATAGTTCGTATAAAAATTGAAGTTCGTTAAATTCTCAATAAGAAAGTTTATAATCAATATTAGCGTCAATGTAATATTTAACCGACAAAATCCATCCGCCTGTCGTGAAATGTTGTGCCGCGTCTCAGTATGACTATAGTGGAGCGGATGATGGTCGAAAGCGTTCACTAACCTAATCATGACGTAGAACTAAACGAATTATACATCAAAGTGTTCGTATTGACCTAATGGACCTAAATACGAAGTTTAGAACATCGGTAATTGTGAGAGACAAAAGTTATAAGCCAAAAACGAAAAAAAAAATAATTTTATTTAACCAATTGAAATCATTCGTATCGTACTTGAAAATTGCTATAGGTATACCAAGATGATTTTAACACTATTATTTAGCTTGAAATGTCTGCTTTTCAACGATATATAAAAATATGCATTAATTAAGTTCAAATCAACTCTAATTTAATATTATACGATCAGTGAGAAATTTGTGTAAAATGTTTTTATTCTAAATGGAAAGTTTTTCAGCGAAATTTTATGGAGAATATTTCATACGCTTACACTATGAACTTATTTTTATGCTTTTCCGCATTAAGGCGTACCAAGAGCAAAATAAATATATCAAAACCGCAGCTGCAAGAAGAGATTATTATTTCTGACAAAGACAAAAAAGTAGGTTTGCAACATCATCAGGTTTGTGTTGATTTTCAAACTTCTTCAAATACATCGTTTGCTGCAGAGAATCTTCCCAAAACTGTAAGTCAGAACAGTGAAACTACATGGACACTCAATCAATCAACTACCACTACAAATGAAAGTCAGCATTCTGAATATGTTTCTTCTAATGTCAAAAGTAGTAAGAAAATAGAGATTTTATGCCAATTAATAGAGTATGTGCCACAAAAGCGTACTGTTTCATCTGTAAAAAAATCTGATGTGGACACCACATAACTTCCTTGTAATTTTTATAATAATGGTACAAGAATCTCGTTAATCTTATCATGCGCGTCATTAATGTTAGATGCTCGGTTCCGTGATAAAATTAATGAATACGAAATATTGGAAGAACGCTTAAAAATTCTTACTGGACACACTTGGAATGACGTTTCCGTGCTTCAAGATATGCTAAAAGAACATGAGGGTATCTTGCAATCGAAATATTGTACAAGCAATTGTAATTTTTTTATTTAAATTGAGATCTGGAAATTCCAATGCTTTAATTGCTGCTATTTTGGAGATAAAAGAAGAAATTGTTCACGACTCCGTACATTCTATTTTAAAATGTTTCCGAAAATATCTGCTTCCAAAATACTTTGGAGTTGATAGTAAATCCAGAAAATTTAATGTGAGTCAGACTGCCGAAGTAGTAAATACCTAGTCGGGACATAAATTCTGTTACCTGTAAAGAACCGTTAGATTTTACAGCTTAAGATTACAGAGGGTGGAAAACAATTACATATTTAGAAAGCGCTTTCTTTTGGCAACTTGTACAGACTATAGTTAAAATTTTTGAGTTCAACCAGCAACATGGATTGGGGTGTGAAAGAAAATCGGATAGCAGTTATTGCGTTACATAAACGTGGTGTACCAAATAGTGAAATTTTAAAATTGCTAAAGCCGTTAAAAAGTTCAAAAATGTTTGTAAGTCGTGCTATAAAACGGTTTACCGATACAAATGCAATAGCTGACAGAAAAAGAAGTGGACGTCCTCGTACAATAAGAACTCCACGAGTGATTAAAGCAGTGCGTGAAAGAATACGACGAAATCCTCTGCGAAAACAAAAAATTATTGCTATGGAGATGCAAATTTCAAAAAAAAGCGTGTCTCGCGTATTGAGGCAGGACCTAAAACTTGGGGCTTTTCGTAGAGCAACAGGACAAAGGTTAACAACAGCTTTAAAAAAAATTAGGCACGAGAGATCGAAAACCCTATTAAGGAAGCACGGTAATAATAATTTTAAAAATATTTTGTTTACCGATGAAAAAATTTTTACCGTCGAAGAAAAATTTAATAAGCAAAACGATCGTGTTTATGCTCACAGCTCTAAAGAAGCGGCAGAAAAAATTCTGAGGGTTCAAAGAGGCCATTATCCAGCATCTGTGATGGTTTGGTGGGGTGTATCCTACGAAGGGGTTACTCAACTTCACTTTTGTGAAAAATGCGTTAAAACATCGGCACCAATTTACCAAGAAAAGTTAGAAGACGTGGTAAAGCCTCTTAACGACTCTCTCTTTCAAGGAAACCATTGGGTTTTCCAACAGGACTCTGCACCAGCACACAAAGCTAAGACAACCCAAAGGTGGCTAGCAGAAAATTTACCTGCGTTTATTGCAGCAGAACAATGGCCTTCTGGAAGTCCTGATCTGAATCCTTTGGATTATAAATTGTGGTCAGTTCTTGATAATATGGCTTGTAGTAAACCTCATAAAAATATCGAGCTTCTGAAGCGGGATTTGGTGAAAGCAGCAGCATCGATACCGTTACAAGTCATCCGTGCCGCAATTGATGATTGGCCAAGGCGTTTAAAGGCTTGTGTAAAGGCTAAAGGAGGACATTTTGAGTAAATATATTAAAAATGTATTCTTTATATATTAAGAAATAAAGCAGTATATATCATAATTGAATTTATTATTTTGAAACATTAAAAATTTAATTAATACTGTGTAACAGAACTTATGTCCCGACTAGGTATATTGCACGATTTCAACGTCAGTGTTTTAGTCATTATTATTTGTGATGGTACATATTTGAGGTATCAATAAAGCTCAAATGATATCTATCAGAAGCTATCTTACTTACTAAAAATGTCCGCTATGTAAGCCATTCACCGTTTGTACCACCAATGGTTACTTATTCCAATGTAATAATTTTTCTAATGTATTTTCAACCACTAAAGTTTCTAGTTGTAATTAGTCATATCGTTGTTGTGTTAGGGCGTTCAGGGGTAGTTGTGTTTTAGGATGATGCTATTTGCTATTAATTTTCATAGACCGATTTCTAATTGTGTGAGGTTAAAGTATAAATAGAATTTATGATGATGGGAATGTATTTTTGCGGTACCCAATTCTTCGCCAAAATATCCGCTACTCTGTATCGGAGTCACTTGCAGTGGAAACACGGGTCGTACTAGATCCATTTCAATTTGGTGGAAACCTTGAGCCAGATCCAATGTGGTGAAATAAACGCATTTCCCGAGATTATCTAGAATTTCTTCAATTCTAGGTAGGGGGTACTTATCTTCGATAGTGTTTTCATTTAGTTTTCTATAGTCAATCACCATTCTATATTTCTTTTGGTTGCTAGCGTCCATCTTCTTTAGAGAAATAGAAAGCCTAATGATCTTGTTGTCTAGTAGTTTTTGTATTTGGTTTTGTTTTTCGATCTGCATCGATCTTGGATGCCTGAAAGATTTGGTATAGATTGGATGTTCATCCATTACTCGAATTTCGTGTTTGACTTTCTCCGTAAAGCTCAGGTCGGTATTTTCGTAATGAAATACATCGCGGTATTTTAGACACAGTTGTATAATTTCTTTCTTTTCTTCGTCGTTGAGGTGATTGGTTCGAATGAGTTCGTGAACGTTTGGAAATGATTTAATGGTGTGCATTTTGGGTTGTTGAATATCTAAATATTCCGTAGGTAGTCCGTTAATTCGTTCATTAAAATTGATTTCTTCTTCTGTTGGATTTGGTATCTTACAGATGCCTTCCTTTGCTATTGCTATACATTTTGGGATGTCGATGTTTTCGTTGATTTTTGTATTGGGTATAAGAACTTCACCTTCGTCAATCGTTACCGGAATATTAAGACATAATTTGTTGGTTGTTTTACTTGTACATTATTAAATTCTAAAAAGAAAGATATTTCAATATTACCTAAGGTGAGCGTTTTGGTTTTGTAGTTTAGATTCGCTTCAAATTTTTGCAGATCTTTTGTTCCCATTAGGGCATCAAATTTTTTGTGCCAATCTGTAATTCTAAATTTTAGGGGTTCGTTTTTCAAAAAAAATAATTCAAATTTTTAAAAATTTTCTTGGTAAATTAGCCTCTCATTTATACGTTTTTGATGAAATAAAAATGGAAACCGAAAGGAAATCGACTGAAAAGGATTGGCGACGTATGCATTTCGTTAGGTCGTTTTTAATTGTTTATAATAAATTAACTTCATTGCGATGTCTCTATTGCGCATGCGCAGAATTAAAATATTGTCGTGTACATAAATATCAGCTGTTAAAGTTAGTATTGGGCTGCGTTCTTACTAACACTTTTGTGCGTTAAGTTTAGTCGGAAAAGCAAGCAACACAGTCTTAAGCTACAAATTCGAACCGGTTTACTTACTATTTATTTACTATTTAAGTTTATAATACCAAAAAGGGGTTTTGGAGTATTTTTTCAAATATGCAAAACAGTGGCGGCTCCTAGCTTTTTCATTCGATGAAGCTAATCAGTATAGTTTAACCTCACCAGATCTTTTTAAATTGAAAAAAAAATAACTAGAGTGATGCTAAATATTTACAGGTTAACGCTGCCGGTTGATGCTGACCGGCTAACAGGTTATGTTGGATATCCAATAAGAAATTGCTAGATATATTACAATCCCGCGTTAAATCCTCGGCATATAGTAACTTATGCGGAGGTTTCAGTCACTATGAGTTAATCTCTACTTGATGATTATAAATCTCTTCGAAGTAATCTCGAAAAGTCCACTAAAACCTTGCGACTTTGCGAATTTGTATATTCGGGGATATCTCGAAATCATCAGTAGTACAGAAAAAATTGCGGTCAATATGATGACTACAGCATTTGCATGTAGGTGCAAGGATTCCAGATAAGTGTTGTGGAAGGAGTATATCTTTTGATAGTTGTCACAATCAATAATTTACGTTTTTTCTTTTTTGAAAATTTTAATTATTTAATATTCCATAATTTCAGAGGAAGCTAAGCCTCCCGTGCCTCTTCTAACGAGCCGCCGCTACTACGAACCCGGTCAACTGGGTAACGATCACTACGACATCGGTAAATTAGGCGACGGTCAATTCGAGGTTTTCTAAATTATTATTAATAATTTAAGCTTAAAGCATCAACACTGAAAACTAACCCTGAAAAATAACTACAATGGACAGCGTAATGAGTAAACCTTATACCGTAAAAATATACCAAAAATTATTCAAGAGTAAAATTTGGATTGTTATAGAAATAATGCTGTAGGGCGGATTGGGTCAAGATCAATATTTGGGTTATAATAAAATAAATGTTGTGTGACTGATAGTCAAGTTTAAATTTAACAGGTTGTTAAAACCAAGAAACCACCCTTAAGTTAAAATAGACCTGCAAAAGTAACGCAATTAAATCAGACAAATGATAGTAAGTTTGATTTGGAATTCCAAGGATTAAAGCTGAATTTGTTGAGAGTTTTTTGGCTCTCGCCTGGTGGGCCGGCCGACGTTTTCTAGACTTTCTTCGAGGATCTTCTATTTAAACTGGGAATAGCTTTCTTCTAGATTAAACATTCATACATTTCAATAGGAAATTACATCATTGTCGATTCAATATTATAATTGCCTGTATGCATTTTAATTACAATGGACTTTAAATATTATATGACTTGTGATCGTCAGCAGAATAGAGAAATGCCATTCCAAACTAAATTAGCGTCATTTGCAAAAATAACCACCCTGTACATAATTACAATAAAAACCCATTACGTTACTAAAAAAAAATGTAGAACAACTAAAGACTGACTCGTATCCTGTTAAAAACACCAAAAAATCACGATCAATTTTAAAAATAGATCTACCGGGAACACAAAACTTGTCGTAACAGTACTGTCGACAAAACTGTCCTGTACGTACAATTTCTAGGTACTCTTAAAATATTGTTCTCTTTCCAACAGTTAAATTCGTGGTATCAATTTCGTGACAGTAACCATTTCTTCATTCATTAAATACAAATTGTTAGAAAAATACCATTATTTATGCATTTATTCCACCCGTATTGCCATTACATTCATTTATTAACATGATATAAGCGATCAATAATAAATTGTCGCCGAGAAGCATTGTCGCATGCGATGTACTGACGGTGAACCAATCCAAATGAATAAATAATAAATTATACACTCGAACAGTTATTCGCCGGTGTGAGTACGTAAATGTTTTTGCAAGTCTCCTTTTCGTGAACATTTATAATCGCAAATTGTGCACCCGAACGGTTTTTCGCCAGTATGAGTTCGTAAATGTCTTTGCAAGTCTCTTTTTCGTGCACCTTTATAATCGCAAATTGTGCAGCCGAACAGTTTTTCGCCAGTATGGGTTCGTAAATGTCTTCGCAAATCTACTTTTCGTGCACATTTATAATCGCAAATTGTGCACCCGAACGGTTTTTCGCCAGTGTGGGTTTGTAAATGTTCTCGCAAACCTTCTTTTCGTGCACATTTAAAATCGCAAATTGTGCACCCGAACGGTTTTTCGCCAGTATGGGTTCGTAAATGTCTTCGCAAATCTTCTTTTCGTGCAAATCTATAATCGCAAATTGCGCACCTGAATGGTTTTTCGCCAGTATGGGTTGGTAAATGCATTCGCAAATCTGCTTTTCGTGCACACTTATAATCGCAAATTGTGCACCCGAACGGTTTTTCGCCAGTATGAGTTAGTAAATGTCTCGGCAAATCTTCTTTTCGTAAACATTTGTAATCGCAAATTGCGCACTCGAACGGTTTTTCGCCAGTATGGGTTCGTAAATGCCTCTGCAATCTAAATTTTTCGGAAGTTTTATAATCGCAAACTGAACATAGGATGGACTTTTCGCCAGTGTGAGTTCGTAAATGTCTTGGCAAATCTTTTCGTGCACATTTATAATCGCAAATTGTGCACCCGAACGGTTTCTCGCCGGTATGAGTTCGTAAATGTTTTCGCAAATTATCTTTTCTTGAATATTTTAAATTACAAATATAGCACTCAAACGCCCTACCACTCTTATGAGTTTTTGCATAAACTCCAAGTTGCAATTGGAATTGGCAGTCGCTCCCTGAAGTCTCGTCTTTAATGTCAATGGAATGATGCAGGGATTCCAGCTCAATATCCACATCCTTCGGCTCTTCAATTTTAATATGTTTGCCACTTCTGAATTCCACTGCTGAATTAATTGAAGAAGTCGCTGTGGTGTCAATGGAATGAAGGGCATTTTCCAGCTTGATATCCATGTCATAATTTGGTTCAATCTTTTTGCAAAAATCCTGAAATAAAATTACCACATTGATAAATATATAAATTGCAATTTTGTCAAACCGTCAGGCTACTTACTTGTGTTAATAAGGTGTCGTTCTTCAGTTATTCTAAAATGGCGACTAGCAACGAATTACGAATCATAGATAAGAGATGATGACGAGAACCGTTACAATGGACTGGGAAAGTGGTGTCGTCATGATCAATCAGCTGATGGGTGGAAACATGATGATAACCTCACTTTGTTTGCGTTTAGTTACCATATAGCTTCAAAAACTGCACTTTTCTCGTCTAGAATTATGTAGGCGACCTGGGCAAATGCAATAAAGGCATAATTTTGAATTAAAACATTGTAAAATCACGAAAAAGTTTAAAATAACGCATGCACCCGGCAATGTTTCCACCCATCAGCTGTTCGATCGGCCACATTTTGACTTCACACTTTCCCGATCTATAAGGTTATAACCAGGGTTGCTATTATACCTTAATTCTTATCAAAAATATATAGATGAGTTTTTTTATTTTTCAATTTTCTGAGATTTAATTGATTTTTCTAACATTGTTTAGATTTCCTTAAATATCCTAGAATTTTTTGTGAATACCCTCTTTGCAAGATTTCATAAAATCCTGAAATTCGGTTTTTCCGAAATTTTTTTGGATATTTTTCTAAGATTTTCTAGAATTTTCTATTTACTCTAATTTTCTACATTTCCTAAGATAGTAAAATTAATGAGATTTTTTAGATTTCCTAAACTTTTTTGGGATTTCTAAAAAAAATTCCGGATTTCTTCAAATTTCCCGCTTGTTTTTTTACTAAGTAGAAAAATGATGAAAAAAGTTATATGCAAAACTAAAAGGAAATCAGCGAAAATTTGAGGAAATCTAGAATATTTCTTTTTGATTTTCTATTTTCTGAGATTTCATTGGCTTTAAAATTTTCTGGATTTTTCCAGATGTCTTAAAGTACCTTAGAATTTTCCATTTCCTAAAATATCCTAAGCTTTTCTAGAGTTTTCTGCATTTTTCTATTTACTAACATTTTCTAGATTTTCCTGAGATTTTCTTGAAATTTCTAAAATTCTACAAATTATCTAAGAATCTGTTTCTTGAGATGTCTTGGAATTTTCCAGAATTTCTTCAGATTTCCCTTCACTAGTACACATAATTTTTTCGTCGATTTTCCCTTAGTTTTGTACTAAGTGGAAAACCGAAGAGAAAATCGTAATATACGAAAGTGAAAAGAAATCCAAGCAAATTTTAGGGTATCTTAAGAAATTCTATGAAAAAATCTTAGTGAAACTTTAAAATACCATTTTCTCCCTAAGGAAATCTTAAAAATATTCATAGATTAATTCTTTTGTTTCCTTTTTCAAGTTTCTGAGATTTCCTTCGCTATTGGCTGCACTAAGATTTTCTAGAATATTAATTAATTAATTAATTAAACAATTAAACGGTACAACTGGGGGCTTTTTTAGCCGGGGGCCCGCGTGCGCCGCACCCACCGCACCCCGGTAGTTCCGCCACTGACTTTATGCCTAGTCGAATTAGAGTAAAAAAATCCGAATAGATGCATTAATTCTGGTAGAGCTAATTTTTTTATATGTTGTACTGGTTGATGCCCGGATCAATTTTCAGTATTTTCATACTTTTTTCAGTTTTTACCAAATATTGGTCAAAGTAAGCATCTGACAGAAAATTTTTGCCTTACTCTTTTAAAGCACATTAAATTTATTACCATTTGAGATGAAAAGGAGTTTTCTAGCTTTAGTAGTTTCCGACTTATAGCTTTCCAAAAATCAGGAAAATTTTTCAAAATTGAGAAATTTGGAAATTCCAGACACAGTTTATCTCGTATCTTGTACATTGTAAAGTAATATTTAACCGACAAAATCCATCCGCTTGTCGTGAAATGTTGTGCCGCGTCTCAATATGACTATAGTGGAGCGGATGATGGTCAAAAGCGTTCACTAACCTAATCATGACGTAGAACTAAACGAATTATACATCAAAGTGTTCGTATTGACCTAATGGACCTAAATACGAAGTTTAGGACATCGGTAATTCTGAGGGACAAAAGTTATAAGCCAAAAACGAAAAAAAAATATTAATTTTATTTAACCAATTGAAATCATTCGTATCGTACTTGAAAATTGCTATAGATGTACCAAGATGATTTTAACACTATTATTTAGCTTGAAATGTCTACTTTTCAACGATATATAAAAATATGTATTAATTAAGTTCTAATTAACTCTAATTTAATATTATACGATCAGTGAGAAATTTGTGTGAAATATTTTCATTCAAAATGGAAAGTTTTTCTTTAATAGCACTTTTGTCACACTGAAATTTGAAAATTCGTGCACCTGACAAAAAGCGGAATTTTATGGAGAATATTTCATACGCTTACACTATGCACTTATTTTTATAAATAAACATAGGAGAATAATAAAACATAAAGAGTGTTAGCGTAATCCGCATGAGCAACTCCCTACCGCTCTATCCGCAATTTATTCGATTTTTTGATTTCTACTGCATGTTAATTAGTTAATTAGTTTGAATGGATAGCCGATGTTTCAAAAATAAAATTAATATTGCATGAAGCACATGGATTTTCTACAAGTTTAATTTTACTTACTTGTTGCTGGCGGTTATCCCAAAATTATAATTGGAAAATTAATGGAACGTGAAATCACGAAGACTTGGTAGAGGATTCACCAGTTCGGTTCAGTTCTGGAACGTAAATAGATACCACGGAATTCCGTATACTCCGTATCTAGTGAGATGAACATTGAAGGCGTTTTTTATAAGCGTTCGTACCCGATAAATGTCGATTTACGACGTGTCGTGGTATGACCGCATTGCAGGTGTACTCCTTGGGTCGCTGCGCTGTGATAATTGTCCGGGCCACGCCCGGGTATTTTTCACGGCGAGCAGCCTCTGGAATCACTGCGTCCGCGACTCCTTTTTAGGCATTCAGGATAGGAGCCTTTGCCCTATCGTGTACGCCGGACTTGGAAGTCGCGGAATGCCGTTGTCCCAGTGCATCGCGTACCCTGTTGCAACGAGAGGAAGAAAAAAGGATGGGGAAGGGTAAAGGAAGGGGATGAAATAAAAATGAGGATCTATCTGAATTATTGACCGGGGTAGTTTATTGATTTGCCGCCGCGGATGTATCCAGTGTGCGAGTAAATAGTAAAATCTCCGGCAGTTCCCGGTATGATCGAGACGCGGAAGTTCAGCTGGTTCGGAAGAGGAGGACGCCGTACAGACAGCGCAATATCCACTCGAGAACCCAGAGGTCTTTAGCCCGCCATTTTAGTCCGTTTTAGTCTGCATCTCCGGCAGATTTGCGATTCCGCCAGAGGGAGTTTTGCAGCGATGGTGCTCCTCAACACCTTCTCTATTGCTGTCTAGTGTGACCCTCTAAAACATAAAGCAGAAATTAGTGCAATACAATAAGTTAAAGAAGCCCCCCCCCATTCCTACACCACCCTGATCGCACTAAGGCAGTGTTTGATTTGGATGGGGGGGGGGGCTGCAGGATGGCCTTGGGTCTCTTGGACCTTAGAAAGTCCTCGAGCCGGTAGTTACCGAGTTCGCCGACTAACGGGTTTTCCGAGTGCCCAGAGCCTTCGTAGAGTTTTTCCACCGCGTTCCGGATAAACTCCACAATGGATACTATGCCAGCAACCTCCTGCAGCCTTTCGTTGGTGACGTATCATTGGCCCTTCATGACACGTCTAACCGCAATGTTTTGCACAATCTGGAGTCTTTTAATGTGGTTATTACCCTCAAAGCCCCAGACTGACGAAGCGTATGTGAGAATTGGTCTGACTATGGTTTTCACCGGAGTCAGCCCGTTTTTAACGATTAGTTTTGATTTGCTATTAAGCAGAGGGCCCAACGCGGACATGGCGGCCTTGGCTTTGTTAGCTGCTTGAGAAATGTGGGGGCCCCACCTGAGTCCCTTATCAAGAGTCACTCCCAAGTATCTGGAAGTGTCTTTCCAAGGTATCTCGGTGCCGAACATTTTCAATCTAGTTTGTGGAAGACGCGAATCTTTCCTGAACCTCTTACTCACGAAGTAGGTGGCCGAACTTTTGGCCAGAGTTTTTTGGCAGGGTTTACCCCAACCCTCCAAGTTCTGCACCACGTTTGGAACTCATTTAAAGCGGCCTGAAGTTTCGCGATAATCATACTCGGTTTGCGAGAGCTCGCATAGTATGCAGTGACGTCTGCATACAGCATGAGTTGCGTTTGTAAAAAAGAGGGCTAAAGTTCGGGTACTGGTACATCTTTCGCGAAGAAGATGTACAGCACTGGGGCGAGGACTGACCCTTGCGGGACTCCTGCTAGCATGAACCGCACAGATGAGTATATACCCTCTATTTTTACTCTAAAGGAGCGCCCGGACAAATAGGACGCTATCAGCCTGACAAGTGCCAAGTCGATGCCGCCATGGATGAGTTTGAAGAGCAAACCCTCATACCAAACCTTATCGAAGGCTTTGGCGACATCGAGGAACACTGCTCCCGTTGCATGGCTACGATTCCATTGCAACGTGATATGTTCCACTAGTTTTAGCACTTGTTGAGTCGTTGAGTGACCTGGTCGAAAACCATACTGTTCAGCCGGCAGTGATTGACTTTCCTCCATTGAATGATGAAATCTGCAGAGTATTATTCTTTCTAACAGCTTGCTGAGAGCAGGTAGCAGGCTGATAGGTCTGTACGAGACAGGGAGTTTCGGATTATGCCCAGGTTTACGGAGCATTATGACATAGGCCATTTTTCAACGACATGGAAAATGCTCGAGGTGTAGCACCACATTGAAGATGCGAGTGACTACCGTCATTGCCGTCCTGGGCAGTTCCGTGATTACCCTGTTCGTAATGCCGTCTGAGCCGGGCGCTTTTCGTGCCTAGTCGTTTGACTTGAGTGACCACCTCCTGAATGGTGGTCGCCTCAATGTGTGAATCATCCTGTTTTCGTCCCCCCCTTTTCCATTCCTCGATCTCTGCGTTGACCATCTCGGTATGATCGGGATTGGAGACCACAGTGTTAGGCTGAAACTGGGCCTCCAGGCTGTCTGCCAGGACTTCGGCTTTCTCAGCATTGCTGGTAGCTAAGCCGTTTTGTCCGGTTAGGGGGGGGGGATTACGCTTCTTTTATTACGGAGTCTTTTGACTAGCTCCCATGCTGAAGAGTTACTGAAGGTAAGTTCTTCTAGCATTTTACTCCAGCTGTCATTTCTGAACTCCGTAAAAGCGTCTTGTACCTGACGTTTCAGGGAATTGTATTCTAATCGATCCGCCGGGTAGCCTGTGCGCTGCGCACGACGCCTTGCCCGGTTTTTCTCGCGAACCAACTCCCTGATGTCAGACGGTAGACTGTTCCGCTGGTCGCCGGCTGGAACAGTTTTGGTAGCTTCTAGCAAGGAGCCTACCACCTTGTCCTCGAATCCACCGTTGTTCTACGATCAGTAGCAAATTTCATTATAATATATATTTTTGCAATCAAAATTATTATTTTCTTCTGGCAAATAACCTTACAATGTGTTTTTGGTGGCGTAATAGATGCTTGTAAACTTAATAACTACAACTACAAACAATTTAAACAAAGGTGATACAATTTATATTTAAAATATAATTAAAATTAAAACAACGCATATTTCTATAATTATTGTAGTTGAAAATTTATGCAATTACCATATGTAATTCGGGCACTGTAAGGTATCCTCGTGCCCCGTACTTAATTAATAAATGTTATTTGATTTTATTTGACAAACCACTGTTTTCTACACATTTATAATAGCAAATTGTACACTCTTACGGTTTTTCACCGGTATGAGCTCGTAAATGCTGTCGCAATGAATTTTTCTTAGAACATTTATATTCGCATACTGTGCACGCGTATGGTTTTTCACCGGTATGAGTTCGTAAATGACGTCGCAATGATCTTTTGTCAGAACATTTAAATTCGCATACTGTGCACAGGTACGGTTTTTCGCCAGTATGGATTCGTAAATGTTCTCGCAAACCTCCTTTTTGTGCACATTTATAATCGCAAATTGTGCACTCATATGGTTTTTCGCCGGTATGAGTTCGTAAATGTATTTGCAATGTAGATTTTTCGGAAGTTTTAAAATCGCAAATTGAACATAGGAACGGCTTTTCGCCGGTGTGAGTACGTAAATGTCTTTGCAAACCTCCATTACGTGTAAATTTATAATCGCAAATTGTGCACTCGAATGGTTTTTCGCCAGTATGGATTCGTAAATGTATTCGCAAATTTCCTTTTCGTGCACATTTATAATCGCAAACTGCGCACACGAACGGTTTCTCGCCGGTATGAGTTCGTAAATGACGCGTACATGATCTTTTGTCGGAACATTTAAATTCGCATACTGTGCATACGTACGGTTTTTCGCCAGTATGGATTCGTAAATGTCTTCGCAAATTTGCATTTCGTGTACATTTATAATCGCAAACGGTGCACACGAACGGTTTCTCGCCGGTATGAGTTCGTAAATGTTTTTGCAAATCATATTTTCTTGAATATTTTAAATTACAAATGTAGCACTCAAACGCCCTACGACCCTTAGGAGTTTTTGCATAAACTCCAAGTTGCAATTGACAGTCCCTCTCTGAAGTCTCGTCTTTAATGTCAATGGAATGATGCAGGGATTCCAGCTCGATATCCACATCTTTTGGCTCTTCAATTTTAATATGTTTGCTACCATATTCTACTTCTGAATTAATTGAAGAAGTCACTGTGGTGTCAATGGAATGATGGACGTCTTCCAACTTGATATCCATGTCGTAATTTGGTTCAATCATTTTCTAATCCTGAAATAAAATTACAACCTTGATATATAAATTGCAATTTTGTCAAACCGTCAGGCTACCTACTTGTGTTAATAAGGTGTGGTTCTTCAGTTATTCTAAAATGGCGACTAGCAACGAATGACTATAATCTTATCTATAGTATTTGATACAACTCACAGAGGGGCACTCTACGTACGTTGAACTGAATATAGGTGGCACTGCATGTATTAATGTAAATTAACCAATGAAAATTGTGGAAGGGGCCATAAAGAATCATTGGAGGCAGAAACTACCGAGGTGCGGTGGGTGCGACGGGCCCCAGCTAAAAAGGCCCCCAGCTGTACTGTAACCTTTTCAATCCTCAAAAAAACTTTAAAGCCATTAAAAATATAATGAGAAAATCTATAGTATTTCGATAAATCAGAAAATCAAAAGGCAAAAAAAGTCTTAATTTTAAAATTAAAATAATTAAAAAATTAGTTTATGAAAAAAATTAAATAAAGTAAATTAAATTTAAAAATTTTATATTAAAATTAAAAAAAAATTGAATGAACTTCGTTTCCTAGACTGAAAATCTCATTAATTTTACAATCTTAGAAAATGTAGAAAATTTGAGAAAATAGAAAATTTAAAAAAAATAACCAATATCTAAAAAAAATTCAGGATCTTAGGAAATCTTGTGAAGTGGGGAATCACAGAAAATTCTAGGATATTTTAGGAAATCTAGACAATCTTAGAAAAATCAAGGAATCTCAGAAAATTGAAAGATATAAAAATGTATAAATTTTTGATAAGAATTAGAGAATTATTTTAAAATTTTAATAAAATTAATTAATGGGGGGTTTCCATATTAGCCCTTGTTTGGAAGGAATTCTTTGGAAATCACTGGAATTGCATGGAAATCGTCGAAATTCCAAAATTATGATTGTATAAGTTATTTATTAATTTCTTTTATTTTTGCCTCTTATAAAAGCAGTGCCCCCGTTAACAACTTCGCACACGGGTCCCTCACCTGCTTGTTACGCCACTGCCGGTAACCAAACCAAAGCAAAAGTGACATGAAAAGAGAACATTTTTTATAGACCAGTCAAATTAGATCGATCTTGGGCTTGGCGCGGAACTACTTTAGAATTCGATGCCACCCACAAAAAAGTGTTTGGTTTAGGGTCTACATACTGGCAAAAGTTTGCTCCTCGATAGCGATGTGTGAGGGATGAACAATTCGCGATTATTAAAAAAAAAAACGGGACCTTCGGAGGTTTTACCTGAATATCTCCAAAACCATGCTAGATACGGAACCAAACCATACATACCTTTTTTGTAGAGCATGAAATTTCCTATGAAAATAGTTCTAATGATTATGTTTAAAAAGTCAGCTGTTTAGAACGCACGCGCCGCCGAAGTCAAATATTCGGACCTCAAATACGCGTGATATTCGCGTTTCGCGGGTTTCGATAAAAAATTTTTTTCGATGGTTTCTAATTGTATTAAAAAATCGCAAAAATTTAGGTGTCCTCGGGAAACCTTGCAAGGTACTTTTCATGGCACAAAAATTTTTTTTGACCTTTTTTATTTATTTTACAGCTGTGTGAATATGAAAAATTGAAATTTTGGTTTTTTTGAAGTCTTTTGCGATTTTAGGTGCTTAGCACTTATTTGTGATCAATAAAATCAAATGGATTTTATTGCTGATAAAATTTCCTACAAAAAAAGACCCTTCCACTTTTTTTGTCCGGTGAACGCTGATTTTTTTATTACAGTGCAAAGTTGGAGTATGTCGCTTATTTGCTGAAATCAATGTTGGATCAGCACCAATCATTTCTGAGCTGGGGGGTTCAATATCGAAATTACTGAGCAGTTGACTGATATGTTGGCGATCATCTTCGCTGATGTTTGTAATCTTTTCAACAATCAGCGCGCCTAGCACCTGGTAGGTCAGGAAATGGGCTCTGAGCGCCCGTGCGAAGGCATGCCCGGAGAGCATTTTTTGGACTGAAACGGGGGCATAAACCGTACTTCATAACTCGCCCAAGTCGCTGGCTTCCATGATGGTTCCTAAACCTCCGAGATATGACATTAGTAAATGAAAACCACCCAATCGAACGACGACATTTGCTAATGAGCTATCTCCCTCGGCGACGATTTCTCGTGCTTTCAAATACAAGGGCTGATCGAATGTGACGAAGCATGTTTCCTGCTGCCTTTTCTTGCAACCCGCAGCTGCATAATGTAATACCGTATTAATTGCATCTTTGCTGGATGGCGGAAGATTAAGGAACGGCAAGCACAAAACGCGAGATGTATCGTACTCCACATTTTTTGTAATACTCTCCATGAATCCCTTCCAACTGGGAAGATTGTTCAGGCCAAAACCTTTAGCATAAATCTGGAGAGCGCATGATTGCGGAAAATGCTCTGATTCTTGTAGTCCTTGTTGTTGTAGTTGTTGAAAAACGAGATTCTTGAGCCCAGATCCATCGCAATGTCCATAATACTTGATGGGAATCTTTGATTTAGATCCCATAACTGCAGCGGTTGGCATACTCTCTAATTTTTTGATTCGTACTTGATTTTCTAATCCCTTTCTCGGGGTTACACAACAAATGCCACCCATGCTATGGAAAGTGTTGAAGCCATCCAAAGTGCATATATTGTGGTCAGCATTATCAAACACGAATTGCGTGAATGCATTTTCGTTAATTACAACTTTAGAGTCCACAATCGCAGACGCTTCGAAGAGTGTAACACTGTTGTAAGATGCACAAAGACCCAATTTGGAAAGGACGTCGAGCAATAATTTCGCCCGAAATTTCCTATGTAAGAACACACCGAATCCAAGTTGTATACAGGATATAAACGACCTTGGTCTTGTTACTGCTATTATAGCATGAGCAATGCTATCGCGTTGTGTTTCTAAAGGTTCCTTATTGACTGTTTTTCCTCGCAGCATAACATCGTTTAAGAAGACTCGCAATGATTCGGGAACATCATCAGAAACATTATCCAGAAATTGATGGGGCGATGGATACGAAGTGTTTTCGTAAATGCGATTTCTGATATCATCCCTTACGATAGCAGCTGCAGCCTTTACAATCCTCAAACGCTCTTTTTCCTGAGTAGCCTCCTTTTTATTGTACCATGAATCGATTAAGGCATTGTAGCCAGTACCACGAAAACAGAGAATTGCTGGTCGACCACTTTTCTCAGAAACAATTATAGCATCCCCATATTTCTCGAGTAGCTTCTTTTTCAACGTTTTCGGTTCTGGTTTATAATCTTCCATTACCTCCAGTAATTCACACATTGTGAATTGGCAATCATCGTTTTTCTCAATGTATTGACAAACATTTTCAAAAGCAGTAGCTAGGTCTGCAATTGGTGGCCTACGGGCAGGTCGCTCCCTGAGATTGTACAAAAACGATTGCCTACAGGCATAATGGTATCGAGCCCCTGCTTCTTTCAATGACTGCACTCCTTCAATTCTACTTAGCACATCACGTCCAAGCTGATCATTTCGTGCATGTGCAGCATCCCGTATTTTTTTATGTTTGTCATCAGACGTAACTAAGACTCCATTTCTCCAAGTATGACAATCTTTGTCGCAGAAAAAACAGTTGGATAGAAAGTTATATTCTTCCGAAGTAGTCAATCGTCGTGATGGTCTTGGTTGAACATAAGCCTCTGGATTTTGTTCAGCACGGCGAGTTTCACGATCAGAACTATACGAACGACGACATTGGTCGTGAATGCGGATTTCTGTTAAATTCTCCAATTTCAACCACTTTTCGTCTTTACGTCGCTTACTATTGGAAATAAAAGTTTCAATAGCTCGACGTTTGGCTGTAGTTATTTTTCCTCTCGATAAACTGCCATTGCAAACGAAACACTCTTCAACACCAGACATATTTGCCTCCGTTAATAATGAATTTTTTGACAATAACTGTCTATATTTGCAAACCACAAAAGCACAAGCTACTTACAATTGACAATATGCACAGAAAAGTCAAACGTTTGTTAAAAAAGTTGAAGATCAACTGAATGACATGATCGTTAGTTTATGAAAAATTACAATGTGTAAATACGTGAAGAATAAAAGTAAATCAAAAAATGGAAATTATTATGATGAAATGTGATCAAAACCAAGTGCAGCCTCGAAGAACTAAACAAAAAAATTTTTGTTAATAACAAATAAATTGCAATTTTGTTTTAGTTATTTAGTAATAGATACATTTTTCAGATAATATCCGCAAAACATATAATTTTGGACTTTCTTAATGGTACACAATAATATTTAAGTAAACAAATTTTGCAATAACAGAAAAAAAGGGAAAAAAGTTTATAAACGAATAAGAGTAGATAGAAATTGAGGTTTCTATCCCCTCCACTAAACCCCCCACTCCATGTACCCATTAGCCACGCCCACTTTTCAAGGCCGAGTTCTTATTGGTCGATAGCCACGCCCACTTTTCAAGGTCGAGTTCTTATTGGTCGTTAGACACGCCCACTTTTCAAGGTCGAGTTCTTATTGGTCGATAGCCACGCCCACTTTTCAAGGCCGAGTTCTTATTGGTCGATAGCCACGCCCACTTTTCAAGGTCGAGTTCTTATTGGTCGATAGCCACGCCCACTTTTCAAGGTTAAGCGCTCAAAAAAAAATACACCCCTCTTCATCCACACCCCGCGGTAATCCAAGGTCATCGAATAAGGTTATTACTCAAGGACAAATTCTAGTTATTGGCTGATGACAGACTCAAGGTCTATTGTTGACCTTCACAGTTGCTATATATTGACTTCACATTGCTTATAATATTAAGTGCATACCTACATACATAATCAACTCATATCAAATCAACTTGAAACAAGTAAGTTAGATTATTAAATATTTAATTTTTATTGTAATTGATAAGTACTTTGTTACAGTGGAATTGTTAAATGAAAAATCTTACCCACTAAATAAATCCCTATCTAAAAACATCTCCATTGGATTATCTAAATTGAATTTGCAACCTAGCATTACAATTAGCGGTTTAAAACAGAAAGTGATATTAAATGAAGAAGAATGGAAACGATTTTTTAATTACAAAACTATGCTAACATCATATTTTAGTGACAGTGGTTCAAAATTGTCTCCAGTAGTTGATTCATTCACTATTGAATTTCATAACTTTAAAAATAAAAAAATTATAAAATTATGTCGAGATAGTGAAAATTGGGTTTATTTGGGGTTTGAAACTATTACTGGATTATGGGAATTGATTGATTTGATAAACGGTTATTTATCAGTATTACATAAACATTCGTTTGATGTATTTTACTTCGACACCATAAAAAATAATTTAAACCTACTAGAAAACCCATCTAATATATCTAATATGATCAACATGGAAACTGCTGGATTCAACGCATATACACTTATGGAGATGTTGCATTTTTTTCCTGAAAAAATTATCGTTGATCTGGAAATTGCTAATGTAATTAAATTATAGGATGTGGATGGCATATGCGGAACAACATTATCCGAAAGCTGTGGATCTACATTCAGCTATCGAGCGAATGAAGTGTACTTTATCAGATATGGCATTCGATATTCATCATGGTGCTGTATATATGAAATCAGGGTATCCAAACTTGCAGGAGGCTGAAGATATGGCAGCGAAGTATGGAGCCCAAGAGGAGACATGCGATAAATTTTTGAAAAAGTTAATTACATTGGAAACATTTTGTAGAATATTAAATAATAAAAAGTTTACCGATATTATATGTGGAATAATAGATTTTCTACCATATGGTCTTGTAATAGAAAATAAATTAGTAGAATGTATTAATGGTGAAATATAATAAAAATTATAAAAAAAGAACACGTGTGTATATTTAATGTTAAACCCATTGTAATATAAGTGATTGGGTATTACAAAAACTAATTATTAATCGTCAATATCTTAAACGAAATAGACGTGTTTGTTGTTGGTGGTGGTGGTAGTTAAAATGGATATCACACTAATTTATTTCATAGCAGCGATATGGAACAACACAATTACATTAACATGTCCTAGAAATCTAAAAAACGCCATGATTTGCATTCAATATCTGGATATTAGCGAGGAGTCTAAACAGTGTGAAAACTTCGATAAAATGTTTATTGAAATTATGCAAGGCGATCAATACGTTATCACACATCCATTAGTAATTGATAATGACAAATCAGTTATCTATTATGAGACTATTTTCGAATTTCAAGATACAAGTCAAATAAGAAACCGCGGTGAATATTTGGTGCTCAATTTGAACGAACTCAGAAACAACTACAACACTCTTCATATGAATGCAATCGTTTTCGAATTTTTATTTTTCACAAGTATTGTGTTATATATTTTAACGGTTGCATATATTAGTTTAAGAGTTAAATTGAGGCAATGTAAACTTTTCCAGTAAAACAAAATAAAAACAACAATTAAAATTTAATAAATCTTTTTTATTAATCCATATCCGAAATAAAACAAATATGTAAATAATAATACGATAGGTTAGGTATGTATTTACAACATCATCATCATGTTTGTGAGTACATACCTAACCTATCGTATTATGTAAAATAACAAAATAATTTTCAATATTTTTTTATTAAACTCACAAAATCTCGTTTTCTTTTTACAACTATTGTAATATACAAGATGGGCAAGAGAGTTTATTGTTAGCTTTCCAACAAAATTGATCTTCAGCTTTGTATCCTAGTAGTGGGATAATTTCGGGTAAATTTTCATCGGGATCGTTTAGATCTTCAACTTTTGTAGTTATATTTATGTAATTGTCTGGTATTGAATTAGGAAAAACTTTGTATATCCCACAAACATCATGTCCAGTCATGGGGCATTTTGGAGATATTTCCCCATGTTTTACTCTAGGAATATCCCCATTCTTCCAATTTCCTATAACGATTGCACAAAACGCACACCGAACAATATCACCATTCCCTATGCTGTAAAATCCTGAATTTGCTAATTCGTTAGGGTCTATAAAGGTATAACCCCAATTTTTAAACGAAATAAGTCGACCTTCTTCTGTCGCATACATTTTAATAAGCGATTCTCCTTCTATAATAAAAGGACAACTTGGAGACCATTTTTTATGTTCTTCTATAGGATTATCCCCTTTTTCCCAACTACCAATAATGATTGAACAATACGCACACCGCACATTATCGTCATTTCGTAAATTGTAAAACCCAGCTTTTGCTAACTCCTTCGAATCTACAAAGGGGTGCTTCCAATCTCTAAACGAAAAAAGGCGACCTGCTTCTTCAGCATATACCCACATGGCTATCACGCAACTGCTCTTCATGTACTAACTATAACAAACTAACCCCACAATAAAAAAAAATATATAAAAAAATCAATTTATTGATGCATAATAAAATTGTTATACAAATAAAATACATTAGTCAGTGCACAGATACAATTTGATAGCGAGTGATAAAAGCAATATGGCTCCCCTTTTGATAGTGAAGGTTGTTCATCCAATTCTATCACCGGTTTCTCAATTACTTTTTGGATGAATAATGTCTTCTCGCGTCCTTTCACATATACAACATCAACAGATGAAGTTAAATGTTTCACAATTTCATTAAATTTATGATAAGGTGTAAACCCACACCCCCATAATATACCATGGTGATTATTCATCAAATAGTTTGCTTGCTTTTGGAATTCCATAGGCAAACAATTAAATCGATAAGGTGGTTTAAAGATGTAATGAGCTGTTTTGAAACCATCATAAACAGCTAACTCCTTAGGTGAAAATTCTTTCTTGGAGGTATTAAACCCCTGCACATCCAACACTAATATATTATTATTATTATTATTATTCATATTTGTTTCACCGAATTTGTAAGTGGATTATAACTAAACATGCGATCATGTAGAATTAAACAGTATGCGGCTGTGTGTTCATATATATTATCACTATTTTCGAATTCTACTCTTACTTCTATTGGTCCTTTGCTAAGACCCTCTTTCTGACGAGTGCAATCTACTACTACCATTGGCGCATTAGCTTTAAATTCTTCAGGTGTAAACATTGGTTCGTTTTCTTTACCATAATATGTTTGTTGAAAATTTGCAAACATTTCATATAAAATTGAAAAAGAATTTTTCTTATAGTTTATATTTAAATTATCATAGGGGTAACGCTCTGAATTTAAATAAACGTTTAAATTTACCAAATTGCAAAAATCAAATTTACTCATATCTCTATCAATTTTGTTTTTTCTATTTGTTGAAAATGCTATTATTATCATTCTAGGTGTTTCTACTTGAGTGGAAGTTTTTACGGTCCATGAATGACGATTTGTTAAAGGTAGTTGCGGATATTCGTGAAGTTCCCACGACCTAAATGCTATGGGGATTTCTATGCTTTTATCGATGTACTTTGTTAAACGTAGCTGTTCCTCCAACGAAACCGTTATGTGTGGTACTTTCCAAAATAGTTTATTAATAGTAACATGAAGCTTTTCATCAGCCTTTGAAGATTCCAATGCGTTTACATCGCTGTTACTTCTTATCAATACCAATTCTTGTTTTGCATTCAATATGATTTTATTATAATCCTCACAAAAACCCAAAAGCATCTTTAATGGTATGCAAGCATTAAAATGCCCATCCAAACCTTCATTTAGTACCATTTCTTTATTTGCTTTTGGATTCCACCCAGCGTTTTTTAATTTTAAGCATTCGTTTTTGGAGTATGATGTATATGATTTCATCGTAGAGGTAATGCCGGGGTTTCTAGAGGAATCCATTACAACTCCGTTTAACTCATATCTAACTTCGCTGAATAAAAAAGCTACACCATTGTTAATGAAATGGGCTGTCTGTGAAGTAATTCCACCATCTGTTTTTAGCGAGCCTTCAATATAAAGATAGCTAAGACTAGGTGCTGTATATGCATCCAGCTGTTGAATAGGGATTCGAATTTCATCGTTATTAGCAAATGATGTGGAAGCATATGGTTGATGTGTATGAAATTCTGCATTTGTAATCGAATTATCTTCTATAATTGTTTCTGCAATATCCAAAATCCCCATCTTTACACAAGCACTTTATAACCTAAAGCTTTCAAAAACGCTCTATTAATTGGTGTTATCAAACCTGTTGAAGGTTTTCGACTGATGCTTTTTATGTTAGACAGATGCTTATATTGTTGACGTGTATTTCTAGAATATTGGATTACCATCTTTAGAGTTTTTTTAAATGAAACCTTATTGATATTTCTTCCCCGTTAAAATCTATAACCTGATCGTTCTGATCTATTATTCTAACTGAAATATTTGTTATAAATTGAGTGGTTATAGGTAAATAAATGACATTAGATGGGGTTTCAACTATTTTATATCCACGTGGAACTAATGGAAAAAACTCATGTACTACATGACTCAGCTTTCCATTTCTATAAGAACCGGTCGTAATATTACACTCAATACAGATAGTGTTAGCTGATAAAATATTGACACCATGATCAGATACTACTGGAGTATTTTTACCGATGTATTTCTTATCAAAACCCAATAATGGTCCTATACTATCAGGTTTCTTAAAATTAATACGTTCAGTACATTTAATATTCACTTTTGAAGTATTAGCATTTACTGTGAGTTCTAGGGTGGTATTGGTGATGCTTAACTGTGTTTGTAAATATGATTGAATATCACTGATTTCATAAGCCCCACTAGGAATTTCAATAATTTTCTCCAAATCCGTATAAAATTTATTGTAAGTTTTCAATATTTTGGTTTGCGTTTTAGATAAATTTAATACATAATCCCCATTTCCTTCTTTTATAAAACCCAAGAGTGGTTTAATATCGCCTTCAATTTCTTTGTCGTTATTGAGCGATTTTGGTAGTGATTTTAAACGCACTTCAAAATCTGTAATAATGAACTTATTAGGAACTAGTTTATCTATTTTTTTTTTTATTGATGATAGAACTTGAGTGAGTTCATAAGAGCCTAAATCAAGGTTAAAGCTAAAACTTTTTTCACTAGTATAATAAAACTGATTCACTTTTTGAGCGTTTTGGAAAATTACATCTTTTAACTCTAATGTGTATTGTTTTGATTTTATGCTTGTTGTCTTGAATGCAAGACCTTTTAATACACTATCACCTCTCTCAGAATTAGCCGAAGATGCACATTCTAAAACTATTTTATTATTATTTGTCGAAACAATGGAAATAGCATAGGGATTTTTTAAATGCGTTTGTACATTTTTAACAAACTTCTCAATACTCATGTCACCATCGGGTACCGAGAAAACAACATCATCACCATAGTAAAATTTATTACAGCCAACCCTAACATTATGTATTGTGTTATAAGTTTCAAAATTTGTTAAAGCTAGTGCATATTGTCCATCATCAGCATATATAGTCGGATTAATTTCCGAATACAATTCGGAGCTATTACCGCTTACACTGATTACATATGACATTTCGTGGGTGGTTGACTTAACACTGATGTAAATAATTAGTGGAATGTTTATATAAAAAGTCTAAACACAGATGTCCACAATTAAATGAATTATACTTTTGATATCTATCATAATTATATTTAATTTTCTTATTGCTACCGAAATATTTTATTAATTGTGGAGGTGGAGGTAGATTTCCATAACTATCGAAATATGAAATATCATTATGATGTTTAACATATGCAGTCCAATGAGAACCGGATTTAAAATCCTCCTCCAGATTAACTATACCACATTCAAGCATATATATTTTTTTCGGTAAAGTATTTTTCATAAACACACCTCTAAAATGTGGAATTTTAAATTTTTTAACAAATCGAAGTAAATCGATGTTTGTTAGTGGTTTTTTCGGTAGCGATGCTATTAGTTTTTTGAATATGGCTTTAAATATAATCCAAGTCCACTTTTATATGGTTTTAAATAAAGACCTTTGCCTATTGCAATTGCTTCCATGTTTTTATTATGTCGTTGAGCCTCTTTTAAATTTTCGCTAGCACTTTTTGAATCATTAACGGCTTTAACGATCCCTGCAGCACCACCACCCAAAGCTCCTAAAGCACTTAGAGCGGCAAATATGGGGATTAGAGGTAGGAATCCACCAGTTTTTGGTATTGGAATAACTCGTGGTTTCTTAGGTTTCCGCTTAATGGTCGAAAGAGCGATTTTCGCATTAGTTAATAAATCTGAGCTTTTACTTCGACGTAAAACGTCTGTGGTTTTTTTCAACACCTGTCTAAACGATGGTTTTTTAGATCTTTTACAACCCATCCCCATTTTTACTTTAGCTTTCATAACTCCTGTTACACCAATAGCAGCGATTTTTTCTGCAAGTGATGAATCCTTTGAAAGTATTCTATGTGTAGCTTTATCGGCTAATATTTTATCTGCTTTATGTCTTTCAGATATATCTTTAAAATTTGAATATGCTATATCGTGCTCTTTACAAGCTTCATCTAGTTGGTTAATGCCAGAATCACCTCTATCTAAACGTTGTTTTAACTTCGTACCGGGGCCGCAAAATCTTTAAAAAATACTATTAAATTCATAATTCTTAAATACTTAGAGTATATATATATATTAGATACCTATAACCCGGAATATGTAATTCAAAAGGTAGTTTATTTATTATATTATTAACTAGTCCAGCACCGTGTCTACGATGTATCAGCATTGCATTACAAATGTTGACTGAAATTTA
Organism: Cantharis flavilabris; assembly: GCA_949152465.1. NCBI lineage: Eukaryota > Metazoa > Arthropoda > Insecta > Coleoptera > Cantharidae > Cantharis > Cantharis flavilabris. Next base: position 10,226,677 of record OX424437.1, read on the forward strand.
TTGTTTTACATTTTTCTTTTAAAGGTATTAGAAAAGTGTTTATTACCGATATCGGTGTAGTGTAGTTACTACTGTGGTATTACGTTAAATATCGTTATATACCATCATATACCGCTATATCGCCATATACAGCCATATACCGCTGTATACTGCTGAATACAGCCATATACCGCTGTATACTGCTGTACACCGCTGTATACTGCGGTATATGGCTGTATTCAGCAGTATACAGCGGTATATGGCGGTATACTGTTGTATAAATATACGTATATACTGTATGAATTTTTCATTCAACGTAAGCACTATGCTCTGTTCAATATGTTTCGATACTGTGAAAGGTTCGATGGCAAATTTGCCTTGTCATCACAAGTTTTGTCTTAGATGTGTCCAGGCCTGGTTAAGTGTATGTGAATTAAAAACTTGTGCGGTATGTCGTACAAGGACAAAAAGATATTTAGTGATTACCGACGAGGGTGTGTTAAGTAAGATAAAACTCCCCAAGCTTGAGGTACCGCAGACCACTCAACAAATTCCATCAGCAATCCACAGCCGTCTTGTGCCCACCCAGTCCAACCAGCCTGCATTAACGGGGTTCGATGACGTCCTGCAGGCCCTGGGGGAGTTAGATGAAGATGATGATGTCGATGAAGTTGTTGAGTATTACGATGGATTTCTGAGTAGTGAATACGACAGCGACTGATATATCAAAATCATAAGTAAAAATGCGTTTAGTGAAGCAACATCATCAACTTCCCATATTAAACCATGATGTTCAAACTATTACTTTTCCCAAGCATGGTGTTTTGTTGGGGTGTGCATCAAAAATGGGTTTGATTGTTGGTTATTCTGGCTGTGGTAAAACTAACGCTCTTCTCTGTTTACTTCTTCACCCCAATGGACTTCGTTTTGAAAATATCTATTTATATTCCAAATCAATATTTCAACCAAAATACCAATTTTTGAAAGACGTTTTGAAACCTATAAAGGGGGTTGGTTATTTTGAATATGAAAGCGAGAAAGATGTGCCATCGCCGATTGATATCAAACCAAACTCGATATTTATTTTTGATGACGTGGCTTGCACCAATCAAGATATTATGAGAGATTATTTCAGTTTTGGGAGACATAAAAATATTGATTCTTTTTACTTATGTCAAACATATAGTAAAATTCCAAAACAACTAATAAGAGACAATGCAAATTTTCTAGTTTTGTTTAAACAAGATAATACAAATTTAAAGCATGTTTATGATGATCATGTGGGGGTGGATATGACTTTTAATCAATTTAAAACTTTATGCAATATTTGTTGGCAAAATAAATACGGAATGTTAGTTATTGATAAAGCTTGCGATATTAAAGGTGGTCGCTATAGACAAGGCTTTGATACATTTATAATTATATAAGAATATATATGTTATTAAAATAACTGCTAGTATTCAGGTGACCACGATGGATACACGTTTAACTCATGATCTTATTCAAGCGAGAAAATCTGTGAAATTGAAATATAAAAGTTTAAAATCGGATATGACCCAATCAAATATGGATTTATTTAAAAAGTATAAACCCATCACGGAACCTTTACAAAAAATAGTTTCGCAATTTAATCAATCGCATAACATAAAACCAGAAATAAAACAGGAAATGAAATCGGAATTTGATATATCGCACAGTCCCAAAAAAAAAAAAATTTACGGTCGCAAATCTGAGGTAGAGCCGAAAATTTATAAATCACCACCAAATTTTTTAGAGGAAGGTGCAGTTTATCAACACGAACCTGACGATGTTGATTTAAATCGAACAATTTTACATCCTATGTTTGTCGATGAAGAATATAATCGAGCTCATAATGAAACAGCTAGAGAAGTTAATGATATGATAAATTCAAATGCATTTTACGAATATTTAGAAAATTTTGCACCACTACCAAGACAATACATAGAAGACATGGTAAGAGATACGGAGGATGTTTTTGATTTTAATTATGGGGTTAAACATGACTTAGAAACTGCAAAATTTGCAATTGGTGATTCATTACTCGATTTTAATGCAGATGACATTATCATTAAAATACCGAATGCTAATAAATCTTTAAAATATAAGGGGACCCCCGGTCTTTATGAGCTCTTATTTAAAAAAAATCCGGTGGTGTATACAACAAATGATCTAGATAACTACATTGATATTGGAAATAGAACCAATTTATTTCGTAGAAATTATTCATCTACTAATCAAATTATTGGTAATGCCACATCCAAGTATAAAAGAATTATTAAACCACAATTAAAAGAAAAAGGTATAATTGGAAATAAAAAGACGGGTGGTGGTGGATTTCTAGAATCTCCACTATTTTTACAATACAACAACAAGAAAAAAGAGTTTGTGTATTTTGACGATGTAAATGAGATAATCGAACGATTAAAACTTTTAATAGCATCCCGATCTGCTGGTCACGATGGTCATGTAAACGAGATCGCATCCATAGAAGAAGAATTGCGAAAAGCTAAAATTATCAAATAAAAAATTATTGAATGATGGATATAAAGAGAGACGTTGTAAATGAATTACATAGATCTGCCCGCCAAAATTATCAGCGGAGACCAGTTTTAGTTAAAGGATTGAACGACTTATTTCAAGCAGATTTAGTAGATATAGCGCAATTATCAACTATAAACAAAGGATTCAAATTTATATTGGTCGTCATTAATGTCTTCTCCAAATATGTTTGGGCAAAACCTTTAAAGAACAAGAGCGGACGCGAGGTAACCGCTGCTATGAACGCGATTCTTAAAGAAAGTATTCCTAAAAATTTACAAACAGATTTGGGGAAAGAATTTTACAATAAGGAGTTTCAAGAATTGATGAAGAAATATAAAATAAATCACTATAGTACATACTCCATTAAAAAAGCTTCGGTAGTAGAAAGAGTTAATCGAACTCTTAAAAATTTAATGTGGAAGGAATTTAGTTATCGTGGAAACTATCAATGGATCGATATATTAAAAAAACTGGTGGATGTATATAATTCAAGAAAACATTCAACAATAGGTTTAAAACCGATGGATGTTACTAAAAAACATGTTCCATTACTTTTAAAGACTGTGTATAATCATCCAAAAGTTGTGGATCCGAAAAAACCCAAATTTAAAATCGGAGATAGTGTTAGAATAAGCAAATATCGACATGCGTTTTCGAAAGGATACACACCAGTTTGGTCTAACGAAATATTTAAAATTTCACAAGTTAAAGTGACGCTACCAAGAACATATCTTCTTACTGATATTAACAACGAAGAAATTAAAGGCTGTTTTTATGGGCAAGAATTGCAAAAAGTTAAGCATCACGATGTTTATTTAGTTGAAAAAATTTTAAAAAGACAGAAAAAGAAAATGTTTGTTAAGTGGTTGGGATTAGATAATAGCCACAATTCTTGGATAAATAGGCGTGAAATTGTATGATGTTAGCAACTTGTTAAGATTTTTTTTTTTTTTAATAAAATATTAGAAATAATTAATTTTTTTATTTATTATAATACATTTTTAAATTTTTTAAATTTTTAACAATTCTTTCTTTTCTTGCTATCTTTCTTTTTAAATTTTCTATTTCTAAACTATAACTACTTATTTTATTTTCTATATTTTTACTTATTATTTTATTATTATTATATTTAATTTTCTCAGCTTCGAGAATGATGAAATCCGATATATCAAAATACTCATTATTCCAGTCATCCATTCTCTCAATCTCATTCATCCCAACATCATTTTCCATTCTCTCAATTTCATTCACCCCAACATCATTTTCCATTCTCACAATCTCATTAATCCCAACATCATTTTCCATTCTATCAATCTTATTCATCCCAACATCATTTTCCATTCTATCAATCTTATTCATCCCAACATCATTTTCCATTCTCTCAATCTCATTAATCCCAACATCATTTTCCATTCTATTAATCTCCATTTTATCAACCTCATTTACCCCATCAGTTTTTTTTGTTTGCTCCACCACAAATATCTTTTCCATCTCATCGTTGACATATTGCTCTAAATTAAAATTATCAGTCACCATAGCTATAATATCAAAAAATATTAGATCATATAAAATAAAATTCAACACAATATTTTAATACCTTCATCACCATCCTCCGTGATTTTAATATCTGCAACACTATCATTCTCCAATAGATTTCGTAAAATTCCACCTTTTATTTGGATGTGTTGAAGAATCTTCGCCATCTTATAACTTCTCGGGATATTATTATTATGTCTGAGTAGTAAATTTTCAATTCTATATATACAAAAATGTGTGCGCAAAAAGCAAATTTTATTTGACGTCATTTAACTCTTTAATCAGTTCATTTAACTTAATGGCTTCATTCCCCCACGCCAATGTAACATATGAATCAAACAGGATGTAGCGTTTATCATCAAAATAAGATAATGCGACTTTGTTCTTCAACTCTGTATATAGTTCGTGTAGCGTCGATTGGAATGTAGTCATCTCACATAACTTGCTTTGTTTATTTTCAACAGCGTTTTTATAATCACACATATGTAAATCTTTGACAATTACATTCTTTGAAACCCCTTTTGCTTTTTTAATTTCAATACCATCGTCTAAAATTACACAGTAGGCCTTAGAACCAGTTCCATAGAACTCTCGAATTATTTGTATCGGATATTCCAATTTCATTTTTCCTAATTGCGATGTATTTCTTGGAATATTGAAAACATTACAATTAGGAAAATTAGATGTATCAAATTTTTCTAAACTTTGTTTGATATCACAATAAACGTTCTCCGTTTTAATTTCAACAATTAAGGAATCCGTGTCGGTATATAACAACGATATGTTTTTTTTATATTTTGGTATTAGAAAATCATAATAAAAATCGTACATGACTGTTTTTGCGATTTCTAAAATGGAAAATCCAATATAAATTGGTTTATTATATGAAATTGTAGTTTTATTCATTTCTACGGCTATCAAATTTTCTGAAAAGGTACATAGATCTTTAAAATTTGGTCTAGCAATGTAAGTTTCAGCACCCCAACAATTATTATTTTCCCAATTGGATAATAATTTAATATCTCTATAGTTCTCAATATTTTCCAAAGTTTTTCCAAAAATTGAATTATTTAATAATTTAAAGAAGTCCTTTTCAAATTCTGAATTTGCATTATTTCGAAAACCAGTATTCAAATTTATGTATGGTGCCAGCCATGCTGATTGTCTGAATTTAACAACCCGATGAATTTTGCGTAAAATAAGACCGTGTTTCAAACATTGCCTTAGTGTTCTATAATGAATGATATAATTTCTTTTATTGAATAAATTTGGAATTAATTTATGCGTTTTTCCATTGGGTGGAATGATATTTTCTGGACAAAATGGAAAGTCATTATGGGAATCATGCAGTGTAATTGGATAATCTAAGTCCACTTCCAACGCGTACCCCACGCTGGAGGTGTCTGAAATGTTCATGATATTTAAATTTAAAATTTCATCAATATTTAACCAGGTGAATTCGCCACATGGTAAATATTGTTGCATGGCGTAGCCGTATAAATTAGTTGCATCTAAATACAATATGAAAGATGTTGGTTTTAAAGGATCATAATGATTTAAATAAATATTATTTGCAATAGCTTTTCGCTTAATACAGGTGGAAACACCGCCACGAATTCCTTTCTTAAAAAAGTGAATCAAATCGATATCTGTCAAAAGTTCTAATTCAATTTTTGTCATTTTAAGCATACTGACCCAACTCAGTGAAGGTAATGTAAAATATTTTGTAGCATCTAAACCGTATGACAAAAATGTTGATCGTCGAAATTTCTCGAAACAATCTGCTAAAAGCAGAACATCTGATTTTAAATATATATCGGAATAATCACCCAAAGTTTTACAATCGAATGTATTCCAAACCATGATCGCGCGTTGATAATCACCACTTGATATGTGTTCATTTGTTAATTTATTGAAAAACTGTTCAGCTGGAGGTAGCATTGTGTCATCCAATTTTGAAAAACTATCCACATATGAATATGGGAAAACACCCTTTTGTCTAATAAGATCAAATTCATAAGATGTTTTAAAAATTTTTTGAATTTCAATACAATCATTATTGTTTAAATTTTTAGCTAATTTTTCTAGTGATGTGGACATGAATTTGAATGAGTCAAGAAATCTAAGTTTTATATATTTTGAATATTTTTCATTCACACTTTTATCAACTAAAATTAGCTTACTAAAACTAATATAATTTTCTTTATTTTTTGCAATAACCTCCAACTGCTCACCATTTTGCGCTAAATTTTTTATAAACAAATGAACATCATATTTTGAAAGATTATGAAAATATATTGGAATAACATTAGAATTTTGATAATGTAAATTACAAATCGAATGTGCTGCACCTCTAAATTTACCCGTTATGTGACAGTGATCGCGAACTTTTGATTTAAAATCGGAAAAGAAATCTTGACAGATATGACAAACATTACAATTATTGTAATCATTTAATTGATCTAACGTAAGATCGTGCATTGGCTTAATTAATTTCAAATAATTTTCATATAAAAATTTCACATCGGCTTCTAGATACTTTATGAAGATATCCGCACAATCAACCCCTCGATATGATTTATAAGATGAAAGAGAATCGTCGAAGCTACATTTTATATAATAGCCAAACGCGTATGGAACGTGGTGCTCCGTCTTGACTGTATAGCAATTAGTTATATTTGGAATTGCTGTATTAATTGGTTCCAATATTGACTCGAAATCTGCGTAGATTGCAAATGGACTCGTGAGTTGATCTTGAATTTGATCAAATTTTAAAATATTTTTGGGTATATTTTCCCCAAATTTATTAATTCGAAATTCATCTGCGGTTGGTAAATTAGCTCGAATGTGTGTGCAATCATTTTCACAGTGATGATTATATTTTAATTCATTATTAAAAAATTGCAAGCAGCCATCACATAAATATTTTGGATTTTTATGCTTAGTCAATTGTTTGGATAACAGTCTGGGTAAATTTTGTATTAAGCAATAATGAAATTTACCCCATGCGTCATCAATAAGTAATAAATTCACATGATTTGTACGTTTTAATGCTGTATGATGATATGGTCCAACAATTTCATTCTTGTTTAATCCAAAAACGTTGATTGATATATTATTCATTTTTTCAAATTTATGTATATCATTTAATTTGATCGGAAAATCTATTCCAGTAAAATTTAAATTTTGAAAATAATTGTTATATGAACTTGGATTTATCGCAGCTCCAATTGGTTTATACATTGCAGCTAGTATCGCATATCGAAAACAATAATTATCATTATTTCTTATATTTAAAACAGCTCGCTTAAGTGCAATACATTTAGGGAGCTCTATGAATGTACCTTGTCCACCTCTTAGTGGATTATATTTATTGAAATTTATTTCAATGTATAAAATCTCGCGAATGGCCCATCCAGAGTCACGTTCCTGGAATTCTGATAATTTACCATCTAATATATTAAAAAACATTTCTATGGTCGAGTCCAAATCACTTGATTTTGTGACTATGATATTTTTTGTATTAAAGCTTTTTACTTCTGATACATCTAGTGTTGCTTGAATGAATGCACCAAAAAGTTGCATGTTAATTTTCAATGGATTAAAAATATCAAGTACATTTTTGATTAATACTAATAAATCATTTTTAATATCCCCAATAAAATCAATTAGATGTACCCTTTTATAGTCGCTCTGTACTCTATATGATTGAATTCGAGATTTAAATGCCGTACTAATTAATTGAATGTGATTTGTGTAATTTGTTACACATCTATTTTTATGGTGTGATGAATTAAGATGATTGAAGTGGTTTGACACATTTATATTACATATGGTGCAAACTGTAAAAAACAAAAAAAAGTTAGGTAAAATAAAAAAACTTTATTGTAACTTACAATTGATTTTTATTCTTTTTAATGCATTGGTTGGAATATCCACACTACTAGTTGAAGCAGTTGATGTAGGTGTGGTATCTATGATAATAATAATAATAATAATAATAAGTAGGTACCTATTCGAATTTTAAAAAAATCAAAAATTTATTAAATTTATAAAACTCAAGAAATTAAAAAATTACTTACCACATTCTTTTTTCATATATTTACAACTCTCTGTTTGATGTCTTTTTAAAGTGTTTCTAGCTTTAAAAGTATGCCCACAATTTTCACAAGTAAAACACGACATATTCAAAAATAATTTCTTGTAATTATGTAGTCACAATGATATGTAATTTAAACAAGTTGTCTTATGTATATATTTTTTGAATCTGATTCAATAATTATGAAACCACTCTATTTATAGGATGTATCCCGGATACAGTTGTTTATTGCGATTTCATTTAACAAGACACTTTAAACGACCTCACGTGACCCGGACACTTTAAACGACCTCATGTGACCCGGACACTTTAAACGATCTCATGTGACCCGGACACTTTAGGAGACCTCATGTGACCCGGACACTTTAAACGATCTCATGATTCCCAGACACTTTAAGAGACCTCATGTGACCCGGACACTTTAAACGATCTCATGTGTCCCAGACACTTAGTAGATCTCAGGATACAAATAATACTTTTTAATTTTTTATTTAAATATTATAAGCTATGTGAAGTCAATATATAGCAACTGTGAAGGTCAACAATAGACCTTGAGTCTGTCATCAGCCAATAACTAGAATTTGTCCTTGAGTAATAACCTTATTCGATGACCTTGGATTACCGCGGGGTGTGGATGAAGAGGGGTGTATTTTTTTTTGAGCGCTTAACCTTGAAAAGTGGGCGTGGCTATCGACCAATAAGAACTCGACCTTGAAAAGTGGGCGTGGCTATCGACCAATAAGAACTCGACCTTGAAAAGTGGGCGTGTCTAACGACCAATAAGAACTCGGCCTTGAAAAGTGGGCGTGGCTATCGACCAATAAGAACTCGACCTTGAAAAGTGGGCGTGTCTAACGACCAATAAGAACTCGACCTTGAAAAGTGGGCGTGGCTATCGACCAATAAGAACTCGGCCTTGAAAAGTGGGCGTGGCTAATGGGTACATGGAGTGGGGGGTTTAGTGGAGGGGATAGAAACCTCAATTTCTATCTACTAATAAGTTATCATCTAAGCTTCAAATACATATAAATATTGTATCATGAAAAACCACAAAGTATCATTGTAAATATTAACGAAAGTGCTGAAAACGTGATTTCAGCAAATAAGCGACATACTCCAACTTGGCACTGTAATAAAAAAATCAGCATTCACCGGACGAAAAAAGTGGAAGGGTCCTTTTTTGTAGGAAATTTCATCAGCAATAAAATCCATATGATTTTATTGGTCACAAATAAGTGCTATGTATCTTAAATCGCAAAAGACTTCAAAAAGACCAAAATTTCAATTTTTCATATTCACACTGCTGTAAAATAAGTAAAAAAGGTCAAAAAATTTTATTGTGCCATGAAAAGTACCTTTCAAGGTTTCCCGAGGACACCTAAATTTTTGCGATTTTTTAATACAATTAGAAACCATCGAAAAAAATTTTTTATCGAAACCCGCGAAACGCGAAAATCACGCGTGTTTGAAGTCCGAAAATTTGACTTCGGCGGCGCGTGCATGCTAAACGGCTGACTTTTTAAACATAATCATTAGAACCATTTTCATAGGAAATTTCATGCTCTACAAAACAGGTGTGTATGGTTTGGTTTTTTGTTTAAATAATCGCGAATTGTTCATCCCCCACACATCGCTATCGAGGAGCAAACTTTTGCCAGTATGTAGACCCCAGACCAAACACTTTTTTGCGGGTGGCATCGAATTCTAAATTAGTTCACCCTGAAACACCTAATTTGACTGGTGTATTATATTAATTTGTAAGAACAATTTGTTAAAAACAAAAAATATATATAAAAAACCACAATGTATAATAACTAGGGATCGGATTTTTAGGCATTTCCATGTTTTATTTGAGCACAGGCACATGAAAAATATTAAAAAAAGAAGCTGTTTTACGCCTTTCTGAGTTGTTTTATGTAGTTTTTATTTGGCCTATAAATGCATATTTTGCATAACTGGTTCTAACAAAAGTAGTAATTTATTATTTGCAGTAATTGCAATCTAGCATTTTGAGGTATAATAAAAATTTTTAGCGCATATTTAAGTGCTTATTTTGAAGTTTTTAGAGCATGTTTGCCAGCATATATAAGCTTTTTAATGCCTACAAATCCGGACCCTGATAATTAGGTTAATCAAAAATGATTGTTGTTTTGTATAAATTATTTTCACCTTTGACTAAATGAATTGCTTTATTTCATCGAATTTACATGCACATGATGCACACAATTTGACTGTGCAATCAATACTGAAAAATGGTAACATAGGAACGAAATGGTAATTACTAGATCAAACATAATTGGAATAATTTCAAGTAAAAACATTAAAGTGGCGTTAACAATGATCAAACACTTTTTGTTGTCACAACAAATCGCCATTTTAATTTCCTTCCTTTTATAGATTTTCGGAAACCTACCTTTTTGATTTAAAAAATTGTTTACAAATAATTTCGGTCTTCTAAATTATTTTGAAAAATCTCACCGATTCCGTTCAAACTTTCTGGAAACGTCAATTATCATTCAAGAATCATGCTGAACAATTGTTATTAAGTTTTGCCCAGCCGTTTTGCCTCCAGGAGATAAAATGGTAAATTGTTTTCATTTTCAGTTATGATCGACGTTAGTGCATGAACGCGAATTCGTTTTGCCCGAACGGGAGTGTGAAGTGTCGAGTAAGATTATTAATTAATAATCGCGAATTATTTTTTTAATACTTGAGTGAAAAATTTGTGCTTCAAAGTGTTTTTTTATAAAAATTTTCTTTCAAAATCGTTAAAAAATGTGTAAGTGTCCGGGTTGGTGAGTTATGGACGATGGAGAGCTATTATGGTCAAGAGGAATAAGGCGAAAGGATTTCAGTGTAAAAGATAATTTGACGAAAACCATTCTCATCTGAAATGATAACTAATAATGCATTTCTTTACTATGCAGATAGGGTCCACTTCATGGGTTTAGCAGAAATTCAGGTTAGTAAACTTTTCTCTCCAGTGATGTAGCCAGTTAATTGTTTAAAATTGTTAAAAAAAATGCATTTTTCTTTAAATGTACGAACTATAGTTGGGTAAGAAAACTTTTTTTTACGTACTGAAGCCATAAATTACAGATATGGAACTAAATGCATATTTTGCATATTTACAACATTTGGTGCACATTTGAGCAAATAATACATATTTGTGCATATTTGGGTCACTTGTGGTGTTTTTTTGAAGAATTTTAATAGAGAAAATAAAAAATTATTATTAAATTTGCCAATTTTAGCAATTATTTTAGTTCATTTTTAACAATTTAATTTTTTAAATAAATTAAAAAATAAATAAGAAATTGTTTGTTATTAAATAAAATAATTGCTTAAACTAGCAAAATTTAATAATAATTTTTTATTTTTTCTATTAAAATTCTTCAAAAAACACCAAGTGTCCCAATATGCATTATTTACTCAAATCTGCACCAAATGTTGAAAATATGCAAAATTTTTAGATTTAATATTAAAATTATTAAATTTTAGAAATCTATAGCTAGTATTACTTATTAAAAATTTGAAAAAAAATTCGAAGATTAGACGTTTTTTAGTTTGCATATCGATGTATATTTTATCTAATTAATTAGTAATCAATTTTAGTGCATATTTTAAGGAAATTCGGTGCATATGCACATATTCTCAAGTATTTTGGTGCATATTAACAAATTAATTTTAATAATAACATTTTTCAATTTATTTCATTTTATTTTAGGTTGAGGTGCGCTCGACGCTCACACAAACTTTTCCTTCAAATTTAACAAACAAAACGATCAAAAACGCATTACAATTTCCAAATTTTCGCAAATCGTAAAAACAAAAAAATTTCTCATCAAAAAATAAATTCAATGGCACAATTTTCAATTACTTTTACCAAAATAACATGCAAAACTGGCCAAAATGCTCAAAAATTACAGGAACGTGGCGGGATATAGCTGGGAATCGTTATCAATTGTTATTCCAATATTCATTGATCAAATAATTCGGTTATTCAAATTATTCGCATATTCATATTCCTATTCGAATATCCTAATATTCATATTCTCATTCGAATAATCAAATATTCATATTCCTATTCGAATATTCTAATATTCATTTTCCATTTTGAATATTCAAATATTCATATTCTTATTCGAATATTCAAATATTAATATTCCTATTCGAATATTGCATTTGAATATGCAATTTTTGAATATGCATTTTCACTTTTTAAGCAAGAACCCAAGAAGATTATTAGAATGTTCAAATTATATTCGTATTTAAATACTGAAATATTTGAATATTCAA